>JAVFKF010000006.1:1082500-1533760 GCA_036926295.1 Pachydiplax longipennis | reverse complement strand
GTTGATTTTAATGTTTTTGTCCAAAATTGAGCATAAAACGCTTTTTTCGACGTTTTCGCGTTCATTATGACGTTTTCGTCCAATATTGAGCAAAAAACGCTTTTTTCGACGTTTTCGCGTTCATTTTGACGTTTTTGTCCAAAATTGAGGAAAAAACGCTTTTTTCGACGTTTTCGCGTTGATTTTGACGTTTTTATCCAACATTGAGCAAAAAACGCTTTTTTCGACGTTTTCGCGTTGGTTTTGACGATTTTATCAAAAAATGAGAAAAATCGCTTTTTACGACATTTTTGCGTTGAGATTCATCTATTTGTCCAAAATTGAGCAAAAAACGCTTTTTTCGTTGTTTTCGCGTTGATTTTGATGTTTTTGTCCAAAATAGTGTTAAAAACGCTTTTTACGACGTTTTCGCGTTCATATGACGTTTTTGTCCAATATTGAGCAAAAAACGCTTTTTTCGACGTTTTCGCGTTGATTTTGATGTTTTTGTCCAAAATTGAGCAAAAAACGCTTTTTTTCTACGTTTTCGCGTTGATTTTGACGTTTTCGTCCAATATTAAGCTAAAAACGCTTTTTTCGACGTTTTCACGTTCATTTTGACGTTTTTGACCAAAATTGAACAAAAAATGCTTCTTTCGACGTTTTCGCGTTGATTTTGCTGTTTTTGTCCAAAATTGAGCTAAAAACGCTTTTTTGACGTTTACCTCGATTTAGAGCGATTTGGAAAAAAGAAATGTAAGAAAGAAGAAAAAAGTCGATCTAAGCGCAATTTTGAGTAATCCTTGTAATTAACACGAAAAAGACGGAAAAAGTCGTTTTTACCTCGATTTTGGAAAAATCTTCGGAATTGACGCGAAGTAGTTTTTATTCCATTTTTGAAAAATCCTTTGAGATTGATTTTTTTGTGCAAAATTGAGCTAAAACCGCTTTTATCAACGTTTTCGCGTTCATTTTGTCCAAACGACGTTTTCGCATTAATTTTGACGTTTTTATCAAAAATTACGCAAAAAACGCTTTTTACGACGTTTTTGCGTTGAGATTCATGTTTTTGTCCAAAATTGAGCAGAAAACGCTATTTCGACGTTTTCGCGTTAATTACGACGTTTTTGTCCAATATTGAGCAAAAAACGCTTTTTTCGACGTTTTCGCGTTCATTTTGACGTTTCTGTCCAAAATTGAGCAAAAAACGCTTTTTTCGACGTTTTCGCGTTGATTTTGACGTTTTTATCCAACATTGAGCAAAAAACGCTTTTTTCGACGTTTTTGCGTTGAGATTGATTTTTTGTCCAAAATTGAGCAAAAAACGTTTTTTTCGACGTTTTCGCGTCGATTTTGACGTTTTTGTCCAAAATAGTGCTAAATAAGCTTCTTACGACGTTTTCGCGTTGATTTTGACGTTTTCGTCCAAAATTGAGCTAAAAACGCTTTTTTCGACGTTTTCGCGTTCATCTTGACGTTTTTGTCCAATATTGAGCAAAAAACGCTTTTTTCGACGTTATCGCGTTAATTTGACGTTTTCGTCCTAAATTGAGCTAAAAACGCTTTTTTCGACGTTTTCGCGTTCCATTTGGCGTTTTTGTCCAAAATTGAGCGTAAAACGCTTCTTTCGACGTTTTCGCGTTTATTTTGACGTTTTCGTCCAAAATTGAGCTAAAAACGCTTTTTTCGACATTTTCGCGTTGATTTTGACGTTTTTATCTAACATTGAGCAAAAAACGCTTTTTTCGACGTTTTCGTGTCGATTTTGACGTTTTCGTCTAAAATTGAGTAAAAAACGCTTTTTTCGACGTTTTCGCGTTCATTTTTTCGTTTTTGTCCTAAATTGAGTAAAAAACGCTTTTTTCTACGTTTTCGCGTTGATTTTGACGTTTTCGTCCAAAATTGAGCTAAAAACGCTTTTTTCGACGTTTTCGCGTTGATTTTGACGTTTTTATCCAACATTGAGCAAAAAACGCTTTTTTCGACGTTTTCGCGTTGATTTTGACGTTTTTATCCAACATTGAGCAAAAAACGCTTTTTTCGACGTTTTCGCGTTGATTTTGATGTTTTTGTCCAAAATTTAGGTAAAAACGCTTTTTTCGACGTTTTCGCGTTGATTTTAATGTTTTTGTCCAAAATTGAGCAAAAAACGCTTTTTTCGACGTTTTCGCGTTCATTATGACGTTTTCGTCCAATATTGAGCAAAAAACACTTTTTTCGACGTTTTCGCGTTCATTTTGACGTTTTTGTCCAAAATTGAGGAAAAAACGCTTTTTTCGACGTTTTCGCGTTGATTTTGACGTTTTTATCCAACATTGAGCAAAAAACGCTTTTTTCGACGTTTTCGCGTTGATTTTGATGTTTTTGTCCAAATTTGAGCTAAAAACGCTTTTTTCGACGTTTTCGCGTTGATTTTAATGTTTTTGTCCAAAATTGAGCAAAAAACCCTTTTTTCGACGTTTTCGCGTTCATTATGACGTTTTCGTCCAATATTGAGCAAAAAACGCTTTTTTCGACGTTTTCGCGTTCATTATGACGTTTTTGTCCAAAATTGTGCAAAAAACGCTTTTTTCGACGTTTTCGCGTTCATTATGACGTTTTTGTCCAATATTGAGCAAAAAACGTTTTTTTCGACGTTTTCGCGTCGATTTTGACGTTTTTGTCCAAAATAGTGTTAAATACGCTTTTTACGACTTTTTCGCGTTGAATTGACGTTTTCGTCCTAAATTGTGCTAAAAACGCTTTTTTCTACGTTTTCGCGTTGATTTTGATGTTTTTTTCCAAAATTGAGCAAAAAACGCTTTTTTTTCTACGTTTTCGCGTTGATTTTGACGTTTTCGTCCAAAATTAAGCTAAAAACGCTTTTATCGACGTTTTCGCGTTCATTTTGACGTTTTTGTCCAATATTGAGCAAAAAACGCTTTTTTCGACGTTTTCGCGTTGATTTTGATGTTTCTTCCAAAATTGAGCAAAAAACGCTTTTTTCGACGTTTTCGGGTTGATTTGGACGATTTTATCAAAAATTGAGCAAAAACCGCTTTTTACGACATTTTTGCATTGAGATTCATCTTTTTGTCCAAAATTGAGCAAAAAACGCTTTTTTCGATGTTGTCGCGTTGATTTTGATGTTTTTGTCCAAAATAGTGCTAATTACGCTTTTTTCGACGTTTTTGCGTTGAGATTGATTTTTTTGTCCAAAATTGAGGAAAAACGCTTTTTTCTACGTTTTCGCGTCGATTTTGACGTTTTTGTCCAAAATAGTGCTAAAACGCTTTTTACGACGTTTTCGCGTTATTTTTTTACGATTTCGTCCAAAATTAAGCTAATAACTCTTTTTTCGACGATTTCGTCCAAAATTGAGCTAAAAACGCTTTTTTCGACGTTTTCGCGTTGATTTTGATGTTTTTGTCCAAAATTGAGAAAAAAACGCTTTTTTCGACGTTTTTGCGTTCATTATGACGTTTTCGTCCAATATTGAGCAAAAAACGCTTTTTTCGACGTTTTCGCGTTCATTTTGACGTTTTTGTCCAAAATTGAGGAAAAAACGCTATTTTCGACGTTTTCGCGTTGATTTTGACGTTTTTATCCAACATTGAGCAAAAAACGCTTTTTTCGACGTTTTCGCGTTGATTTTGATGTTTTTGTCCAAAATTGAGCTAAAAACGCTTTTTTCGACGTTTTCGCGTTGATTTTAATGTTTCTGTCCAAAATTGAGCAAAAAACGCTTTTTTCGACGTTTTCGCGTTCATTATGACGTTTTCGTCTAATATTGAGCAAAAAACGCTTTTTTCGACGTTTTCGCGTTCATTATGACGTTTTTGTCCAAAATTGTGCAAAAAACGCTTTTTTCGACGTTTTCGCGTTCATTATGACGTTTTTGTCCAATATTGAGCAAAAAACGTTTTTTTCGACGTTTTCGCGTCGATTTTGACGTTTTTGTCCAAAATAGTGTTAAATACGCTTTTTACGACTTTTTCGCGTTGAATTGACGTTCTCGTCCTAAATTGTGCTAAAAACGCTTTTTTCTACGTTTTCGCGTTGATTTTGACGTTTTTTTCCAAAATTGAGCAAAAAACGCTTTTTTTTCTACGTTTTCGCGTTGATTTTGACGTTTTCGTCCAAAATTAAGCTAAAAACGCTTTTTTCGACGTTTTCGCGTTCATTTTGACGTTTTTGTCCAATATTGAGCAAAAAACGCTTTTTTCGACGTTTTCGCGTTGATTTTGATGTTTCTTCCAAAATTGAGCAAAAAACGCTTTTTTCGACGTTTTCGGGTTGATTTGGACGATTTTATCAAAAATTGAGCAAAAACCGCTTTTTACGACATTTTTGCATTGAGATTCATCTTTTTGTCCAAAATTGAGCAAAAAACGCTTTTTTCGATGTTGTCGCGTTGATTTTGATGTTTTTGTCCAAAATAGTGCTAATTACGCTTTTTTCGACGTTTTTGCGTTGAGATTGATTTTTTTGTCCAAAATTGAGGAAAAAAGCTTTTTTCTACGTTTTCGCGTCGATTTTGACGTTTTTGTCCAAAATAGTGCTAAAACGCTTTTTTCGTCGTTTTCGCGTTCATTATGACGTTTTCGTCCAATATTGAGCAAAAAACGCTTTCTTCGACGTTTTCGCGTTCATTTTGACGATTTTGTCCAAAATTGAGGAAAAAACGCTTTTTTCGACGTTTTCGCGTTGATTTTGACGTTTTTATCCAACATTGAGCAAAAAACGCTTTTTTCGACGTTTTCGCGTTGATTTTGATGTTTTTGTCCAAAATTGAGCTAAAAACGCTTTTTTCGACGTTTTCGCGTTGATTTTAATTTTTTTGTCCAAAATTGAGCAAAAAACGCTTTTTTCGACGTTTTCGCGTTCATTATGACGTTTTTGTCCAAAATTGTGCAAAAAACGCTTTTTTCGACGTTTTCGCGTTCATTATGACGTTTTTGTCCAATATTGAGCAAAAAACGTTTTTTTCGACGTTTTCGCGTCGATTTTGACGTTTTTGTCTAAAATAGTGTTAAATACGCTTTTTACGACTTTTTCGCATTGAATTGACGTTTTCGTCCTAAATTGTGCTAAAAACGCTTTTTTCTACGTTTTCGCGTTGATTTTGACGTTTTTTTCCAAAATTGAGCAAAAAACGCTTTTTTTTCTACGTTTTCGCGTTGATTTTGACGTTTTCGTCCAAAATTAAGCTAAAAACGCTTTTTTCGACGTTTTCGCGTTCATTTTGACGTTTTTGTCCAATATTGAGCAAAAAACGCTTTTTTCGACGTTTTCGCGTTCATTTTGATGTTTCTTCCAAAATTGAGCAAAAAACGCTTTTTTCGACGTTTTCGGGTTGATTTGGACGATTTTATCAAAAATTGATCAAAAACCGCTTTTTACGACATTTTTGCATTGAGATTCATCTTTTTGTCCAAAATTGAGCAAAAAACGCTTTTTTCGATGTTGTCGCGTTGATTTTGATGTTTTTGTCCAAAATAGTGCTAATTACACTTTTTTCGACGTTTTTGAGTTGAGATTGATTTTTTTGTCCAAAATTGAGCAAAAAACGCTTTTTTTCGACGTTTTCGCGTTCATTATGACGTTTTCGTCCAATATTGAGCAAAAAACGCTTTTTTCGACGTTTTCGCGTTCATTTTGACGTTTTTGTCCAAAATTGAGGAAAAAACGCTTTTTTCCACGTTTTCGCGTTGATTTTGATGTTTTTGTCCAAAATTGACCTAAAAACGCTTTTTTCGACGTTTTCGCGTTGATTTTAATGTTTTTGTCCAAAATTGAGCAAAAAAGGCTTTTTTCGACGTTTTCGCGTTCATTATGACGTTTTCGTCCAATATTGAGCAAAAAACGCTTTTTTCGACGTTTTCGCGTTCATTATGACCTTTTTATCCAACATTGAGCAAAAAACGCTTTTTTCGACGTTTTCGCGTTGATTTTGACGTTTTTATCCAACATTGAGCAAAAAACGCTTTTTTCGACGTTTTCGCGTTGATTTTGATGTTTTTGTCCAAAATTGAGCTAAAAACGCATTTTTCGACGTTTTCGCGTTGATTTTAATGTTTTTGTCCAAAATTGAGCAAAAAACACTTTTTTCGACGTTTTCGCGTTCATTATGACGTTTTCGCCTATATAGAGCAAAAAACGCTTTTTTCGACGTTTTCGCGTTCATTTTGACGTTTTTGTCCAAAATGGAGGAAAAAACGCTTTTTTCGACGTTTTCGCGTTGATTTTGATGTTTTTGTCCAAAATTGAGCTAAAAACGCTTTTTTCGACGTTTTCGCGTTGATTTTAATGTTTTTGTCCAAAATTGAGCAAAAAAGGCTTTTTTCGACGTTTTCGCGTTCATTATGACGTTTTCGTTCAATATTGAACAAAAAACGCTTTTTTCGACGTTTTCGTTTTCATTATGACGTTTTTGTCCAAATTTGTGCAAAAAACCCTTTTTTCGACGTTTTCGCGTTCATTATGACGTTTTTGTCCAATATTGAGCAAAAAACGTTTTTTTCGACGTTTTCGCGTCGATTTTGACGTTTTTGTCCAAAATAGTCTTAAATACGCTTTTTACGACTTTTTCGCGTTGAATTGACGTTTTCGTCCTAAATTGTGCTAAAAACGCTTTTTTCTACGTTTTCGCGTTGATTTTGATGTTTTTTTCCAAACTTGAGCAAAAAACGCTTCTTTTTCTACGTTTTCGCGTTGATTTTGACGTTTTCGTCCAAAATTAAGCTAATAACGCTTTTTTCGACGTTTTCGCGTTCATTTTGACGTTTTTGTCCAATATTGAGCAAAGAACGCTTTTTTCGACGTTTTCGCGTTGATTTTGATGTTTCTTCCAAAATTGAGCAAAAAACGCTTTTTTCGACGTTTTCGGGTTGATTTGGACGATTTTATCAAAAATTGAGCAAAAACCGCTTTTTACGACATTTTTACATTGAGATTCATCTTTTTGTCCAAAATTGAGCAAAAAACGCTTTTTTCGATGTTGTCGCGTTGATTTTGATGTTTTTGTCCAAAATAGTGCTAATTACGCTTTTTTCGACGTTTTTGCGTTGAGATTGATTTTTTTGTCCAAAATTGAGGAAAAACGCTTTTTTCTACGTTTTCGCGTCGATTTTTACGTTTTTGTCCAAAATAGTGCTAAAAACGCTTTTTACGACGTTTTCGCGTTGATTTTGACGATTTCGTCCAAAATTGAGCTAATAACGCTTTTTTCGACGATTTCGTCCAAAATTGAGCTAAAAACGCTTTTTTCGACGTTTTTGCGTTGATTTTGATGTTTTTGTCCAAAATTGAGTAAAAATCGCTTTTTTCGACGTTTTCGCGTTCATTTAGACGTTTTTGTCCAAAATTGAGCAAAAAACGCTTTTTTCGACGTTTTCGCGTTGATTTTGACGTTTTTATCCAACATTGAGCAAAAAACGCTTTTTTCGACGTTTTTGCGTTGAGATTGATTTTTTGTCCAAAATTGTGCAAAAAACGTTTTTTTCGACGTTTTCGCGTTCATTATGACGTTTTTGTCCAATATTGAGCAAAAAACGCTTTTTTTCGACGTTTTCGCGTTCATTTTGACGTTTTCGTCCAAAGTTGAGGAAAAAACGCTTTTTTCGACGTGTTCGCGTTCATTTTGACGTTTTCGTCCAAAATTGAGGAAAAAACGCTTTTTTCGACGTTTTCGCGTTGGTTTTGACGATTTTATCAAAAAATGAGCAAAAAACGCTTTTTACGACATTTTTGCGTTGAGATTCATCTATTTGTCCAAAATTGAGCAAAAAACGCTTTTTTCGATGTTTTCGCGTTGATTTTGATGTTTTTGTCCAAAATAGTGTTAAAAACGCTTTTTACGACGTTATCGCGTTCATTATGACGTTTTTGTCCAATATTGAGCAAAAAACGCTTTTTTCGACGTTTTCGCGTTGATTTTGATGTTTTTGTCCAAAATTGAGCAAAAAACGCTTTTTTTCTACGTTTTCGCGTTGATTTTGACGTTTTCGTCCAATATTAAGCTAAAAACGCTTTTTTCGACGTTTTCACGTTCATTTTGACGTTTTTGACCAAAATTGAACAAAAAACGCTTCTTTCGACGTTTTCGCGTTGATTTTGCTGTTTTTGTCCAAAATTGAGCTAAAAACGCTTTTTTGACGTTTACCTCGATTTAGAGCGATTTGGAAAAAAGAAATGTAAGAAAGAAGAAAAAAGTCGATCTAAGCGCAATTTTGAGAAATCCTTGTAATTAACACGAAAAAGACGGAAAAAGTCGTTTTTACCTCGATTTTGGAAAAATCTTCGGAATTGACGCGAAGTAGTTTTTATTCCATTTGGGAAAAATCCTTTGAGATTGATTTTTTTGTGCAAAATTGAGCTAAAACCGCTTTATCAACGTTTTCGCGTTCATTTTGTCCAAACGACGTTTTCGCATTAATTTTGACGTTTTTATCAAAAATTACGCAAAAGACGCTTTTTACGACGTTTTTGCGTTGAGATTCATGTTTTTGTCCAAAATTGAGCAAAAAACGCTATTTCGACGTTTTCGCGTTCATTTTGTCGTTTTTGTCCAAAATTGAGAAAAAAACGATTTTTTCGACGTTTTCGCGTTGATTTTGTCGTTTTTGTCCTAAATTGAGCAAAAAACGCTTATTTCGACGTTTTCGCGTTGATTTTGCTGTTTTTGTCCAAAAGTGAGGAAAAAACGCTTTTTTCGACGTTTTCGCGTTGATTTTGACGTTTTCGTCCAAAATTGAGCTAAAAACGCTTTTTTGGACGTTTTCGCGTTGATTTTGACATTTTTGTCCAAAATAGTGATAAAAACAATTTTATCACGTTTTCGCGTTGATTTCTTCGTTTTTGTCCAAAATTGAGCAAAGATCGCTTTTTTGACGTTTTCGCGTTGATTTTGTCGTTTTTGTCCTAAATTGAGAAAAAAACGCTTTTTTCGACGTTTTCGCTTTGATTTCGATTTTTTGTCCAAAATTGAGCTAAAAACGCTTTTTTCGACGTTTTCACGTTCATTTTGACGTTTTTGTCCAAAATTGGAGCAAAAAACACTTTTTTCGACGTTTTCGCGTTGATATTAATGTTTTTGTCCAAAATTGAGCAGAAAACCTTTTTTTTTATGTTTTCGCTTTCATTTTGACGTTTTTGACCAAAATTGAGCAAAGAACGCTTTTTTCGACGTTTTCGCGTTGATTTTGTCGTTTTTGTCCAAAATTGAGCAAAAAACGCTTTTTCGACGTTTTCGCGTTGATTTTGTCGTTTTTGTCCTAAATTGAGCAAAAACCCTTTTTTCGACGTTTTCGCTTTCATTTTGACGTTTTTGTCCAAAATTGAGCAAAAAACACTTTTTTCGACGTTTTCGCGTTGATATTAATGTTTTTGTCCAAAATTGAGCAGAAAACCTTTTTTTATGTTTTCGCTTTCATTTTGTCGTTTTTGTCCAAAATTGAGCAAAAAACGCTTTTTTTCGACGTTTTCGCGATTATTTTGTCGTTTTTGTCCAGAATTGAGCTATAAAACACTTTTTCAGAGGTTTACGCGATGATTTTGACGTTTTTGTCCAAAATTTGCAAAAACACTTTTTTCGACGTTTTCGCGTTGATATTAATGTTTTTTGTCCAAAATTGAGCAAAAAACCTTTTTTTTTGATGTTTTCGCTTTCATTTTGACGTTTTTGACCAAAATTGAGCAAAAAACGCATTTTTCGACGTTTTCGCGTTGATTTTGTCGTTTTGTCCAAAATTGAGCAAAAACGCTTTTTTCGACGTTTTCGCGATTATTTTGTCGTTTTTGTCCAGAATTGAGCTATAAACGCTTTTTCAGAGGTTTACGCGTTGATTTGGACGTTTTGTGCAAAATAGAGCAAAAAACCCTTTTTTCGACGTTTTCGCTTTCATTTTGACGTTTTCGTCCAAAATTGAGTTAAGGACGCTTTTTTGGACGTTTTCGCGTTCATTTTGACGTTTTTGTCCAAAATTGAGCTAAAAACGCTTTTTTCGACGTTTTCGCGTTGATTTTGATGTTTTTGTCCAAAATTGAGGAAAAAACGCTTTTTTCGACGTTTTCGCGTTGATTTTGACGTTATTGTCCAAAATAGTGCTAAATACGTTTTTTTCGACATTTCGCGTTGATTCTGACGTTTTCGTCCAAAATTGAACTAAAAACGCTTTTTTCGACGTTTTCGCTTTCATTTTGACGTTTTTGACCAAAATTGAGCAAAAAACGCTTTTTTTCTACGTTTTCGCGTTGATTTTGACGTTTTTGTCCAATATTAAGCTAAAAATGCTTTTTTCGACGTTTTCACGTTCATTTTGACGTTTTTGTCCAAAATTGAGTAAAATCGCTTTTTTCGACGTTTTCGCGTTGATTTTGACGTTTTTGTCCAATATTGAGCAAAAAACGTTCTTTTCGACGTTTTCGCGTTGATTTTGACGTTTTTATCAAAAATTGAGCAAAAAACGCTTTTTACGACATTTCTGCGTTGAGATTCATCTTTTTGTCCAAAATTGAGCAAAAAACGCTTTTTTCGATGTTTTCGCGTTGATTTTGATGTTTTTGTCCAAAATTGAGGAAAAAACGCTTTTTTCGACGTTTTCGCGTTGATTTTGACGTTATTGTCCAAAATAGTGCTAAATACGTTTTTTTCGACATTTCGCGTTGATTCTGACGTTTTCGTCCAAAATTGAGCTAAAAACGCTTTTTTCGACGTTTTCGCGTTCATTTTGACGTTTTTGACCAAAATTGAGCAAAAAACGCTTTTTTTCTACGTTTTCGCGTTGATTTTGACGTTTTCGTCCAATATTAAGCTAAAAATGCTTTTTTCGACGTTTTCACGTTCATTTTGACGTTTTTGTCCAAAATTGAGTAAAATCGCTTTTTACGACGTTTTCGCGTTGATTTTGACGTTTTTGTCCAATATTGAGCAAAAAACGTTGTTTTCGACGTTTTCGCGTTGATTTTGACGTTTTTATCAAAAATTGAGCAAAAAACGCTTTTTACGACATTTCTGCGTTGAGATTCATCTTTTTGTCCAAAATTGAGCAAAAAACGCTTTTTTCGATGTTTTCGCGTTGATTTTGATGTTTTTGTCCAAAATTGAGGAAAAAACGCTTTTTTCGACGTTTTCGCGTTGATTTTGACGTTTTTGTCCAAAATAGTGCTAAATACGTTTTTTTCGACATTTCGCGTTGATTCTGACGTTTTCGTCCAAAATTGAGCTAAAAACGCTTTTTTCGACGTTTTCGCGTTTATTTTGACGTTTTTGACCAAAATTGAGCAAAAAACGCTTCTTTCGACGTTTTCGCGTTGATTTTGCTGTTTTTGTCCAAAATTGAGCTAAAAACGCTTTTATCAACGTTTTCGCGTTCATTTTGTCCAAACGACGTTTTCGCATTAATTTTGACGTTTTTATCAAAAATTACGCAAAAAACGCTTTTTACGACGTTTTTGCGTTGAGATTCATGTTTTTGTCCAAAATTGAGCAAAAAACGCTATTTCGACGTTTTCGCGTTCATTTTGTCGTTTTTGTCCAAAATTGAGAAAAAAACGCTTTTTACGACGTTTTTGCGGTGAATTGACGTTTTCGTCCAAAATTGTGCTAAAAACGCTTTTTTCGACGTTTTCGCGTTGATTTTGATGTTTTTGTCCAAAATTGAGCAAAAAACGCTTTTTTTCTACGTTTTCGCGTTGATTTTGACGTTTTCGTCCAATATTAATTTAAAAACGCTTTTTTCGACGTTTTCACGTTCATTTTGACGTTTTTGACCAAAATTGAACAAAAAACGCTTCTTTCGACATTTTCGCGTTGATTTTGCTGTTTTTGTCCAAAATTGAGCTAAAAACGCTTTTTTCGACGTTTTCGCGTTGATATTGATGTTTTGTCCAAAATTGAGGAAAAAACGCTTTTTTCGATGTTTTCGCTTTCATTTTGACGTTTTTGTCTAAAATTGAGCAAAAAAAGCTTTTTTCGACGTTTTCGCGTTGGTTTTAATGTTTTTGTCCAAAATTGAGCAAAAAACGTTTTTTTCGACGTTTTCGCGTTGATATTAATGTTTTTGTCAAAAATTGAGCAAAAAACGCTTTTTTCGACGTTTTCGCGTCGATTTTGACGTTTTTGTCGAAAATAGTGCTAAAAACGCTTTTTACGACGTTTTTTCGGTGAATTGACAAAAGTGGTTTTCGTCCAGAATTGAGCTAAAAACGCTTTTTTGACGTTTAGCTCGATTTAGAGCGATTTGGAAAAAAGAAATGTAAGAAAGAAGGAAAAAGTCGATCTAAGCGCAATTTTGAGAAATCCTTGTAATGAACACGAAAAAGACGGAAAAAGTTGTTTTTACCTCGATTTTGGAAAAATCTTCGGAATTGACGCGAAGTAGTTTTTATTCCATTTTGGAAAAATCCTTTGAGATTGATTTTTTTGTGCAAAATTGAGCTAAAACCGCTTTTATCAACGTTTTCGCGTTCATTTTGTCCAAACGACGTTTTCGCATTAATTTTGACGTTTTTATCAAAAATTGCGCAAAAAACGCTTTTTTCGACGTTTTTGCGTTGAGATTCATGTTTTTGTCCAAAATTGAGCAAAAAACGCTATTTCGACGTTTTCGCGTTCATTTTGTCGTTTTTGTCCAAAATTAAGAAAAAAACGCTTTTTTCGACGTTTTCGCGTTGATTTTGTCGTTTTTGTCCTAAATTGAGCAAAAAACGCTTATTTCGACGTTTTCGCGTTGATTTTGCTGTTTTTGTCCAAAAGTGAGGAAAAAACGCTTTTTTCGACGTTTTCGCGTTGATTTTGACGTTTTCGTCCAAAATTGAGCTAAAAACGCTTTTTTGGACGTTTTCGCGTTGATTTTGACATTTTTGTCCAAAATAGTGCTAACTACGCTTTTTTCGACGTTTTCTCGTTGATTTTGACGTTTTTGTCCAAAATTGAGCAAAGATCGCTTTTTTGACGTTTTCGCGTTGATTTTGTCGTTTTTGTCCTAAATTGAGAAAAAAACGCTTTTTTCGACGTTTTCGCTTTGATTTCGATGTTTTTGTCCAAAATTGAGCTAAAAACGCTTTTTTCGACGTTTTCACGTTCATTTTGACGTTTTTGTCCAAAATTGAGCAAAAAACGCTTTTTTCGACGTTTTCGCGTTCATTTTGATGTTTTTGTCCAAAGTTGAGTAAAATCCCTTTTTTCGACGTTTTCGCGTTGATTTTGACGTTTTTGTCCAATATTGTGCAAAAAAACGTTGTATTCGACATTTTCGCGTTGAGTTTGACGTTTTTATCAAAAATTGAGCAAAAAACGCTTTTTACGACATTTTTGCGTTGAGATTCATCTTATTGTCCAAAATTGAGCAAAAAACGCTTTTTTCGATGTTTTCGCGTTGATTTTGATGTTTTTGTCCAAAATAGTGCTAGTAACGCTATTTTCGACGTTTTTGCGTTGAGATTGATTTTTTTGTCCATAATTGAGCAAAAACGCTTTTTTCTACGTTTTCGCGTCGATTTTGACGTTTTTGTCCAAAATAGTGCTAAAAACGCTTTTTACGACGTTTTCGCGTTGATTTTGACATTTTCGTCCAAAATTGAGCTAAAAACTCTTTTTTCGACGTTTTCGCGTTCATTTTGACGTTTTCGTCCAAAATGAGCTAAACACGCTTCTTTCGACGTTTTCGAGTTGATTTTGATGTTTTTGTCCAAAATTGAGCAAAAAACGCTTTTTTTATACGTTGTCGCGTTGATTTTGACGTTTTTATCCAATATTGAGCAAGAAACGTTTTTTTTCACGTTTTCGCGTTGATTTTGACGATTTTATCAAAAATTGAGCAAAAAACGCTTTTTACGACATTTTTGCGTTGAGATTCGTCTTTTTGTCCAAAATTGAGCAAAAAACGCTTTTTACAACGTTTTCGCTTTCATTTTGAAGTGTTTCTCCAAAATTGAGCAAAAAACGCTTTTTTCGACGTTTTCCCGTTGATTTTCATGTTTTTGTCCAAAATTGAGCAAAAAACGCTTTTTTCGACGTTTTCGCGTTGATTTTCATGTTTTTGTCCAAAATTGAGCAAAAAACGCATTTTTCGATGTTTTCGATCTCATTTTGACGTTTTTGTCCAAAATTGAGCAAAAAACGCTTTTTTCGACGTTTTCGCGTTGATTTTGTCGTTTTTGTCCAAAATTGCGCAAAAAACGCTTTTTACGAAGTTTTTGCGTTGAGATTCATGTTTTTGTCCAAAATTGAGCAAAAAACGCTTTTTTCGACGTTTTCGCGTTGATTTTGTCGTTTTTGTCCTAAATTGAGCAAAAAACCCTTTTTTCGACGTTTTCGCTGTCATTTTGACGTTTTTGTCCAAAATTGAGCATAAAACACTTTTTTCGACGTTTTCGCGTTGATATTAATGTTTTTGTCCAAAATTGAGCAGAAAACCTTTTTTTTTGATGTTTTCGCTTTCATTTTGACGTTTTTGACCTAATTGAGCAAACAACGCTTTTTTCGACGTTTTCGCGTTGATTTTGTCGTTTTTGTCCAAAATTGAGCAAAAAACGCTTTTTCAGAGGTTTACGCGTTGATTTTGACGTTTTTGTCCAAAATTGAGCAAAAAACACTTTTTTCGACGTTTTCGCGTTGATATTAATGTTTTTGTCCAAAATTGAGCAAAAAACCTTTTTTTGATGTTTTCGCTTTCATTTTGACGTTTTTGACCAAAATTGAGCAAAAATCGCATTTTTAGACGATTTCGCGTTGATTTTGTCGTTTTTGTCCAAAATTGAGCAAAAAACGCTTTTTTCCACGTTTTCGCGATTATTTTGTCGTTTTTGTCCAAAATTGAGCTATAAACGCTTTTTCAGAGGTTTACGCGTTGATTTGGACGTTTTTGTCCAAAATTGAGCAAAAAATCCTTTTTTCGACGTTTTCGCTTTCATTTTGACGTTTTCGTCCAAAATTGAGTTAAAGACGCTTTTTTGGACGTTTTCGCGTTCATTTTGACGTTTTTGTCCAAAATTGAGCTAAAAACGCTTTTTTCGACGTTTTCGCGTTGATTTTGATGTTTTTGTCCAAAATTGAGGAAAAAACGCTTTTTTGGACGTTTTCGCGTTGATTTTGACATTTTTGTCCAAAATAGTGCTAAATACGATTTTTTCGACATTTCGCGTTGATTCTGACGTTTTCGTCCAAAATTGAGCTAAAAACGCTTTTTTCGACGTTTTCGCGTTCATTTTGACGTTTTTGACCAAAATTGAGCAAAAAACGCTTTTTTTCTACGTTTTCGCGTTGATTTTGACGTTTTCGTCCAATATTAAGCTAAAAACGCTTTTCTCGAAGTTTTCACGTTCATTTTGACTTTTTTGTCCAAAATTGAGCAAAAAACGCTTTTTTCGACGTATTCGCGTTGATTTTGATGTTTTTGTCCAAAGTTGAGTAAAATCGCTTTTTTCGACGTTTTCGCGTTGATTTTGACGTTTTTGTCCAATATTGAGCAAAAAACGTTGTTTTCGACGTTTTCGCGTTGATTTTGACGTTTTTATCAAAATTGAGCAAAAAACGCTTTTTACGACATTTCTGCGTTGAGATTCATCTTTTTGTCCAAAATTGAGGAAAAAACGCTTTTTTCGACGTTTTCGCGTTGATTTTGACGTTTTTGTCCAAAATAGTGCTAAATACGTTTTTTTCGACATTTCGTGTTGATTCTGACGTTTTCGTCCAAAATTGAGCTAAAAACGCTTTTTTCGACGTTTTCGCGTTCATTTTGACGTTTTTGACCAAAATTGAGCAAAAAACGCTTCTTTCGACGTTTTCGCGTTGATTTTGCTGTTTTTGTCCAAAATTGAGCTAAAAACGCTTTTTTCGACGTTTTCGCGTTGATATTGATGTTTTGTCCAAAATTGAGCAAAAAACGCTTTTTTCGATGTTTTCGCTTTCATTTTGACGTTTTTGTCTAAAATTGAGCAAAAAAAGCTTTTTTCGACGTTTTCGCGTTGGTTTTAATGTTTTTGTCCAAAATTGAGCAAAAAACGTTTTTTCGACGTTTTCGCGTTGATATTAATGTTTTTGTCAAAAATTGAGCAAAAAACGCTTTTTTCGACGTTTTCGCGTCGATTTTGACGTTTTGTCGAAAATAGTGCTAAAAACGCTTTTTACGACGTTTTTGCGGTGAATTGACGTTATCGTCCAAAATTGTGCTAAAAACGCTTTTTTCGACGTTTTCGCGTTGATTTTGATGTTTTTGTCCAAAATTGAGCAAAAAACGATTTTTTTCTACGTTTTCGCGTTGATTTTGACGTTTTCGACCAATATTAAGCTAAAAACGCTTTTTTCGACGTTTTCACGTTCATTTTGACGTTTTTGTCCAAAATTGAGCAAAAAACGCTTTTTTCGACGTTTTCGCGTTGATTTTGATGTTTTTGTCCAAAGTTGAGTAAAATCGCTTTTTCGACGTTTTCGCATTGATTTTGACGTTTTTGTCCAATATTGAGCAAAAAACGTTGTTTTCGACGTTTTCGCGTTGATTTTGACGTTTTTATCAAAAATTGAGCAAAAAACGCTTTTTACGACATTTTTGCGTTGAGATTCCTCTTTTCGTCCAAAATTGAGCAAAAAACGCTTTTTTCGATGTTTTCGCGTTGATTTTGATGTTTTTGTCCAAAATAATGCTAATAACGCTTTTTTCGACGTTTTTGCGTTGAGATTGATTTTTTTGTCCATAATTGAGCAAAAACGCTTTTTTCTACGTTTTCGCGTCGATTTTGACGTTTTTGTCCAAAATAGTGCTAAAAACGCTTTTTACGACGTTTTCGCGTTGATTTTGACATTTTCGTCTAAAATTGAGCTAAAATCGCTTTTTTCGACGTTTGCGCGTTCATTTTGACGTTTTCGTCCAAAATTGAGTTAAAAACGCTTCTTTCGACGTTTTCGCGTTGATTTTGAGGTTTTTGTCCAAAATTGAGCTAAAAACACTTTTTTCGACGTTTTCACGTTGATTTTGATGTTTTTGTCCAAAATTGAGCAAAAAACGCTTTTTTGACGTTTAGCTCGATTTAGAGCGATTTGAAAAAAAGAAATGTAAGAAAGAAGGAAGAAGTCGATCTAAGCGCAATTTTGAGAAATCCTTGTAATTAACACGAAAAAGACGGAAAAAGTCGTTTTTACCTCGATTTTGGAAAAATCTTCGGAATTGACGCGAAGTAGTTTTTATTCCATTTTGGAAAAATCCTTTGAGATTGATTTTTTTGTGCAAAATTGAGCTAAAACCGCTTTTATCAACGTTTTCGCGTTCATTTTGTCCAAACGACGTTTTCGCATTAATTTTGACGTTTTTATCAAAAATTGCGCAAAAAACGCTTTTTTCGACGTTTTTGCGTTGAGATTCATGTTTTTGTCCAAAATTGAGCAAAAAACGCTATTTCGACGTTTTCGCGTTCATTTTGTCGTTTTTGTCCAAAATTGAGAAAAAAACGCTTTTTTCGACGTTTTCGCGTTGATTTTGACGTTTTTGCCCTAAATTGAGCAAAAAACGCTTATTTCGACGTTTTCGCGTTTATTTTGGCGTTTTTTGTCCAAAAGTGAGGAAAAAACGCTTTTTTCGACGTTTTCGCGTTGATTTTGACGTTTTCGTCCAAAATTGAGCTAAAAACGCTTTTTTGGACGTTTTCGCGTTGATTTTGACATTTTTGTCCAAAATAGTGATAAAAACAATTTTATCACGTTTTCGCGTTGATTTTTTCGTTTTTGTCCAAAATTGAGCAAAGATCGCTTTTTTCGCTGTTTTCACGTTCATTTTGACGTTTTTGTCCAAAATTGAGCAAAAAACTCTTTTTTCGACGTTTTCGCGTTGATATTAATGTTTTTGTCCAAAATTGAGCAGAAAACCTTTTTTTTTTGATGTTTACGCTTTCATTTTGACGTTTTTGACCAAAATTGAGCAAACAACGCTTTTTTCGACGTTTTCGCGTTGATTTTGTCGTTTTTGTCCAAAATTGAGCAAAAAACGCTTTTTTCGACGTTTTCGCGTTGATTTTGTCGTTTTTGTCCTAAATTGAGCAAAAAACCCTTTTTTCGACGTTTTCGCTTTCATTTTGACGTTTTTGTCCAAAATTGAGCAAAAAACACTCTTTTCGACGTTTTCGCGTTGATATTAATGTTTTTGTCCAAAATTGAGCAGAAAACCTTTTTTTTGATGTTTTCGCTTTCATTTTGACGTTTTTGACCAAAATTGAGCAAACAACGCTTTTTTCGACGTTTTCGCGTTGATTTTGTCGTTTTTGTCAAAAATTGAGCAAAAAACGCTTTTTTCGACGCTTTCGCGTTTATTTTGTCGTTTTTGTCCAGAATTGAGCTATAAACGCTTTTTCAAAAGTTTACGCGTTGATTTTGACGTTTTTGTCCAAAATTGAGCAAGAAACACTTTTTTCGACGTTTTCGCGTTGATATTAATGTTTTTGTCCAAAATTGAGCAAAAAACCTTTTTTTTGATGTTTTCGCTTTCATTTTGACGTTTTTGACCAAAATTGAGCAAAAAACGCATTTTTCGACGTTTTCGCGTTGATTTTGTCGTTTTTGTCCAAAATTGAGCAAAAAACGCTTTTTTCGACGTTTTCGCGATTATTTTGTCGTTTTTGTCCAGAATTGAGCTATAAACGCTTTTTCAGAGGTTTACGCGTTGATTTGGACGTTTTTGTAAAAAATTGAGCAAAAAACCCTTTTTTCGACGTTTTCCCTTTCATTTTGACGTTTTCGTCCAAAATTGAGTTAAGGACGCTTTTCTTGGACGTTTTCGCGTTCATTTTGACGTTTTTGTCCAAAATTGAGCTAAAAACGCTTTTTTCGACGTTTTCGCGTTGATTTTGATGTTTTTGTCCAAAATTAAGGAAAAAACGCTTTTTTCGACGTTTTCGCGTTGATTTTGACGTTATTGTCCAAAATAGTGCTAAATACGTTTTTTTCGACATTTCGCGTTGATTCTGACGTTTTCGTCCAAAATTGAGCTAAAAACGCTTTTTTCGACGTTTTCGCGTTCATTTTGACGTTTTTGACCAAAATTGAGCAAAAAACGCTTCTTTCGACGTTTTCGCGTTGATTTTGCTGTTTTTGTCCAAAATTGAGCTAAAAACGCTTTTTTCGACGTTTTCGCGTTGATATTGATGTTTTGTCCAAAATTGAGCAAAAAACACTTTTTTCGATGTTTTCGCTTTCATTTTGACGTTTTTGTCTAAAATTGAGCAAAAAAAGCTTTTTCGACGTTTTCGCGTTGGTTTTAATGTTTTTGTCCAAAATTGAGCAAAAAACGTTTTTTTCGACGTTTTCGCGTTGATATTAATGTTTTTGTCAAAAATTGAGCAAAAAACGCTTTTTTCGACGTTTTCGCGTCGATTTTGACGTTTTTGTCGAAAATAGTGCTAAAAACGCTTTTTACGACGTTTTTGCGGTGAATTGACGTTTTCGTCCAAAATTGTGCTAAAAACGCTTTTTTCGACGTTTTCGCGTTGATTTTGATGTTTTTGTCCAAAATTGAGCAAAAAACGCTTTTTTTCTACGTTTGCGCGTTGATTTTGACGTTTTCGTCCAATATTAAGCTAAAAACCCTTTTTTCGACGTTTTCCTTTCATTTTGACGTTTTTGTCCAAAATTGAGCAAAAAACACTTTTTTCGACGTTTTCGCGTTGTCCAAAATTGAGCAAAAAACGCTTTTTTTCTACGTTTTCGCGTTGATTTTGACGTTTTCGTCCAATATTAAGCTAAAAACGCTTTTTTCGACGTTTTCACGTTCATTTTGACGTTTTTGTCCAAAATTGAGCAAAAAACGCTTTTTTCGACGTTTTCGCGTTGATTTTGATGTTTTTGTCCAAAGTTGAGTAAAATCGCTTTTTTCGACGTTTTCGCGTTGATTTCGACGTTTTTGTCGAAAATAGTGCTAAAAACGCTTTTTTCGACGTTTTTGCGGTGAATTGACGTTTTCGTCCAAAATTGTGTTAAAAACGCTTTTTTCGACGTTTTCGCGTTGATTTTGATGTTTTTGTCCAAAATTGAGCAAAAAACCCTTTTTTTCTACGTTTTCGCGTTGATTTTGACGTTTTCGTCCAATATTAAGCTAAAAACGCTTTTTTCGACGTTTTCACGTTCATTTTGACGTTTTTGTCCAAAATTGAGCAAAAAACGCTTTTTTCGACGTTTTCGCGTTGATTTTGATGTTTTTGTCCAAAGTTGAGTAAAATCGCTTTTTTCGACGTTTTCGCGTTGATTTTGACGTTTTTGTCCAATATTGAGCAAAAAACGTTGTTTTCGACGTTTTCGCGTTGATTTTGACGTTTTTATCAAAAATTAAGCAAAAAACGCTTTTTTCGACATTTCTGCGTTGAGATTCATCTTTTTGTCCAAAATTGAGCAAAAAACGCTTTTTTCGATGTTTTCACGTTGATTTTGATGTTTTTGTCCAAAATAGTGCTAATAACGCTTTTTTCGACGTTTTTGCGTTGAGATTGATTTTTTTGTCCATAATTGAGCAAAAACGCTTTTTTCTACGTTTTCGTGTCGATTTTGACGTTTTTGTCCAAAATAGTGCTAAAAACGCTTTTTACGACGTTTTCGCGTTGATTTTGACATTTTCGTCTAAAATTGAGCTAAAAACGCTTTTTTCGACGTTTTCGCGTTCATTTTGACGTTTTCGTCCAAAATTGAGCTAAAAACGCTTCTTTCGACGTTTTCGCGTTGATTTTGAGGTTTTTGTCCAAAATTGAGCAAAAAACGCTTTTTTGACGTTTAGCTCGATTTAGAGCGATTTGGAAAAAAGAAATGTAAGAAAGAAGGAAGAAGTCGATCTAAGCGCAATTTTGAGAAATCCTTGTAATTAACACGAAAAAGACGGAAAAAGTCGTTTTTACCTCGATTTTGGAAAAATCTTAGGAATTGACGCGAAGTAGTTTTTATTCCATTTTGGAAAAATCCTTAAAATTAACACAAAAAGGTCGTTTTTGAGATGAGTGAATCCCATTGATTACAAAATGATGACATTCACAAATGTTGATCATAAGTCAGGAAATTCTAATAATTAAGACTAGAGAATTTTACAGAGGAACGGGAATTTACAATCACCGAAAAATATAAGCCAGTTTTAGAGGGAAAATTCCTCTCTATAAAGAAAAGCAGCATGAAGCTTAAAAGAACTTTAGAAGAAGTCACCTAAGCCACCCGCTTCCTCAGACAGTTGATCGTCACGTTTCGCTCCCTGAACGAAATTCGTTCCTCAAATCAGATTCAACCGCCTAACTTTAACGAAGAGGACTAGCGGTAACTACGATTTTCCCAGTTTAAAATGAGAATGTGTGCAATTTTCTAGGGAAATCTAAGATTGCCACATGTTGTTTTTTTCGCATATGTATTTAGGAAAATCGATTGCTTCGTTAAAGCATCCACGATTAGAAAATATGATCAACTATCGATGTGTATCGCTACTAAGCGGAAAGTGCAAAATTCGATGTGAATCTTGGTGATGTATTCCACGATCTGGATTCGATCGCGACCGCAGTGTGTCTACTGCTGTACGGACTAGGAAGATATTCTTCTTTGGGCCTAATTAATCGGAAGTTATGGAAGATCATTGAGTAGTCTTTTAGCGTGATTCTTTTAAGGGCACTTATGTCACATCTTCTTTTTGAATCTCATAGTGCCTCGAAGGTGGTTAATATCTCTTTTGTGTGTGTGGTGATTAGTTAGTTGTTTTACGTCTGTGTTGATACCCTAGAAACATTATCCTGTATACGCTGGTATTGTGCGCATCTGTAAGTTGTTTTTGAATAAAAATTTTATTGTATCTCATCGTTCTTCGATATTTTTTGGTGTGCACTGAGTAATTGCCTTTAAGAAAACACATCTCTTAGCTGTTGGGACGTGAATTATTAAAATGACGCTCGGAGTTCTCTCTCAACTTTTCAAACATTGTGTAAAATCTTTGAATTGTTCAGAAATTCTTGAGACGGGATTAATCCCATATCACATTTCTGTTTGGGACCGAATTGTACATCTGTCTGTAGCAGTATTAGAACCAATTGAATAGCTAGGTAATTAATAGAAGGATAAACAATGAAAGATTACATAGGAAATGATGCAGTAATAAATAATTAACAACCAGAAATCTGAGCATTGAAAGAAATAGCTATTAAATTAATAACACCATAATCAGAATAATAGGATTATCATTACGATTAAATAATTATTTGATAAATAATATACTGCACTACTGTAATATATTAATGCACATAATAGACAAGCTTCTTCTTATTTTATTTACAGTAAAATGCAAATTTATTTAATAATGTCCCTTCTTCCCATCCTCTCTGTACTACAGTCTTCTTCTTTGGTGCACATATATTCCAATCCCCTATGGTTAGCAGTCTCATTCTTTCTTTCGATGTTCTAACCATTGTAATCTCTCAGCCTTTATGAAGCTTACCATATCTTCTCCTTTGATAAGTGTATTTAATGCAACATTTTAATAGATTCTATATTTGCCATATAGTATGACAGGTTTGTAAATCTACCTTGAATTTTTCTATATAATTGTCAAGGTTATTGACCTTGTTTCTGCCCAATACGTCACTATTGGAGGTTTCTATGTTTTATATATCCGCATTTTTGATTTACTCAATATCAAGCATTGTAGTGAGGGTCCTCTTGTTCTCAATTTCAAACCATTTCCTTAGCTGGTTTATAATTTTAGCTTTTGCCTTTGTATTCTTCATACCTTTTCGCAAAATTTGTATCAGCTTATGTGGGCTGCCAATTTCATGCATCATTATGATGCTACAAAAGGCTTGCTTGTAATCAATAAAAAGCATTTGGATGTCCAGTAAGCTCTTCTTTTATTTCTTGGGTGAGAACCACAATCATACTCTACTATTAACCTTCAAATTTCCTTTCTCAGTCTCTTATTTATTTTATCTTTTTTATCCCTACTATAATTACGAGTAAAAGTTGCTTGCATACTGCAAGCTATCAGTTGAATGCAGTATCGTACCAAGAAAGGCCTCAAAACAATGTTCAAAACTTCGCGCAAATGATCGCATGGCGTCGAACTAAGGATCCAATCGTGCGAAGCAATTGCATATTAATATTAGATAAGTGCCATTCTGACTTGTTCCAAAGTTTCGATTCAATATCTTATCGGGAAGGTCCTAAATAAAAATTACGCTATCCCCCTTTGAAATACATGTAAGAATAGAAATGACGCTCAGGCATCGAAGTAAGAACCGTCAGAGGAACGGCGGACAGCGTATATGTAACATATGATATGCCTCTATGTACATTCCATTTTATATCATTCCCGGTTTACGGATGAGCATTAAAAATAATTGTCACAATTAACCGCCATGCATTTTATACCGGAGAATTTTGCACCCACTTGGCGTCGAACTCACGGTCGTTCGGTAACATTTCTTCAGTTAGTACAGTCCTCCAAGAAAAAAACGAACGGTGTATTCCGTGGTGCATAAGATTGAGGGGTTTCAAATTTCAGTCTTTAACCCTTCCACCCGCCTTTCTATTACATTTTGGCAACACCGGAATAGTCCGAAGCCTTCCCTTCTACCCGACCGTGGGCCTCGCAGTGAGCGGAAGGGAGGAAACAATAGGTTTTATGGTGAGGTCTAGCTAAGCGCACAGTGGACTGGAGTTTCTGCGGCCAAGAAACGATTTCCAAAATGTTTTCGTAAGGACTCAAAAACTTACTGGTGTAGAAGAAACAAGTCTATTTTTATCGAAAACGGAAATTTTTCCTCTTTGATAATTTTTGCAGAAAAATTTGGGGTTCAAACTTGAATGATATTGATGGGCGTAATTTCGTAAAATTTTTCCCCATATTTGCTCTAAAAATTTCCTCAGTATAATTGCTTCATTTGCTACGAAAGTTAATTGAAGGCATTAACGTATTCTTTTCTATGTTAAAAAACAGTATGTCACTGCATTACTTCCAATTCACAGTAAATGAAAAAGATTTTGATTGATTTGCTTATATATATTATACGACCATTAACATTAACTCTCTCCGACTCTCAGGTCATTAACGACCATAGAGTCGGAGAGAGTGGACGTGTTTATCTGAGCTCCCGAGAGGACCCCAAGTGTGACTGACAATCGGTAGTTGAGCCATCATTACCCGGTGTTTTGCAGCTTGGCGGTTGGGTTAGCAGTGCTGTAGATCCCAAGGAGTAGTCTTGAGTAGCAACAGGCTTACTGTCTTTCTTTATTTCTTATCTTTTTTTTCAGTTCTCCCTTTCTTAGTTTGACTTTGTTTCTTGACTACTTTTTTACTTGTAATCGCCTAGGGTATCTGTGTATCCGTAAAGGAATTCCAGCTTTCTCGCATCACAATTTAGTTAATTGTTTGATAGTCATCCATTTGGAGTTTTTAATATCGAATTCGTTCATTGTTACTTGGCGTCACTCTAAAGATCGTTTCTTTTTATACTTATATTTGCTCAGTTCTTAAGTAAGCTCTCAGGTCTCTCGTCACAGTCAGTAGTCCAATCCGAGAGTAGCTATCGTTATCTGTTTTCACGTTTAAACCAACTTAGTGGGCACATAGTTTATTTCAAGTTTATCAACTGTTCAGTTAGGAGTTTTTGAGTTTAGCATGGCTTCCCCGAGGACTCCCCTATCTTCGATCTTGAGTGCTGCTGAATGTGAGGCACTTGTGTCTCGCTTCACGGAACTTGAGAGAGTTGTTGCGGACCTCCGTTCTCAGTTCGAAGGGCTCGGGCTGGTTTCGGCTTGCGAAGGACCCTCCGTCAAGAGTCTCGAATCTTGTCGCGCCTCAGAGGTGCCTCGGGCTTGCTCGAGTACGAAAGTAGACAAGCCTATCGGCTCCTCTGCGGAGGACTCCGAGCGGGTCGTTGCCTGTCCGTCCCGGAGGGCTGCCGAGTGGAAGGTGGTCTCCGATCGTGGTGCACGTGGTGTTGTGCTGCGAAAGCAGTGTGCTGGTGATGCTTCGGCTGAACCGCTCGCTGTTAGGAAATGCTTCACAGCAGACAATGGCCAAGTTAATGACTCTCCTGTGCGCATTGATTCAGAGATGAGTCCCATAGAGATATCAGCTGATGGAATTGCTAAGTTATTGCGAGAGATTGAAAGGAAAAAGGCGCCAGGACCCGAAGGTATTCCCGCTGTTGTCATAAAAACTTTAGCCGACAATATTGCCCCCCTTCTTCAGGTATTCTATAAGAAATCACTGGATGAGGGTACTGTCCCAATGTCTTGGAAGAAAGCACACGTCACTCCGATGCCTAAGAAAGGGCGTACTGTAAAACCAGACGACTATAGGCCCATATCACTAACTTCTATATTTTGCAAAATTATGGAACATATTATAGCCAGCTCAATTATGCGCTTTCTAGTTGACAATGGAGCAATCAGTCAGAACCAGTATGGATTCCGTAAGGGTAGGTCTTGCGATACCCAGTTAGCCCTCTTTATGAATGACGTATCTAAGGCAGCAGATAAGGGAGTTAGATCAGACGCAATTTTTCTAGATTTTAAGAAAGTCTTCGACACGGTGTCCCATGAAAAGCTTATACAAAAGTTAAGTTCCTACGCGATTGACGGAAAGGTGGTCAGGTGGACAAAATCATTTTTAGAAAACAGATCTCAGAGAGTTGCGTTAGACGGAATATTATCCAACGAAATTAGTATCACATCAGGTGTTCCGCAGGGAAGTGTCCTGGGGCCGATTTTATTCCTCATATACATTAACGACCTAGCGGATAAAGTAAAGAGCAAAGTTAGATTGTTCGCCGATGATACCCTCATATACAGAGAGATTTCGTCAGAAAATGATATACATATACTACAGAATGACTTGGACGTTATAGCAGGATGGTGTAAAGATTGGCAGCTTGATCTGAATCTTAAGAAATGCGTTGCTAGGAGTTTCACGCGTTCTACAAACGTTATTCCCGCACTGTACAAAATTTTAGGACATCCCTTAGAGTTCGTGCGTCATAATAAATATCTAGGAGTCGCGTTCAGTAGTAGTTTATCTTTTAATGAACACATTCGAGATGTAATAGGTAAGGCGAACAAAATACAGAGACTAACAGGTAGAACGCTGAAGGGATGCTCATCAAGAGTAAAAGAAATAGCTTATTTTTCACTCATTCGACCTAATCTCGAATATTGCTGCGCGATTTGGGATCCACACGAGGTAGGTTTGGACTCAGACTTAGAAACGGCCCAACGTAGAGCAGCTCGTTTCGTTACAGGAGATTTCAGGTTCGACAGTAGCGTTACGTCCATGATAGAATCCCTCGGTTGGAATTCACTAATCCTAAACTCATACGAAAGTATCCAAAAAACTTTTTAGGAAAAGATCAGACTTCTTCATACAAAATGTGAGATGCCTTTCGCTTAAAAGGGCATGAACCCAGTAGTTCTTTTTACGTTTATGTTTTCTAATTCTGAGAACAAGAGACGAATTACTGAAGGATTTACCACCTTCAATAACTTACCAAAATACAAGCATGCGTTTAGCTATTTCTGTGAACTACGTTCTGTCACCTGTGAGCGCATGATCATAGACTTGTTCAGCAGGGCCCATCTTCTGTATCTACGAAATACATTGTACGACACTATAATTGCCAGTTGAGAGAGAATTCTTTATTACCTGTAGTTAAGTATATTTAGTGTCGTTTAGAAATATAATTTCGTTCGAAGAGGTCAAAATTGAGTCACGAGAATTTATGCAATCTTACTTTCTCATATGTAAAGCTATAAGGATTTTTTAAATTGACAATTATGATAATATATAATATAATATGATATATATAATATTTTCAATTTACTAACGTGTCATTTTCCGTGATTCTATCTGCTAATGCAAGTTACTTTATTCAGTTGTACATACAGACGTGGGAGGATTTCACTTCTACAGCAGATACAAATATGCACAAATAAATTTATTTAGCAGAAAGTAGCTACACTTACACTATACTACGCTTATTGATATGAAGACACCAGTAGTAAAAATAATGAGAAAATAATAGTGTGAGCGCATGCACTTATCATGAATGGTGTAATTTTGAAAAGTTGTTATATTATCATTCAGTGCTTGATATAATTGTAACATAGTATGTTATTAAACGTCCTTGTAGCACTTAACAGAAATCTTACTAAATGTCCTGTTGAAAACGCAGGAAGTTTGTGTCGTACAATGTATTTCGTATGAGTTTCACATGGAAGTTATTAGCTTTCGTCTGCTGCCATCCCTTAATGATGTGATCCACCAAATGGTTTCCTCTCATTAATATTTTTTATTCTTTCATAACGCAAAACCATCTTATAGAAGAAAAATCTCCTTCAACATGCAGATGTCACAATTGATA
Organism: Pachydiplax longipennis; assembly: GCA_036926295.1. Taxonomy (NCBI): domain Eukaryota; kingdom Metazoa; phylum Arthropoda; class Insecta; order Odonata; family Libellulidae; genus Pachydiplax; species Pachydiplax longipennis. Next base: position 1,506,445 of record JAVFKF010000006.1, on the reverse strand, counting down.
ATCCCTTTACCATCATAAGGTGCTTTTAAGATCACGTATTCACCATTCAAAATGTGAAGAAAAAACTTCAAAAAAGGATTTCTAAACTACAGTCACTATGCTTGTCCAATCAAACACCTCCTATAATACTTTTCCACTCCAAACCTTTCACATTAGACCTTCTTTTATCAACACATTTACATCTTTAGCTCAATTGTTCCGCAAAACATATAACAGAAAGCTGGATTGAGCTATGCAGAATGTAATAAATGTGGAGAAAAGACTACTATTGATTAAGTTATTAGACCCTGAAAATATAATATAATTTCATTTCCTAAATTAGCTTTATTTCGCACTTCCTCATTAAATAACACGTTACTTCTCATGAATACTAGCAGTAGAGATTATGCACCGTGTTTACATCGCTCTTACTCGCGTTTGGCGGAGACGAAGCATGTGACCTCCACCTTTGGGAATATTCGGAAAACTTCCCCTCCATTGGCTTGGGTACCATATCGCCACCGACAAGCTTATAGAATCTGTGATACCGACTGTGTCGGTAATTTAGATCCAGTTGGTACGGAAAGGCGCACTATCGGTGTGGTGAAAACAGAAACCAGTCCTTACGCTACCGGCTAGATACAGAATATGGGCCCAGACTCGGTGACAGTTTCGTCACTCAGAAGTTGCTGGCCGATTGAACTAAAAAGTCACCCTACTAACAAGTTGCTGCGTGCGCGAGTCTCCATAAGCGGCAATGGATTTGGAAGTGGTGACTAAACTGTTGCGTGACAAATTACCCGTGCGTAGTAGGCCTTACATGTCGACCAAATGCAGACCATCTGTTTTAAGGCCTGAACCCACCGGTGCGGCGCGGCGGCCGCAACGCGTTTTTATGACACTTGGGAGGGGGGCCAAAGGTCCCTTAGGTGACGTAGAAATGCACCCTGGCCGCGTAGTAGGCCCCACCGGCGCGGCTGCGGCAAGAACGACCACCAGTCGTGAACACATGTTCTTGTCTATCATTAGTATTAGGAAAAACTTAAAATGAACTCCATCTGTTTCTATTACGGTCGATTACGCTTGGATCCGCCTGGGATCGAAACGAGAACCAATATCACAGACGAAAAACTTTTATTCATTCTTAGGGGATGGATTTTCATAATACGCATTTTTTAAGGTTTCACTAATTCTTGTTCTTGAGTTTTAAGTAAAAATGAACACAAACCCCGAGCTGATAACCAAATGATCGTCCCCTGTAAATAAATCGATCCTGCAAATTGTTCGTAACTGCAAATGTTAAAATTTCAGAATATTAATGACTCCTATTAACATATTTTATTTCTTTTGGTGCTAGTTTCGACTTCGAACGACTATTATTTCTAATTTAATTTTGCAAAGGAAATGTAATCTGCAACCGATAAAAGTGAGGTTTGTGTGCATTTATTACGAGAACGGTTTTTATTGTCTGGGTTCGAACTGGGGACCTTTGGGTAAATACAAAGTAGCCTATTATATGCGCAGGGAGTATATATAACACACACCTGTTACTTTATTTTAATTGCCGCATATATTACATTGAGGAAACATACAATTAAGTAAAGTAAATATGCTTGACATAAATAAATTAAACATTCTGTCGCAAGAATTTTTATTGATAATTTTGAACGTCTTCCGACAAAAATTATCAAAACTATACAACTCTTGGCCGAAAACAGTCACTTGTATGCCGAAAACACATCGTACGTATCATTTTTGCAGTACTTTACGGGGACGAGATTCTACGGAGTACTATCGCTTTGATTGTTCTGAAAACTTATCACGGTGTACAGATATTGTTAAGGTATCATGTACAGCTAGTTCCAAAAAAAACTTACCACCTAAGCCGCAACCCGCATAACAGGCAGTGAATTTCCTCCGTGCGAGCCTTAAGAAGTGAGTGAGAGAGAGAGAGGGAAAACATGGAGGAGATAGTCTGCTTCTGTCCTGGCTCCGCTTGCAGAGTTGAAATGGATTTATTTGCATTATTGATATTGCAAAGATTTATTAGCATCTTTAGTTTGGTGGCATTGGCGTAGCAGAATAGTATTATAACAATAAGAATGTTGTAATGCAAGAATTCAGTTATTATAAAATGGTTATTACAAATCAGTATATATTCTAGCTTTGCTTCTCGCACCGACCGAACCGTCGCACACGAGGTCCCGTTATTCCTAAGAAACCGAAGCAAACCCCCTTCCCCTCATAAAATTCGAGTCTGAGACGAAAGGCACAAGCAGGACGAAGGAAATTTTTGCAAAATCTGCCTCTGAGCTTATGTTTAGGACTGGGATGGGAGGAAGAAAATTTCCGCGCAGTTTGAATCAGTGTCGGACCCAAAATGTATAGACCTCGAATTCGACGCCTTCGCTTGAAAAACTCTGCGGTTATAATGGGTTATATTATATAATATAATAGTAGGTAATATTATACATCGTTCAAGAGAGCAGTTATTAGCCTTTAAAATTATATACGTAAGGAGTCCATATCGATCACCTGTTTTATCTCAGCCTGTGTGAATGCAATCTACAAAAGTAAAGTAAGGCAAACTCATGGCCATATCTAGGCTATTACTTTAAATACATAAAAAATCTATAAGTAAGTATGTAGTATGAAGTCTTGAGGCATTCTCTGCGTATTTTAGATACATTTTGTTTCATTTGATAAGCATCAAAATTAAAACTCGATCGGTAAAAAATCAGTAAATTCTATCATCTATGCAGTTGGTATTTTTAATATACCGTCCAAATCAATTGATAGAAAATGTGCTAGGATCGATTTTCCTGAATTAATAAAGATGACGGATACGAGACAACCATCTTTCACATTAATTTTGAATCCAAAATGAATTTTTTTGGTGTCATTGAAATGTGAATCGAATAAACGTGATTTCTTCTGTGGATTCCTCTTGAAATGGTTGCAGTCACAAACCATTACGTTCTTAAACGTTCTTCTCTCGTATTTATCAAGTTCTAAAATACACAAAAAGATAGGGCGAATGAGGTTTTGTCATAATGCTCATTGAATGCTACTGTAAGCTATGAATGTAAAATTTTCAATTAATTTTGAATTCATACAAAACTACTTGCATTGTTTATATTTCAACTGTTTATTATCACGTTTACAATTATTATAATGTAGAAAACGTTAAAAATACGCGAAATAATAGGGACTTAGTGAAATAGTTTTAGGGCCTTTTTACCTGTAATTCCAACCCTGTAAGTATCACACAAGGATAAGAAGTGCATATTAGGCTCATGTTGAAATTTTGCTCCCCTCGGTTGATGGCTGGCCCTACGTAACTCTCATATTTTTCGACAGAATTTTAATGATTGAGATGAATGGGCGGTGGTTTGGTATGAATAGTCTATCTACATATTTATCGCTCGGTGATATTGAAAATATTCCTTCGTATTTAAAATGTATGCCTATGAGAAACTTTTCATCTCTCCACATTCCGTGACAAATTTGAAAAGCAAGATACAGGAGTGATTGGAAGAAGTGAATAAAGCAATGAATTCACCAGGACTTCAAGAGGGGGACTGTTTTGATAGAGATAGGGAAGTGAGAAGTGACGGCAACAGTAATACATACACTCACATGAATTTAACAACCGAAAGTGTAAGAGGTATGTTAATTCCAGATTTTTGGATAAATCACAATAGGTAATGGCATTTCTTGCGTTCCTCGTTGACCAATTGGTTACTTTAAGTAGGAGCAACGACCTCTTTTAAAAGTATAACCCACTCACTCACCTTCTCAATTTTCTCATCCAACATATATTTTTTCCGTTTATGACAGCCTCCAGAGAAACTACTCATTTATCCAATTTAAGTAATATCTCAGTCAAACATGGTTAACATTCAAATATACAGGATATAACGCCCATGGCTTATCATACTTTCAGAAATTTCCTTCTGATGCATTAGTTTATTCCCAGGATCTCCGAAATTGTATACAATACCGATGTTCAATGTATCGTACCAATCTTTTAATTCTATAAGAAAGTTCGAGTAGTTTACTAAGCCAGAACCTAAACCATCTTCTTATCAGCAATTTATTTTGGAAAGAGAGTTCGGTTTTTTCAAACCGATAAAAATTGCTAACATTGGTATTACTAACTATGCAAGCCAATGGTTTATTCTAAATTTTACCTAACTTTAGAGATGTAATTTATCTGTAATCGGCGTATAAACTTCAAGTTTCTGCGACACTGAATATGCGGAGTATCTAAAATTCCATATTTACGTTTCAATTCATATTTTAGTGACATTATAATAGAAACTTTAGTCGATGTAGTAAGATCATCTTCAACGCTCTATCTATTTTGTATCATAGATGTTATAAGAGAAGTGAAACGATTTGGTTCTCGTAAGCGTAAGGAATAAATATTAGATGGTTCTCTAGTTCATTGTTCATTTCTCAAGTTATTTCAAACTACGAAATTTTTAGCTCAATGTAGGGACAAAATAAAGCATAAAAAACAATTTATATAAATTTAGTAAACAATCATTGACGAAGAGCTTGATTGATATAAATTGACGATAGGCAGCATTACTTATTTTTTCATTTTTGTTATTGCATTAGTTATTTAGTATAAGCGAATGCAGTTTATACCATTCACTTTAAAAGCAGAATATAGAGATACTAATTCTGATATGATGCACCCAAACATTGTCAACTTTATGTTATCGTTCAGATTTTCCGAAGGTCCTATTTTAACTGGAATGATCTTCCTTGCATTACTATTTAAAAATACTATAAAAAAATTTAAAAAACATCCTTGCAAAGTTCGTAGAGAATTATGATGGGCTTTGGATGAAGGATGTTACGAAGGTCCTTGAAGTGAATTTTGGAGTAATGGATTACATATAGAACCAAGAATATTTTAACAGCTAAGGTATGAATCATGAGAATTAGAGGGATATTCTCATGTAAGTCTGTTTACAATCCGTTGGTTTCTATTTTTAACGTATTCTTCCATGACTCATATTACTCATCATTCATAATTATTGGCGGTGATTTTTCTTTTAATCATTATACATATCATGCATCATTCAAACAATGCGGGTTATATAGCTTACTTGAGGCATTCAGAAACCGAAGCAGCAATCATTAATCATTAGTCTTATTAAACATTAGTCTAGCGCATAGTTCTGAAAATCATTTCAGTATAACATTGGAAATCGTGTTGTGGGTATTTTCACACCCCCTGATACGTCATACGGCGGCTCGCGGGGTATTAATGTAAATGTAAATAAACTAGGTGTTAACGTGTAAACCTGCAATGTGCAAGTATAGACAAACTGGAATTTATATGCAATATGCAAATCAGTCTTAAGGTTCTGATTTTCCATACTAACTGTTGACTTAACCATCTTAAACTGGATTCCTTGCAAGAAGTCCTGAAAGGTCGTCTACCTCAAAAATAGTCGAATATATTCATTCCCTAAGGGAATACCCGCGGCGAAGATTACAAATCGCGGATCCACCATTTCCCACCTTACTTGTGATCGGTCGCCGCCACCATACCCTAACCTTAGATACCTGCTCAGCAGGGGTGCGGTCGGTAATCCTCATTAGCGCTTTCAAATTCGCTACCCCGGATACATACGACCATCCACAACATGCCGAAAAGGGGTTTTTTCTTCTCAGAGCGGAGTTCACCTTCACCCATCGGCCGTTTTATGGTTCCTTTGAGAAAATAGACAATACCTTCCGATGGACGAAACAAAAGAAAAAGAAACAACAAAGGAATAAATAGGGGATACTCCTAGGGCCAGGGTGGAGGGCCTCCCTCTCTCTGAAAGACTTAGTAAAACCTCAGACGCGAATTTGTCAGAAACAGCCAAATCTCATCTCAAAATAATAATGCATCGTCTGATACCGTCATCACAAATGCCTGGTGGAGGAACAGAATGACGTGTTGAGACATATATTCTAAAATACCTAATGCTCCGTTATTTGTCGTCAAGCAAATTGTATACTTCTCTGTATTGCAGAATAATTCAACAGCAAAGAAATCGAGGCAAAATTTGCACCACGGGACAAGAAAGAGATTTAGCATCAGATAAAAGTTGGGACAGCATAATTTTGCAAGGAACATTAACTTGATTTAATTAAAGGGATATTTTTTCTGGGACTGGAAATGAACAATATTTTCGGAAAAGTGTTACGAGATGCTAGCGTTAATTTCTTCGTAAATTAATTTTTTATTCGATACGTGAAAACATTTTGTAGCCCTCAGTATTTAAATTAAGAGTGCTACTATTCTAATATCTGTTATTTTCTAAAATATTAAATTAGCAATTTGAATTTTAAACAATTACCTTAGAAAATGATGATAGCATACCAATTAGTATTTTACTTTCTATCCAATGATTTGATGGTATTTAAAATTTTTATTATATTTGATGCAATTATCTGATGTAGTTGATCGTAATTTACTTGGTTTACTTTATTGTAATATGTTTTGGGTCTAATTTTTAGAGCTCTCTACCAGGTTGACTTAAAATGATTCTTTCTCGGTGTATTCGTCCAGATAAAGTTTCTTTTCATCTTCGCTTTCCTCAGTAGGTTTCGCAGTTTTTTCATACTCCCCTTATCGATAGCATTTTTCTGCAACATAAATTAGTTGAAATACAGTTGATTGTGTTCTTATTCCTAATTATTCTTTATCTTCTTGTAGAGTTTTCGTTAATCTTTCTATTTGAGTAATAGTCGTGAATTTCCTCTAAATAAATTTAAAAGTTCCTCCTCTAGGCGTCAAGAGCATAAAAAACGTAATAATATAATCCTTTTTAATCTTGCAATGACATATTTTTTTATTGGATAATTGAAGCAGATAAGGTAAATTTACCCGATGCCTCCAGAAAAAGGTGAATTACGCAGAAATTTCAGGTCAAAATAAGGAGATCCGATTTTCATTCATTTTTTAATACTATGCTGCTGACATAGTAAAAATTAACACTAAATTTAAACTAGATTTCGTGCTAATAAAGACGATAAAAATACGTTCAATGCGTTTCAAAACGGTTTAAAAAGGCGCCGTCAGAATTCTCCTCCTTCCAAGAGCCAATAGAATGCGTGGAAAACTCTAGACTCGCTCTCATCGAGCTTCACGTCTGTTATGCGGGTTGCGGCTTAGGTGGTAAGTTTTTTTTGGAACTAGCTGTACAAGCATCCTTTTGAGGAAATTTATCAAAATAACGACAATATTTGATTGCAAACGGGCTGCGGCAAATCGAAAAATTGTGCATGCAGAGTTCGTAGCCGAGCGGCGTATTTGCCGGCGCGAAAACGCTGCACTAATCCCTTGAACTAATCCGCCGGACGGCGCTTTCCGCGTCGGTGGGGTCGGCCCCATAAGAAACCATTGAATTTGAGTACGTGACGAACGCAGAGGAAGGACCAGGTACCATCATAAAAACGCTTGCGGCCGCCGCGCCGCGCCGGTGGGTTCAGGCCTTTACTCTTTTCACCACTTGAGCCGACCGAGATCCTGCGTGCGAAGAACATGAGGGAATCGTGGATATTCCGAACAAAATTTCGCTAGTTTATTTTATCATTGATCACCTTCGATTGTGACATTCTTTAACCTTTGTTTAATTGCACTATGCCACCAGGAATTGATTTTGGTCTACGCAAAATGTTTTTCAAATAAACAATTAGTCAACTTTCGTTTTCTGTGCATAAGTCGCAACAGCGCGCGTGTGGAATACAAGGCGCCATATGCTTTACATAGGCTTTTCATAATGCTTGGCGATATTGTATAATTGTCTATCTGGTACATTGCTTCATTGTAAAGTGAAAATGACGAAAATGAACTGGGTAGGAGGCAGAGGAGGGGAAGAGGACACGAGACAGTGGATGTTGGTCATAACATTTTTGTGATTGTTTAATCTAGCTACACTGTTTTGTTTGGCACTTGTATGTTGGCATGTTTTCATGTAACTTGTGTTGGTGGCACTGCTGTGTGCGCTGTTCCTTTTGTTTTGTATGCTAGAGCTCGCACTTCCGTAATAAACGTTATTGTGTTCACACGTGTTCCTAGCTTCAATTCTAGTATCCTGTTTAATCTGCGCAATCCAACAGTGGATGGTCGAGCGGAGAAGATGTATTTTAATTTTAATGTAAAAAGGATGAAATAAATCGTCGATTATCAATGCCAATCACTTTGTTCTCTGTTCCCTGATATTCCCTAAGTGAACCCTAACCGTTTGAGGGAGCTTTACAATTGTTAAATTTATAACAGAGGTCTTTATTTATATCTTCAGAATACAAATTTTGAAAATGAGAAAACTTTAAAAGGCTTCAATTATTTGCACATTCTCAATTTTCTGCTCCTCATTTTAGCTATGATGTGAAAAATATAATGATCCTGATTCAATTCCAGGAGAGTCAAAGCATTCTCGTAGGAAATATACATAAACTTCACTTTTTTCGGTAGCAGACTTTCTATCATTTGCAAGATTTAATTAGAAAGAATGGTTGAAAAAAATCAATCCTGGACCTAAAGAAAGGAAGTTGATTGATATTCTCCATATTGGTCTTGGAATATGATAGGGAAAGTGAAGTAGGATGTAATTAACTTTATAAGTCTACTACACACTGTTCAGTTCTACACCAAATTATTCATGGAATGGCATAGGTCAGCTAAAAAGGAAAGAAAGCTTTAATCTATACGAATTAACTTCAGGCTTCTTCATATATAGTTGGGTAAGAAACAAAATAAAAGGGAACAGTTCTAGGTCATTGCACTCATTTTCATGCAACACCCTATGCCATGCACTTGTGAGGTATACTAAGCTACATCGCCTTGTTGTTATTTCCCGAGGCAGTACATTTGACCCTTGCTTCAAGTATTGTGAAAATTAAACTTTTGTATGCTGGACAAATTTTACTATTTGCTCAGCATAATCTTTATTGGTCAATATAGCACTATTTTTGGACATATTTGTTGCTTTGGTATATCAAATAATAATTATTCCTTATTATATGTAACTATGCCTTATTATGAACTTTCATTTTTAATTAAAGACTCCTCCTTAAGTTTCTCATATATTCTGAGGGACTTATTTTTATTTGTAATTTACTTTAATTTTTCAATATTTAGAATTGTTCTCAGAATAGTCACAATTTTGTTCTAAATTAAGTCTTTTTCATTGCAATACCCTAGCAAAATGAAAGACATTTAGATTACAGCAAAGACATGGAAAGCTTACTTTGATGCAGGAGTTAATTCTTGCTTGTTGTCAATGCCAGCAGTATTCTTACTCAAATAGCTACATTAAGTTGTAGAATCACATATGATACACATGAACGATTCACTGAATCAACTCTTTGATGAAGTTGATCATTACACTCCACACAACACCCAATGGTATGCGCTCTTGAGGTATACTAATTCTTCTCCTTAGTGAATCCAAAATATCCCAATATGAAAAGCCAAAACATTACAAAACTCAAAGTTTATGTTGCACAAAATCATACCCCTTTGCTTTATTCAACCATGTGTTGTTTATTTAGAAATGCATCAAATAAGTTCTTACGTTGCTAAGATTTGTTCTGAATGATTACTTCCATCATATCATTGAAAAGTGTTTTAAGAACCAAATTGTTTATCTGTGGATTAATCAGTTTTGAGCTTATGTTCTCATGATTTTTCAAATTTGTCTGCTATCTAAAAATTATCTTCTACACCTACTGGTGCCTTCATAATTCCAAGGCTTTGTCATTCTGCCACAAGTGTTTTGATGCCTGGGTCATCTTTCTTGGGAGAAAATACGTTCATCTGATGGACAATGAATGAATGACTAGGAATATTTTTGAAAGAAATACAGCCACAAATCACTTTGTTCTGGGTTGAAATAAATTCAAGAAAACTATCATTCCAGAAATTTTCTCATCAGATAAGCCTCTTCTACATGTGAAATATATTGCATTTGAAGAAGAACTCTTAAGAGAATGTATTAGTTACTTGTTAAATAAGAGATGTCAACAATTACGACATCAAAATATGCTCATTTCAGGAATATTTGTTGCTCATACACCTATCATCTCTTAAAAATTCTCTAAAAAGCTGGTAAATTGTCATTTCTATTTAGAATAATTGCACCATACTCAGCTTGTGTTTGGTCTATATACTTAAATCAGTATTGGGGAATGACTGTTAGATTTAAATTCTTCTTTCCCCAACATAACTGATACAATTTACGTTTATGACTAGTTTTTCTAAATTATAAGTTAACCTGATGTCAGCTAATCTTAACCATTAGAAATACATTTTGCAAGAAAATAACTCAATTTTAGTAATGCTACAGCTAAAATATGTTACTTAATTCACAATAGCTGGAATGTAGAGAAATTTTGCACATGAAGTTGTGTGACTAACGCAAAGTTATCCAAGAAGTGAAAAATTGTGACTTGGTTGGGACTCGAACCCAGGTCTCCCACTTTCTGGGCAGATATTTTAGCCATTGAACTACCAAGCCACTCAATCTCACTTCTTAAAAATAAGCTCCCTATTACAGAAAAGAGATTGTGAGAGAAAAGTGGCTCGGTAGTTCAATGGCTAGAATACCTGCCTGGAAAGTGGGAGACCCAAGTCCCAGCCAAGTCACAATTTTTCGCTTCTTGCATAACCCTAACTTATTCATTTTTCCCTTCTTTTTGTAATCAACTTATTTGTATGTTAGTCTCAGCTGTTCATTGCTCTTCACTCTTCCTATGTATTACTTTCTTCATAATATGCTGATTATTATCCTTTAGATTAGGCAACCAGTATATAAACGGCTATGCTAGTGATAAAGGGGCAAACAGCTGATGCATGACAATGACCTATCCTAAGTAGGTCACACACATATCTATGGATCTAACAAATATTTTTGGTTTTGGTCAAAATGAAAGATCAAATTTGTTTATTATGATATATAAACTATATATTAAAAAATAAAATATATATATTATAAAAGAAATTGCAATTTTAATTTCTTTTTAATTAAAAATATTCAACCCATAGTTGGTTTGTTGCAGTTGGTCCCGGCCTTCATATTTTCCTATTCCAGATCTTTATTGATTTTCATTGCTTTCAATCCAAAATTGGTGCTTTTTATCTAAGATTTACCCTAACCCAATTAAGTAACTATGCTGCTTAATTAATTACACTGTTAGTTGACAGCTCTATTTCTTTCCATCTCCTTTTTACTGATATACAATCAAAACTTTTAAGTTGCATGGCATTTTGGATAATTGAGGAGTAAAGATAAATGAAAAATCAAAGCAATACATTATGAAGAAAAAAAGTGAAAATTATCTACTAGGAAAACCAATGGGCAGGTAATTTATAGATTTCATGATAAAAAATTTACTAAAGGCGGCAGGCATGGAGAGAGTTTCTGATGAAATACTGAAATATATTTGGAATTAAAATATTGGTTAGTGACCAATTTATTTGACTTTGTATCAGATACTCTCTTGTCACTGATGGGAAAAATGGATGCAGAAAATCAAGAAAATTGATGTAGAATGTATATTATACAGCTATATATTTATTATACGAGTAAAAGTTGCTTGCATACTGCAAGATAATTGGTAAAAATTTACTATAAGTTCCCCTTATGGGTATCATTTTCGAAGCTTATCCAGCAAAATTCTTAAAAATTGCCGCAATGCATTTCTTACGTTCTTCTTCATCCATCTGGCATCGAACTCACCGTCAAAGGTAACCTTTCTTCCACTGGTTCTATAGAAAACTACTTCAAACGCAAACGCTGTGATTTTGAATAGTCTCCTGCATAGAGAAAGGCCTCAAAACAATTTTTAAAAAATTAGTGTAAATGACCGCCTGGCGTCGAACACAGGACCCGTTCGTGAGAGACAATGACATGGAAATGTTAGATAAGTGCCACTCTGAAGTGTTTCAAAGTTTCAATTCAGTATCTTATCGGGAAGGTCCTAAAATGAGATTCCGTTCTTCCCGCTTGAAATGCATGGTAGAATCAGAATGACGCTCTAGCATCTAACCAAGGACCACTAGGGAAGCAGTGGACGTCATGAAAGAATCTTCTAAAATGCCTCTGTCACCATTCCGGGTTTTATCTTTCCAGCTTATCGGGAAGGCATTTAAAAAAATCGTCCAAAATTTCACCAATGCATTTCTTACGGAATCATTTCGGACCCACCTGGCATCGAACATACGGCCATTGGTAACATTTCTTCCTAAAGCACTATGGAAGACCATCTCATCTGCAAACAACGTGATTTTGATTGCTCTATCTCATCGAGAACGGCCTCAAAACCGATTGCAAAAATTCGCGCAAAAGACTGCCCAGCGTTGAACTCAGGACACTTCCGTGAGAGAAGATAGCAAAATAATATTAGATAAGTGCCATCCTTACTTGTTCCAAAGTTTCGATTCAATATCTTATCGGGAAGGTCCCACGCCTCTGTCACCATTCCGGGTTTTATCTTTCCAGCTTATCGGGAAGGCATTTTAAAAAATCGTCAAAGATTTCAGCAATGCATTTCTTATGGAAGAATTTTGCATCCACCTGGCATCGAACTCACAGTCTTTTTGTAACATTTCTTCCATTCGTAATATAGAAGACTACCTCAACTTCAACCTCAGAGATTTTGGTTCCTCTATCTTACCGATAAGTGCCTCAAAAAATTTTCAAAAATCCGCGCAATGCATTCTTATGGGAAAATTGCGATTTTTGGGACTTTCTGGTATCGAACCCATGATAGCTAGCATCGATGTCTGAATTATTCTGGCATCTAGAGTGTAGGGCCAGTACGTCGTGAATATCTGACGTCGATGGCGCTTGTGGAACATGGTCAGAATTCGTATTCCCTATATATATCTATATATATATATAGGTATATCCGGAGAGTTAGCTATATATAATAGATATATATATAATAGATATACCATGGGGAAAATTATTTTTAATTACTGATTAAATAGTAATTTTGACATAAGGAATGAAAATTGTAGACAACAAGATGACTTTGTCCTGTTAAAAAATGTAAAGATCTGAAGTTACTCTAATAAAAAAGGAAAATGTATAAATATGGTGAGAAAAGTGAATTTTTCTTTATAATAAGTAATAAATTATGCATTGTAGGGCTAATGGTTTTGATGAAGTAGTGTACTAACCATCTATTTTTAATCATCTTAAACTTAATGCTTATATAAATGTCATCATTTTTAACATATACATTCCATAATATATAATGTTACTAAAACATATTTTAAATTGTGATTTTTTAGTAAGAAATGAGATACATGTTTAAAATTAAGGCATAAACAGTCTCTAAATTATTATCTTTAACATAAAAATGAAATATGAAACATATTAATAGGTAAGCTGCATATATTCTTATTTTTTAAATAAATATGACAAAATATTTCAAACTTATGGATTTAATGCCTAATAAATCAATATTTCATAATGAACAAGAACAATTTGTACTTTTTCCGCAAATTTTTATTTTAAACAATAAAAGACAGTAAAACACGAATCGGAGATTCGGAGAGTTTCGGAGATTGATCTCCATCATCAAGTATCAATATTTCATAAAATAATGATGAATGTTAGAAAAAAAATTAACAACAGTTTAATAATACAATTTGAAATAATTAAAAAATATTCATAAAATAGCAACAACAACGAGCCCACGACCGTGTGTCATGGTGGAATGACGAATATGCTGAGGGCATCCGAAAGAGGAAAAAAGCACTTCTTTCAAAGATACCCTCCACCTCTTGAGGCCTTTCGGAGGAAAGCAAAGTGCAAGCTGCAAAAAAGGTAGCTAGATGGAATATGTTTCCAAAATCATGGACTACTGCAGAGGTCTGGCAGAAAGTGAAAAGTATCACTGGTAAACACTCCATCTCTCTTATTAATTACGTGGAAGTTGAGAACAAGGTACTGACCACCGTCAAAGACATTGCTAATTCGGCCAAAATTATTCAAAGATGAGCAGCAATTAGAATTTTGACGATCATTTCCACCTCATGAAAGGGAGAGTATTCCTATCGATCACCAGATAGGAAATGCCTCCACTCCCTATGACAAACATTTTAGTATGTGGAAATTATCAACTGCCATAGAGAGCACCACCTGCTGCTAAAGCTCTCCTTAAAATAAATACAGACTTGCCATATGTTACTGCTGATGACCTGAAAACAATACTCAGGGGGAATATACATGAGAGATGGCACCGTAAATGGCAGCAATTAAACTGTAACCAACTCTGGGAAATTGAAGATGATATTTTCTCATGGCAAACTTCTTGCCGCAGAAATAGACATGAGGAAGTAGTGGTTGCATGTTTGGGAATAGGACACTGCACTCAAACACACTCATACCTCTTGAGATGAGGTGAGGACACCCCTTGTGTGCAGGATGCATCTCACTGCTTACCACAAAACATATCCTCATGAACTGCAAGCAATATCCGGCCTTGAGGAACCAGTTCAACATCAGGGGTGAGCTAAGAGATATTTTAGGAAATGACACAGAAAGTATAGATAGAGTTTTTGTAGCACTTTTCAGTTTTTGACAGGTTTTTTTAATCTGTCATGCAACTGTTTTTAAGATTGTGTTTTATCTATTTATTTATTTATTGATTTTATCTACTTATTTATCTATTTACACTTTTAATTTTTCTATTGACTAACTTGTACTTATAATTAGTCACGTTATTGTCTGGTTGTATCTGACTGTACTTGAGTTACTAACATCCTGCTGAGCTGTCGTTGATCAAGGCGCAAATAACCATTAAGGTTGACGCGCCTAAAACAACTACTAACTAACTAGCAACAAACGGAGTGTTTTAATATCATAATGAGAGAGGTAAACAAAAAGGGTTATAAATAGCTTCTTTAATATTCAAAGATGAATAATTGGAAAAATTAGGCAACAACCAACCTAAAAAACCTTTCAATCCATTCCATTCCCTGCCCCTTTCACTCCTCTCTCTCTACCTTTTTGCTCCTCCACTCATTGTCTTCTTCTCATATATACATATATACATACTATATACATATATACATACTATATATATATATATATATATATATATATATATATATATATATATATATATATATATATATATATATATATATTTTTTTTTTCTTAGATGTTTTAATATATTATTAAAACATCTAAGAAAAATTATTAATTATTAAAACATCTAAGAAAAAGTAGGTCAATCATATTTTAGTAACTACATAAATAACAGTGATTGCTATAATAAGTACTTATAATTACATGATCCACACATATGTAATCCAACCAGTTCCTATAAATATTCAGAACACCACCAGTAAATAGGATTGTGCTATCAATCCTTCTTCTACTAGGTTATTGACATCAAATTTTATCCTTAGATAAATAATTTTAATATCCTATCTTCTGCAGTGAACAAAGTTTTAACAATTCAAAATTTTATTTTATTCCTCACTGGCCTTATTATATTCTAAGTCAACTGTGATATTGGTTAATTATTTCAAATCTTTGGAACAATGTGGTCTACTAAATTGAGCATGGGTTCATTCTTTTTCCCTCTTATTTCTATTTCTTGTGGGGTAAGCTTATTGTTTTCTATGACGAGTGATGAGGATGATCTTGGGGCTGATTCTAACAGCAGGATGCAGAGATGGGTGCAGTGGGTTTGCATCTGTCCTCTTAAATGGTTCTTTCAGTATCTCAAGTTTGCCAAACAGGTTACTAAATCTAACCGATAGAATATTAGAAGAACTATATCAATAAATTTACTACAATCCAATCATTACAACATAAATACAATTACAATTTTTACTATTATGATTTTGCCTCATGAAATAATTTTTTCTTATTTTACCTTAAAGTTTCATAAACAACGATAAAATTAGAATAATAAGGCAAAATGTATTACTTAAGGTATTAATGCATGCATATACCACAGGGATAAGAACTTCTTTATAATATTTTTGAATTCATCCGCTATAAAGATGCCATCCCTGCTGCCGACCAAACTCAGGAAAATAGGACACCCAACCATTTACTGAGAAGAGTGTTCCAGAAATTTAGGATTGATATGCCAGCATATTAACCACAGCTGGTCATGCAAAGATGCATTATAAAATACCTGTAAAAAATAAAGTTATTCAAAAGATAAAAAAAATTCTAATACCAGTCCCAGAGAGCTTTTGGCTACCTCTGCCATATAACACAATAGGAATTTTATATTTATTTAATGAAAAACAGTATTTTTCAATGCCAAGAGACATTAATACAAATGCATAAGTCTCCTGAGTTCCATATATATATCTCCTCTCAAAAAGACTGTTAGAGATTTTCGGATATAGATGTGAGAACCTGAGCATCTGAAGAATGCCAAGAGCTGTTAGAAGAAATACAGAAAATAAGTCTGACCTCAATAGGAATAAATTAACTTAAATTCAAATAGTTACTGAAACCAAGCATCTTCATCATACATAATAGGGAAATAGAAATTTCTACTTGTAAACAATTTCAACTAATCAATCTGACTTTAAAATTTTTGTATTTTTTGAATGTTATGAAATAAGTAATTGTTCTAATTATAAACCTGCAATAAAAGTAATGAAAAATAAAATATTCATTGAGTGTATGTAGAAAAATCTGCAAGATGTCAAAGAAGACAGACACAATATATTTTCTAAATTAGGAGTAAATTAATTTTCTCAACAGCAGGGGGACATCGATTTGGCAGATAGTTTCCAGAATATTTCCATTAATTATTCCTAGAACAATGGAAATCATTACTAACTTTATCAACTATTTTAGCTTCTTAGTATCTGCCAGAAGTATCTTATCCAAACATAATTACCATTTGAACCCTGATTAATTTGGACAGTGTTTATGGTGACCAATTGTAAGTAATTACAACACTAATAATAGTATCCCATTCATAACACATCAATGCATATGATACTAAGTAGGTTAAGACCGCTGATATATGCCCAACGGTATGATTGAAGGCAATGTAAATGCCAATAAAATTAATAAATGATAATAAAAAAATAATATTTATTAAGTATGGGTCAAAAACCCAATTACAAAATACATTAATGTTACATATTTGAACTATACAAATTTTATCATTATGGCAGAAATATTAAATCAATAGGAGATTTATAGATAGATAATTTATAATATGTAATAATACGGTGAGAGTTGAAGATACAAAAGTGCAAGGTACAAAAATACAAGTGCATTTTTAGCATTTGAGTTTATTATCTCTCCTATCCTTTAAACTTTCCATATTCAATATTGTAAGTCTACTATCATACTCAAGATGGGAGAATTTAAATCAATAGGATAAAAACCTGACAAACTTTTGTTGTACATGTTCTATGAGATTGATGTGATCCTTATAAAAAGGGGACCAAACACAACAACCATATTCGAGAACTGGTTTCACAAGAGTGCAATATAGTAATCTTAAACAATTCATATTTCGTAAATAATGCACATTAAAACTTAAGTTGTGGTCAAGAATGATTCCAAGGTCATTAATATGGTCAACTCTTTCTAGAGGTTGATTACTCAGAGGGTAATCGAAGTTAACTGGATTTAAACTTCTATGGAATAAAATATATGAGCATTTATCAAAATTTAAAGGCAGAGAATTAATGTTACTCCAGGAAAGCAACCTATATAAACAAAGTTGTAATGAATAAGTCATTAATTGAAGTAATTGAAGTAAATATCTTAAGATCATCAGCATACAGCAAGAAATTAGTATGCCTCTTCTATAGCTTGAATAATTAATTTCCCGAAAAGCACAATACTAACACAATACATAAACAACATCGTATGAACTGCGTGGTGAATACACCATGAAAATCACACAGTGGCCAGCCTTAACTACACCGTACCTTTCAATTCACCAAAATCCCTTACAATCAGACAGATGCTTACCAAGTAAACGCCGTATCTCTCTAACCACCTAGATGTACCCTCTCTAACATATAATTAAACGGACGGGAACTGCGGAGAGTAATGTGTAAAATTTTCCGATACCTATCGATAAAATTACTAAATTTTCTTACAAGCTAAACAAGGCACATTATCATTATCACACGTAATTCTTTTCGCAATACTAGACAAGTACAATCAAAAAAGGTACTATAAAAATTTGTGTTGCTTGCTTTGTGTGAGACAGTAGAGCAACGAGAGCTGCGTTTGTGCCAGGGAATTTGAGTTCAATTTTTTACAAACCATTGCCTATAGATGCGAAGTTTAGCAAAATGTTATTGAAAGGAAAGGCTTCCGTAATGATTTTTCTTGGTTTTCCCCTTGATTGACACATGACTTACACATTTAGGTGACATGACTTCACATTGGACCACAAAATACCAATATTAAAATCTAATACTATGTAATTAAAAATACTACGGTACTATATTTCCTATATATTTGTGAGAGAGCAGAGTTTGACAATAGCCTTAGTCATTAGGGAGACTAGTTGTTTATGATCGAAAAGTTTGAGTCGTTTTCATCCTGATTCTCATAATTTAGAGTTCAGAGCGCTCTTGCACGACCACAATAAGAATTTTTATTCTTTTGATACTTATCTCGACTTCGTAGGACTAAAATTTCTAACTTACTTCTGCAAAGGGAAGAAAATCTGCAATGGATCAAAATGAACTTTACGTAGATTTCTTATGAGAGAAGTTTTGAGTTGAATTGAGAATACTAGGGTAACAATTTTATTGAGCACTTATGTTATTTATTATCTTACATAAAATTAAAAAAGTTATTACACTGATACCTCGAGATACGAGTTTAATTCGTTCCGTAATCTTGCTTGTATGTCAAATTGCTCGTATCTCAAAGCGATTTTCCTCATTGAAATTAATTGAAATGCCATTAATTCGTTCCAGGCCCCAAAATGCCACCCCAGTTGTTCTTGTTACGTGTTTTTGAATAGGAAAAATGTATTTATAAATGACAAACATTGTATAAAAACTTAATAAAACATAACGTAAAGAAATAAACTGGCTTTATAAAATATGTATTTGTATTTTGGTCACTAAAATGCAACTTTACACACAACTTAAATGCTGCTTTATGCTTAATTTTAGTTACTGCTTTTTTCTTCACTGGTCTTTGCCTTTTTTCGCCGGATTAAAAAAAACATGTCCAAGGGGGTTTGTTCCTTCTTCCCTTTCAGAATGTTGCAGAAATGAGTTAGGCCATTAATCTTCTCCTCTGTCGTTATGTAAGTCCTATTCGGCATCTTCTTCCAGAAAAGCTCCGTCTCGTTAAAATTGAAGACTTGCTGGGGGATGTGTCCTTTGGCTTCTATCGGTTCGGAAAAAGTTTTGAGATAATCCTCAGCTGCCTTCAGATCCGAACTTGCAGCCTCACCATGCCTGACAAGGGAGTAAATGCCGGTCCTTTTCCTAAAGATGTCAAATCAGCCTC
Organism: Pachydiplax longipennis; assembly: GCA_036926295.1. Lineage (NCBI taxonomy): Eukaryota > Metazoa > Arthropoda > Insecta > Odonata > Libellulidae > Pachydiplax > Pachydiplax longipennis. The sequence continues at coordinate 1,486,961 of JAVFKF010000006.1, read as the reverse complement.
GACTGGCTTTAAACGAGTCTTACGATGCCTCGTCCGTGGAAGTGCGCGGGGTCTGATTCAGCAAATCACCGTAAATTGCTCGTGCTTTCTCGCATATGATGCCCTGTGTTAAAATATCGCCTTTAAGCTGCTTCTCCGTAACTCAAACAATCAGCAGTTTCTCCATCTTTTCATGGAGAGAGCTCCGGAGCTTAGAAATTATTGTAAGGCCCATAGCTGGCGTTATACCCTTTATTGACTCCTCCTGTTTAAGCACAGTACATATCGTTGAAGTATTACGCACGTACTACCTCGCCAAGTCAGCTACTCACACATCTCGCTCATTTTTTCTATGATTTCACGCTTTAATTCAATACACGTCATCTTCTTTTGAGCATTGACCTTTCCACTCACTTTCTTCGGACCCAAGGTTAGAAAAAGAAATTTGATAAAGTATTTAATTGCACAAAAAGCACAAAGCCCTAGAAAAACTTATAAAAAAGATGCTTCGACAGCGAGGTAAACAAGTACACTGGGGGGATGCGTGGGATAATGCGAGACGCACGAGGCACAGTAAACTGTTGGGTCGTGCGCAGCCGGCCGTTCCTCGTATCTCAAATGTTGCTCGTATTTCAAAGCAAAACTTCGCTCGCTCGACGGCTCGTATCTCAAATATCTCGTATGTTAAAGCACTCATATCTCGAGGTACCACTGTATTTCCTTACTATTAAAAAAATTAAGTATTTTTCAGCAATTATGAGGAAAAGTTCAGTGCTGATACAATTTATGAATTTGTACAATGAGATTTTCTTGCTGAGGTGACAGTGGTTATGAATCATTTGCTTAAAGATAAATAATTTACCACTTGTTTCTCTGAGATGAGTTTGTAACAATGGTGAATTGAAGATATTAAGAAACAATAACCAAGTGAAAGGAGCCTAACAGCTTTTGAAAGCTGTTGCAATGAATGCTGATACAGCAACAGGAACAGAACCAACGAAAAGAGGCTTGCAAATATTGAATGATTAAATTAAGAGTTGGCACTTGAGTTATCCTTTCAACCTGTATGTATAGGTTTATATTTGTCTTTACTCCCTTTTGGTTTATCCAGACTTTTATTTCATATCCATGTGTTTTGCTATATTAAAAAACTAAACTCTATCACCATGAAATATTCATTTCATTCAAAAGGTAACACTAATGCTGATAGCACTCAAAATTCCATTTAATTGATAGAATAAAGAAGACAAATTTAGAAAGGAAATAAAAACAGCAAATATGATAGCATTCTGTAGTGAGAATAGATGGACTCAGTTGTAGGTTATACCACATCCATTTAGAAGACTGGAACAGAATTTCCATTGAAAAACTGCGGATGTGTCCTGTGGTATCTTCATTAGCATTAGATCTTTTTCTTGAATTCATCACAGAATTTCTTTTGGATGAGGTTGTTTAAGTTTGTAGTGAGTTCGTAATTTACATTAGGAACAATTTCAATATTTCGTGAGATATCAGGTATTTACACCATATCCAAAATTAACAATTCCCAATGATTCTTATTCTTAGCTATTCATCAGATTTCTTGGCTTACAGAAAACATATTATTCTATATAGCTACTTCTAATGACCAGTCTTGGCATTTATAAAACATCCTATAAGTATTCTGTAGGGATATAGGCAAATAAATCTAAAAATAATTGAGGCTCTTAAGAAGCCCATTTCAATTTATAATTATAAGTTTTGTTACAAAATTGAAATATTACAGAAAACAAGACTAGAAAATATCCATGAATATTATTTCAGATAATGATTCTTGAGTTGTGCTGAAGAACACACCTTCTGATAGCTCTATTGACATTCAGCTTAAAATGATCTCTACATTCAACAGCATTTAAAAAAATCTGAAAATGGCATTCAATGGAGATTTCGGCAACATAAACCACAACATTGGATTTGCTATTATTCCTCCAAAATATCAAAGCTAAAAGAGACTCAAAATTCACTTGGCATGCCAGCATGAAGCCAGCAGTGAGACGACATCTTAAGAACTTTGTTATTTCCCATGAGAAAACAACAGCATACAATCCATCCATTAAGATTTTGTACCAATCACCTTAGAACTAAATGAAGCATTTCAGATACTGTTTACAGATTGAATTTGCATACATCTATTTTTACATTTTTAACATTGAAAATTGACTATCATCTGCAGCTATTAAATTTAAAATTTATTTTACTGGCACCTTTTGATGGTGCCTGTGATTCCTGGAAAAAGAAAACTTTGGAAACTGTACATAAAGAAAACTGCTGCTCACAAACGTCCTTATTAAAGACTTGATATAACAAGTGTTTTCAAAATTGACTCAGCTTATAATTAACACCTGAAACAAATATTCAAAGATAATTTGCACAAAATTGGAAATTTCCTTAAACAGTGTATAGAGAATACATTTTTACGAGGCTGATTTTCTTATGATAATAATAAAAATATCATACAGTACAACAAGAAGGCTTGTATTACAGACTTTTTGACTGTCATGATAAATAACTGAGAAAGGAACCGCTCTTGAAGCAGTTCAAACTGTGATTCAATTAAATCAAAAAGTAATGTTAAAATATGGAGACCTATAGCTCTCTATTTCCAGAGTGGTGAAATTTCAGCAAATGCAAGAAATTTTCTTTGTAATTACAAGTAAGACTTATTTATAAATTTAAAAGATTTATTTGTAAATTTTGTGATATAGTTGCAATAGCATGCCTTAAGAACAGTTCTCCCACAGCACTTGGTCTAACTTCATAACTTTATCAGCTTCATAAGAATTATATCAAAATACTTTGGTCAAATCAAACCAAAAAATAAAAAAAATCCAGAACACACCACTAAATATGCAAAATATATGGATGATGCCCTTTCTTTTTTCTAAGGGAATCTTATCGTCCCTTCAAACGGACAACAAGGCTCCAGAAAATGACTATCTCCTTGGAGAAATCACACACTAAGATGCTGATTGCATCCTATACTTGTTTTGCTCAACCTGTCAGACTGTCCTCTATATCCAATTTCTCCTTTAGATTTTGTTCCCATTCATTCCAGCTTAATCGTTGCTGTTAATCCTCTCTACAAACAAAAAAATAAATAATTAGACAGATTTTGAAGTTCACTTTGATTACTAAATCAAGGAAATACATAACTATAAATCCATTCTATAATGAACCTTTCAGGTTAAAACAGACCTAAATTTCCTTCAAAACTTCCTTCCTTCCTTTAGTTAGCATCCAGCAGATGGATCCAATCTGAATCATTTCATCTTTTTTATCATAAACTTCAGAGCTTAACTTATCTCATAAATGAACTTCCTTTAGGTAAAGTAAAGAAATTAATCAACATTGTGAATTCATAAATTTCTAAGAACTTATAAAAAGAACTCTAACCAGGAAATTCAAACTAGGCTGACCAAGATTGCAGGCAAAGCAAGGCAAATAATGGGACGTTTATGAATAAAAGGTGTCCTTTACAGACATTTCTTTAACAACATGAGAGTATCTTTAAAGAAATGGTAAATTGATGTAATTTTGCAGCTAATGCCTGTTAGCAAGAAATACTCTCCAAAAGACTTTATATAATACATGGCTATCACTTGCTAAATAACCTTCTAAACATCCAGGATGCTCTGTTTATGCATAAGGACTATGAGTGAATTGAAATAACTAATATGTGATTTCCTTCAATGAGATTGATTGGATATGCAAGAAATAAATGAAAGGATGATATAGGGAATTTACTAAAACATGAGGTAGAGATGTACGTACTATGAAGTTCTTCATTCAAATGTGGCCATTACTTTCATTAGTCAAAAAGTTTTCCAGCATCAAAGGCATAGGAGTAATTGTTGAAGGCCCCAGATTCCAATTCTGGTTAAGGCATACCTGTTTTAGTGCATAAATGAAGGGTTTCTTGAATGTTCTCATTAGTTCTCATTTCTTGATAAAAGATATAATTATTACAATTATTAGTACTGTTTTACATAAAAAAGATATGCACAATATCTTCATGCCATTAAATGCTAATGAGTTCACATATAAATGATGAATTCAAATTAATACTTTCAGGATTACTTAAAGAAAAGATACTGACGCTGATTTTTTCTTCTATTACTCAATGTATCATCTGAATGCATAAAAACTACATAAGATTAATTTTAGAGCAACCACATCTAGGTAAAACTTTATTAACTTGGAACGTAACTCAAGAAAATATTCGTCATGCAGTCCAATTTATACGTCACCTAAAACTGTTTGGTTTCTCACATGAGGAAGAACTTGTCTCGAAAGAAACCGAGATGAATGTTGTAATCATCATTTGCAGTTTGTTTCGATACGATATCTCGAATAGAACTTTAGTTTTTGACTTTTATATCTGAGAGCGTGATCCGCTTCGCGCTCCGAATCGCTGAGGCTTCGAAAACTCACAGGTTTACAGAAAATTCAACGTCACCTCATGGATGGATTAGGGTCTATTTTTCACAGTGCTATACAGTGACCGCCGGCAATCTGCTGCTCCTAGGGACAGTAATTTACTGTCCCGTGGAGCCAGCCCCGAGCAGCAGCAGAGAAACACACGCGCCTAGGCGCGGCATTTCGCTACCCGTGGACCTTAGACTCCTCCGAACGAATGGATAAAGAAAACTGAGCTCCTTGCGCCTTTTTGTTTCCTGTCGTCCAGTCTTGCGGTTGAGGTAGGTTGTGAAAATGATAGGAAGGCTGGATAGATACTGAAAGAAAATCCTCACGGATTCTCGAATTTTAGTTCCTTTTGCTTTCCTCATGAACCTCTTTCATTTTAGCTCGGAAATACTTTCGATGTTCAATTTACAGATCCACAGCATTGCATGCTGCCGATTGGGTAACTGCCGAGGACTCCTTTTAAAGGCGGTTTTAGAATCTTTGTAAGATACATGCTGGCTGGATACCCGCTGATTCTCAGCAGGGAAGTATGCAGTAATAGTAACACTGCCTTATTCAATTGGACAGTTTATTCAAAATGAAAATTCGAATCTTATCAAATTTCTCACAATTTGAAACCAAAATCAACGTTCGACAATCAGAATATGAAACTTCAAAGGATTAAATTTTATTTTGAACGTGGCTCAAGTTCGTCCGATGATTCTTTTTAATTTACGATCGATATATGTTGCCCTGATGTTGTGGAACCTCATAATTATAGTTAGTTAATTAGAGTTTTCTGGGAACCAGACGATGATATAGTATTGAAAAATAAAAGTTTATGTGGAAAAGTACACATCTATCTCTAACTAATTTTTTAACTTAATTTTCCGATATAAATAGAACCTGCAGAGGATTAAAATGAACTTTATATGCATTTCTGGGAACACTTTGCCTCATATGAGGTCGAACCAAAGAACAAATTTAATTTTTAAAATTAACATTAAAAAAGCCATGTTCAAGTGGTTGATACCTCTTATTTATTGACTGTCATACATACATACATAAATGTTTTGTGATACACTCTAAAAAGCAAAAAAAAAAAAAATTTTACTGTTAGGTTGATACATTTATGTTGACCAAACATTTTCACAGAGAAATCTTGCAGTTGAAGGATTAACTTACCTTAACTCCTGTGCGTACTCAGGAATTAAATCGGCCCTACAATATTGTCATCACAGAAAAAGAAACAAATAGGGTTGCAAACTTTATTGCCGATTTTATTTTAGCGTTCGCAAAATTTTCAGATCTAACCACCCGATGCCTTTGGGTTTGAGTTTTTCGAATCATTTACAAGTCGAGGTTATTCTAACTGAATAACCCACGCTGTACCACTTTCCTTCTCTTCAGAAGATGTCTCTGGATGGAGTACTTATTACATCCGAGCAAGACTCTCGTTAAGCAAACGGTCGGTATTTACGCTCGCAAAAGCCCTCATTTTGAAAGAAGGGTATAAGCAGTGATGAATGACCGTTGCCTACGTCATTCCTCCAATGCGAGCAATCGATGGATATCCCAATGAGGAAGTGACCAATATTTGAACGGAGCGAGTGGACAGAGTAAAGCAAAGGGTCCACTACAAGTCACGAACAAGTGTCATATCAGCAAGAACAAATTCTGTCAAGTTTATTAGATAATTACAAAAAGATTCCTCTGCGTGGAGTCGTCGATAGAATTTGATTATTCCTAACCAGAAAGGAAGGAGACGTTTTGAATCCTGGTACATGGAAGACTGCGTTGCCTAAGGTATGTCATAACAGATTGATAGAACGTTAAGGTGGTATTCTTAGATCTTTTATTAATATGATCACCCGTTTAAGACGCTTCCACTTAGTAAGCGGTTACCGCCCGGTCCCTACCATTGAATTCTTTTAGTAAAAATACCGCTTAAGACGCTTTATATATATATATATATATATATATATATATATATATATATATATATATATATATATATATATATAATATATATATATTATATATATCCTTTATATATTATATATATATATATATCTCAGAGGTGAAACAAAAAATTCTATCTACCATACTATTTGTAGGCGATTCCGGCGAGAATACGATACACAGCCAAAGTCAAAATTGTATAATATCTGAACTTTTTCTAACAATCTTAATGGGGACAGGGAAGTCGATGAATACCGTAATCTTTGAAACATTCTCGACTCTCAAGAAAACAAAGATATATCAATGCGACTAAAGAGTCACGGAAATTTATATTTACTCAACGAAAACGATATTTTGTGGCTTAATTACTTAAGTCACGAAAAATATTCACTTTTCGAATGTACGCGTGAAATGTAGTACAAAGAATGAATCTGAATGAGGCTGAAATGAGAAATATAAAAAGCTCATTAAGTCACTCAGTTCTAAGTTCACACGGTGAACGAAGTGCCGAACGAAACGCATAATTTTCTTAGCGCACCTTGTTTTGCTAAGAATTCCCCAAACTGCTTTCCTTTCCATCCCGGCACTGAAAAGTATCTTATTGTCTCTCCTCCTTGATTTTGACATATATGTAACTGTACTTATTTTCATTAAAAAAATAGGTCTCCTTAAAGAACAATCCTACATGATCGAAAGTTGTACCCAGCGATTAGGCATGGTACAGAAAAATGTTAAAATGTTATGTTGAGGTGTTGATTCGATTATTATGAAGGTTTCAATTTGGCGCGAGCAATACAATGTAATATCAAGGAATGAATTAATTGCTTGACAACTGCTGTTGGATTGCTGCTATTCACTCACTGATACTATGTATGCAGGGTCATAATTAACTGACAATATAATGAAAAGTGCAGCATAATATATTGAAAATTAAGGGCTATAAATGTACTATAAATGGATCGAAAACGAAATTTTTTATGTGATTTAACTATTTAAGCTCAAATTATTGCGGACTGCAGTTAATAAGGAAATTATTCGATGCTTTATTGATTATAAATTTTTCTTAATCGAAACGCTAAAATTTCCGAAAATTTTCTCCCATTCATATATCGTATCATTTATTCTAACGATTATTTTCATTCGGAAAAAGTTTCTCCGTGTATTCTTACGGGAAAATGCGTTAGCTCGGGTTCAACAATTGCTTCGGTCGTCAAGGGGATTGGTTGTTTATAGCCTCAAAATTTCACAACATTTCCGTTTATTTTAACCGAATTCTCGCCATTTCGACCCGATAACGATATTTCACGACCAAAATAAGAATCTTTATTCATTTTCTTTCTTTTGGTGCTTCTCTCGATTTCATAAGCCAATTATTTCTAATTAAATTTTGCAAAGGAAATGTGGCCTGCAACCGATAAAACGGAGGTTTACGTGCATTTCTTATGAGAACGGTTTTTCTTGTCTGGGTTCGAACTGGGGACATTTAAGTAAATGAAAAGTAGCCTATTATCTGCGCAGGGAGAACATTTAACAATCGTGAAAGTTTGAAAGTTGTGCCATTTATGGTTCTCGAGTTTTAGGCGAACATACATACACACATACACACATATATACACACATACATACACACACCTTATTTTATTATATTAGATAAGGTGTGTGTGTATGTATGAGTGTATTTATGTTCGCCTAATACAATACGTTTCCATAAGGAATGCACGTAAGGTTCGTTTTTACACCCTGCATGCTTTGTTACTTTTACAGAATTAAATTGGTAAGAATGGTCCTACGAAGTCAAAAAAAGTACCAAAAGAAGGTAAATTGAATAAAGAATCTTATTGATGTCGTAAAATACACTTTCTGTATCTAAATTACGAGAACTATGACAAAATAAACGAAAATTTTGTAAAATTTCGCCGTAGTAAACAACCAGTCCCCTTGACGACCGAGGTGATTGTTGAGTCCGATACATTCCTTCTCCCACAAGAATACACGTGGATTTTATTATCTATCTATCTATATATTATTTTAAAACATGCTTTTTTGGTGATCGGGACTTTTCTCCCTTATTACCTCCATCAATATATATAAATGAATGACCGTTTGATGGCAAAAGTTGTCAGGTTCATGCGAAAAATAGTCAGACAAATCAAAAATGCACCATTTGTTAAACAAATTGAAATAATATTTTAATCATCCCGTTGTGTACTGGACGAAAAAAGGCCCGGGTTGCTATATACAGATTCAATTTGTTTACTTAGTGACGAGTGTAAACAAGTTTTAAAATGGGATAATGCATCTATTCTCGGGCATAAAATGATTCGCAATTAACATTACAGTCTCCATGAACGAAAACTTCGACGTCGTACGCAAACATAACAGTTGAATAAGCAAGCCACATTGCATCTTGCGGGAGCAGAACGACAGCCAAAGAAACATGAACATTACCGAATATGAAAGTTTGCGTCACGGTTTTATCGTGTGCTATGTTTGAATAATTTTGCATCATATTACTTGCTTCCCGGTAGTTTTAATTTAAGATCGACAATATTTAAAATTCGATTTGGGGTATTACGATTAGATTTTGGAGTATTCAAAGAAAAATTAGAGAAATTAATTACGAGTCATGCGATCAAACTAATTAGGTCGTTAAGTTGTTTTCCGAGTATTCAAATTTATTATTGTGAAACTTTCGTCTGTTGCAAAATTTCTATATATCTAAACCTGATATCAAATGATTTTTAGTGTTTATATTTCACTCATTCAATAGATTATATTCAACATTTAATCATATTTCTGAGTAAAGAAAAGGATGTCCTGCGATTTCAGAAAACTCACCAGCATGGAATACAAGCGTAACGAAAGCCCAAGCTTTATTCCTAATCGCAATCTCAGAAGCACAAAAATGTATTATTTTGCCACATTAACGATGTTAGAGACTTTCAATGCGGGGTCAATGCTATGCGCTTTGACAATTTAACACAATGTATTCGTATGAAAGTGTGACATTTAGCTTCCCCTCTAGCTCTCCTCTCCCAGATCAGATCACTGCAGACGAGTAGTAGTTATTTTTGTATTTCATGTATGAAGAGAAGAACATAGAATATAAATAAATAACGTGGATGCAGAAGGTATGTTTCGTTCTTTTATCTTGGTTATTTAACTGACACATCATTGCCGGTATAAAAGGAAGTGGTTTTTATAACGACAGATTTAGGTAAAGCTGGCAGTGATATTTTGTATCTTTACCATAATTCATTTAGTCATAAATGCATTGAGTGAATTGAGGTATTCGGTGTAGGATAAGATACATTTATCGTTATAGTGATGACGCGCACCATTCGTGATTATACTACTATAAGAAAATTTTTAAAACATTCGATAACATTTATACTATCACGTTCTCTAATATAATAGGGATTTTGTTAGGGTTCATATGATATGGCGTTAGAAAACGCAAGACATTTTATTTGGCTATTGAGTTTTGTTGCTGGATGTGTAGAAGGCGATATCCATCGCTACAATCGAGGTATATCGAAACAGACACTGATAAAGAATATGAAGGTGTGTATTTTTAGGTATTTTTTAGTTTTTGTTTATTTGTTTGTAAAGATTAGTGTTTGTTGAAGTGTATTTGGGTGGGAAATTGAGTATCAGTGTCGTTTGCGAAAGTTTAGCACGGGGCAACTAGTTATTATTATTATTAATATTGCTACAGTTTGACATTTGTCAGGTGGCAGCCACAAACATCGTTAAATTACACACCCTTTTACACTTATAATAATATTATTTGCCACTGTTTTTTTTCTGGTTTTTTCGGAGTTCATGACAGGCCTCCTCGGCTACCGTAGCGGTCACGGGGTAGAAAACCCACCGTACATCACCCTGCCATGCAATCCCCTACTTTTCCAGAAGTCCCTATATGACTAATACACATTACACAGTATTTCACAACATAACTATAACATATGAAAACATTTCTTTTTGAAAGATTTTTTATTTTCAGGTAAGGGCCTTAAGAGTGATCCAGGTAACTTATTCCACTCAGAAATACATCTATTGAGAAAAAATATTTGGCTATGTCCGTTCTTTGCCTTCTAGGTTTAATTTTAAATTCATGGCAAACTTTTTCCGAGGAATTCCGGTTTCTCGACTGAATTTTTAAAACCATCCCATCCATCGGTTCCTGCAATTATATTGTAAATACAACATAGTCTATTTATTTTTCTTCGTTTTTCTAATGTATCCCATCCAAGAATCTTTAACATATCGGTGACACTGTCCGTTTTTCTGAATCTTCCCAATACATATCGAGCTTCTTTTCTCTGAACTTTTTCTATTTTCTTTATTCGACAGCATTGATAAGGATCCCACACCGTGGTTGCATATTCAAGAATTGGTCTTACGAGTGACATATAACCCTTTTCTTTCGCTTTTCGGCTACATCCCTTTAAATTCCTCATCACGTAATGCAGCATTTTCAACGCCTTCGCTACGATTGAATTGATATGTTTTTCCCAGTTCAGATTTTTATCAAATGTGATTCCTAAATACTTGCAGTGGTCGGAAGTTTTTATTAATTCACCATTAAGACGATAGCTATGGGAATACTGCGATCTCTTGTTTGAAAAGGTGACGCACCTACTCTTGTTTGTGTTAATACTCATTCTATTCTTTCTAACCCATTCTTCTAACGAATTTAAATCCTGCTGTAAAACTTCCCTATCTTCGTTTTTCCTAATCCTTCTATATAATATGCAGTCATCTGCAAATAAACAAATGTTAGACTTGATACTCGAGGGTAGATCGTTAACATATATTAGAAAAAGTAAGAGTCCTAATACACTCCCTTGTGGAATTCCCGATGTGACATTAATATCATTTGAATATCTCCCATTAACTCTTACCTTCTGACTCCTGTCTCTAAGAAAATTTTAAATATAAACGATTATTCTTTTATCAATGTTTAACATATCTAATTTAGCTAAAAGTATATCATGCGAGACTGTATCTGCTTTGGCAAAATCGATTATAATAGTATCAACTGTGTCTTTATCATCTATCGCCTCAACTATGTCTTGATATAAACCTAACAATTGTGTCTCACATGAGTATCTTTACCTAAATCCATGTTGGCATTTGCTAAGCCAATTGTTTCAATCCAAAAGTTTCTCAAGTAATCTGCAATAATCTTCTCCATTATTTTGCAAACAACTGAAGTTAAACTAACTGGTCTATAATTTTTAGGCTGTGTCCGATCACCATCTTTGTGAATAGGTATAACTATAGCTTTTTTCCAATCTGTTGGTAAGCAGTAATTGTACAGGGAAGCGTTAAATATCAGTTTTAAATAAGGAACTATCTCCACCGCCCCCATCCTTAGAGCTTCCCCAGGAATATCATCCGTTCCCCTTGATTTATTATTTCCTAACTTCATAACTTTTAAGTCCATACCGAATTAATTGTAGGAACTAACGTCAGAATTTATGAAGAGGAGGCGATTTATTGAGATTTCAGCGAATGTAAACTATGGCAGGAACAGAATTACAGCCATTTTGGAGTTTTTCTTCACCAAACCGATTTACAAAAAGACATTTAAACGTTCGTTTGTGGTGATCAAGATGACGAAGAAATATTACGTGGAGCAAGGGGAAGATATTTGAGGGGCAGAATTTTAACGCAAACTCGATTTTATAGCAATGATTTTAAAGCATTGCGTTTGTGTGATTCTCACAAATTGTATTATATTCAATGGAATGTTTCCAAACGACGCCATAAGGGTGCAAAATTCTCATATTCAAAATAAATTGTGGCGACTTAAGTAATTCTTTTGAAGGCTTTCCCGATTACATGGAAACGTGGGACCAGGCATGTGAACAAAAGTTATACGTGCCTTCGATATACGCGGTTCAGCGTTTCCATAATGATCCTTGCTTCGGTGCCAGAGCTACATTTTGCATTCTATCATACGCTTTAATGCCGATAGGCATTTGCCATATTGTTTTAATTTTTTTTTATTATGGAGGAATAATGTAATGTATATCGCATTGTGAACTCCGTTGCTCCCGTTGAGGTATCAACGAATGCATACTCACACATACGAAAAGGGTAAGTGAGCATTATTTCGTTGGATTTGTTTGTTTTTCGTTTCATAGTTGATATTCTACACATATTGCCGAAAATTTAAAGAAAACCAGAGATTTCGTTGCTCGGTTGCCATTAGGGAGAGTATTTCAGTGGATCCTGCTGTGTGGTTTCTCATGCCTCCTTCCCTGAGCTATTTATAACTGCATACGTATGTTAATAATTGCGACTATTTTGGGTTGTTCATTGATTTCGTTGAGTTCTGGGTATTATGAATTATATAGTAAATACTTTTGAACTACGTTTTCTCTTGCGGAAGAATCATCGAATACATCGAGTCATGATGATGAATTATTATCATCAGTTTACTTAGCGCATGGTTCTGATGATCATTTTAGTGTTAGAATGGTATTTTCGGATAATGAGTTTACCTTAAATTTAATTAATTATAGCTTTTCATTACACCTCAATTTTCCGTTACACGTTTGATCACTGAATTCTTTTTGGTTACATGTCATTATCCCGTCAAGATGTAATACTGCAAGGAAATATAATTATATGCCATTGTTTCTGTCTGAAGAAAACCTTAAGTTATAATAGCAGTTACTTATTACTCAAATAGCGAACGAAAAGATTGGAAATGTCCTTTCGATCCAGGTGTTAATTTGTAATATGTTAGCGTAGAACATCTGGAAATATATGCAATATGCAAATCAGGTTTTTAAATTGCCATTCTGAACAGTTGGTTTGTTAACCATCTTAAATTGGATTTCTTGCTAAAGGTCCTGAAAGGTCTTCTACCTCAAAAATAGAGAGTTGAATATCTTCATTCTTCTAGGGAAAACCAACGGCGTACGTTACAAATCGCGGAATTTCCCATCTTACTTTAGATCGGTCGCTGCCACCATACCCTAACCTTAGATACCTGCTCAGCAGGGGTGCGGTCGGGAATCCTCATTAGCGCTTTCGAATTCGCTACCCCGGATACATACGACTATCCAAAATATGCCGAATGGGGGGTTTTTCTTCTCAGAGCGGAGTTCACCTTCACCCATCGGCCGTATTATGGTTCCTTGAGAAAATAGACAATACCTTTCGATGGACGAAACAAAAGAAAAAGAAACAACAAAGGAATGAATAGGGGATACTTCTAGGACCAGAGTGGAGGGGAAAGTCCTCCCCTCTCTCTGGAAGAATCAGTAGAACCTCCGACACGAATTTGTCAGAAATGGCGCCACATCTCATATCAGAATCATTACGATTCATCTGAACCGTCGCGACGATCACGGTAAGGAACATTGGCTTCGATACCAGACGGGCTATATTTTCCCGATTCTATACGCTCTTAGTTGAACTTGGGAATTTTCATGCAAGGAATTCTGAACAAACTTGGTTTTTTGGGAAAGATTAATGGATCAGCAAAGTTTACTCGTAATGGATATACATAAGTATATCCGGAAAAGTAGCTGTATACTATAGATAATGTACATGTAATATTTGTCTTCCCAGGCGAGTCAAATTGCATTCCAACGTAATTGCTTTTAATCGTTTTCAGCATCTTTTGCTATATGAAATTTCAATCTCATCCTAGGTTTTATTATTTTCTCAGTTGAGGTTCTTATAGGTAAATTTCGATTTTTGGGACCTTCTCCTATCGTATCTCTAATCGATTTCTGAATTATTCAGGCGGATGAAACCACGACGTAGTAAAAATTTCACCTCGATGGCACCTGTGGAACATGCTTAGAGTTTGTATCCGCTATATATGAATAATTACATGTATAGGTATAATTGCGATTCTAATCTGCGATAAAAGCGTAAACATAAGATCAAATATAAAATGTTACCCTTCAACAAGTGAAAGAATTTAACTACCTCGGAAGTAAAATTACGGGGATGGAAGAAGTACAAGAGAGATATAATGAATAATAGAATTAAACAAGCAAAACCAGCATTCAAGAAAGAAAACTCTACTAACATCAAAAGCATTAGTTTGGAGAAGAGGAAAAATATAATGAAGACCTACGTTGGGAGTAATGCACTAAATAGAATCGTTGAATATAGGGGAGAGTGAAATGAAGAGACTTTTGAAGCATGGTGTTACAGAAGAAAGTATGCTGGACGGATGGAAAACATATAAAGAAATTTTTGAAAATGCTCAAGATGTAGAAAGAAGTATAATAAGAATCATTAAAAAAGGAAAGTTAAAGTTATTGGATATTTACTTCGATACGATAGTCAAGTTAAAAGAATAATGGAAGGAAAATTAATATATGCCCAATGTAATTGACGATGAGGATTCGGGTGATTCCTCTTCTGACGAATAAGAAGTAACCTGAAATAAGGTAACAATTCATACTAATTATATTCATTATTTATGTTATAAGGAGATATTTTTGTCAATAGGTAACAGAAATAGCATTTAGATCCGAATAAACATTTGGTCTGGTTATTTTAATTCAAAGTCAGACGCATTTTACCAGAAAGGTAAAGTTAATTAATTCCATGTCAATTGTACGACGTAGAGGTATCAAATTCTTTTCTTAAACTGTCTTTACATATGTTTTGAGGATAATTAGCCAGAATTACTTCATATCACCAAAAAGACAGCGAAACTGCATTCGGAGATTCCACGGCGGTGAACCGAACCGCGCCGCGCTTACGAAAAATCGACCAAATTCCTAAGTTGGCTCCTTAATTGAAACAGTTTCTTCGGATTCCATATCAAGATACCTGCGACTGTGACGTGGTATAAGAGACTGGGAGTATAAAAGCCGTTTATCTATTTGAATTCCTTATTTAATCTCAAAAATAGTCCGAAAAAGGTGTTTGCCATTTTGTTGCTAAAGAGCTAAAAAGCTAAAAATTATTTTTGAAAAAGAGCTAAAAATTATTTTTGAAAGCAGTAACTGCAACTAATCAAAGGATAAAAAATTCTTTTGAACAAGTATTCTTAGTTATGCTTAGTTTCAGAATATGAGTATTGATAATAAGAAGATATTATAAAGTAGTTTTGTTAGGCATCTTCTATTACAAAAGTAACAATAAACGAAAATTCACAGAGTTATAAGACGATATGAAGCTTTAGAATCAGTTCGTCAAAGTATTGAAATTTGAAAAGACAGTCACATTAATAAATATATACGATCTAAATGTAAATTTTAAAATATAATGATTGGATTAGTTCGTACATAATTATTTTAAACTAGCATAAAAGTCGTAAACATGCTGAAAATAGACCTCTATCGCGTACGTCCGAATCGATTCACATAGATCGGTCCATGGATCGGTTGGATACATCGAATCGGATCGAAAGATCGGTTCTAAAAGATCGATTCAAAATAATCGAGAATCGGGTTAAAAGAATCGATCTTGAAGTAGATCGGATCGAATTCGCCCATCTCTAGTACGTACCTACCTAAGGTTGGAGAGAATTTTTCTTTTATATAAAGATTTTTCACGAGTTACAGTTTCCGGACCCAGACATTGTCTTGACATGATTCCGTACGTCCTGATATTCGTGGTTGCTGCATCGGCGGCTTCCAGAGAACGGTGCAGCCTCGATGGATGTCAGGCGCTCATGGCTATGCGTGAAGAGCTCTCCATGGCCATGAGGGACGATACTCAGACCTCCGAAGGCCCAGAAGAGAGCGATGCTGACTGGAGCAGAGGAGTACCATCGAGTGCGTCCACCCCGTATGACGGCCCTTGGGAGGTCTTTTCTACGGTGTACAACTCCAAGAAACAAGTCGGCCTTCTTATGGAAACGTTAAGTGGCTTGGAACGAAGGGTTCGCTCTTTGGAACAGCCTGGTGAGTATGGCTCTGTAGGACAGTTGAGGATATTTTCTTTAACATTCTTAGTTTGATTATTCTTAGATTTGAAAACAATATAAACACTGAACAGGTAAAGAGCGAGCAGAATGAGAACCGAATCGAATAATATGAAATCCGTCAATTTAAAAATGCGAATACGAAGACCCAAAAGCCTTTTTGTCGTACGTGCGTGAGGTCTATGGTAAAGTTCAAACGGCAATGTAATTAATTATTCCAAGGAAAAAGCGAATATCTTAAATTAATATTTCCGGTGTGTATAGTTCAATATTACATTAGGTGACCTACCAGTAGTTGATAAAGCAGAAACGATGTCGAAAATCACATTCAGGGAAGACGGAATTATTAAACTTTTACGGCAGATTAAACAAAATAAAGCTCCTGGTCCTGAGGACATACCAGCCCGGGTATTTAAAGAATAAGCAGAGAGCGTAGGCTCTTTTCCTATTTGAAAAAAAGATTGGAGAATTGCGAATGTCACCCGAATTTTTAAAATCGGGGCAAAAGATGATCCATCGAATTAGAGGCCTATTTCCTTAACGTCATTGAGTGGTAAAGAAATGGAACTTATAATTACTAGTTCTTTAAAGGTTTTTCTCAATACCTCAATATTTTTAGTTAAGAATCAACGCGGTTTTCAAAAGACAATCCTGCGAGTCACAGTTCGCGTTATTAATTCACGATATCTTGAAATCTGTCGAAAGTATATGAGAAGTCGATGCGATATTATTGGATTATCGGAAAGCGTTCGATAAAGTCCCACATCATAAATTATTAAACCAATTAAAAGTTGCTGGTATCAGCGAATAAGTAATAAGATAGTTTAAAGAATTCCTCTTCGATAGAGTACAACGAGTAGTATTGGATGGTATCAGTTCCAACCAAGTTAAAGTGACTTTAGACGTTCCACAAGGAAGCTTAATCGGACCATTATTATTCTTAGTATACATTAAAGGTCTTAATAAACACATCGACGGTTAGAATATTTAAGGACGACACGGTAATTTAGAGTGAAATAAAAAGTAGAGACAATAGATTTACCGTGTCGAATGATTTAGATAAAATTGTTAAATTGTGCGAGGACTGGCAATTGGAGCTCCCCGTAGAAATGTTCGGTAGTTAACTTTTTCAAAAGAAAATCCTTTGCCAATCATAACTCATATAGCCTTCGAGGGAAAAATTATCAACTGTCGATTCGGTAAAATATCTCGGAATAACCCTCACGAATAACTGAACTTGGGGTCCATAATATATGTGGGCGAGCACTTAAGAAACACGGCTTCGTCTACTCGGTAGGAGCGAAGAAAAAGTTCACGAGCGATGTTACTTTGCGCTAGTTTTGCCTCACTTAGGGTATGAAAGCACTGTATGGGCTGAAAAGTGATTTATTCGCAAATTAGAAAAGGTACTACGAAAGGCAATACATTTTGTAAAGAATTGCTGTAATAAATGAATAATGAACATAAAAATCCGTAATAAGTAATAAATAAATAATGAATACTGGAAAACCGAAAGTGTAAGTAAAATGTTAGCTTATTTGAAGTGGGAATCGTTGGAGTCGAGAATATCAGACTGGCAGAGATGTATAGAGCTTGGAATTGGAAGGATGGCAGGAACTGCGCGCCAGGTTTAAATTTCCTAACTGCATTGGGCGCTGTAATCACAGCTTAAAAATCAAAGAGCGCGGGCAAAAAAAATGAGAATTTCCTGGAGAAATTTTCATTCCAATGCCGAATAATGAAAAAATCTGTAAAAATAAGCTTGAATCTAGTTGCACGCATTAGAATGTCTTTATGCGTGTAATGTATTTATGTACTAATTAGATCAAAATTTTCATATAAAATAAAATAGTCGAGTTTTTAAAACAGGAATTCTTCGTAATGTCTAGCAATAATTTTCACGCGTAATTTTACTGGCAGTATTCATTTTGTAATTCTCCCTAGAAGGAGCTAAATTTCTTTTGATGGCCCTAACTCTATGATCGAACCCTCAAATCCGCGTAAAACTAAAACTTATTTCTAAATACAATGGTATAATACAATGGTACCTTTCGATTTAAACGTAATTTAAGAGGAGGATGGACATCATTAGAAATAATGGAAGCATTTTGAGCAGCCAGATGATGTTCATTTTTCCACAGTTTGGATTCTCCGGAACCACTCTCCAGAAGCACCAAGAATGCTGTTGCCGCCAGATCCTCGAGAGTGGACCAGGTGCACCGAGGGACCCTGTCGCTGCAGACCAGAGACGAGGACGCTCAGTTGCTGGAGACAGGGCCTTGAAGAATTGCCCACCACGCAGGCTGTTCCAGCAGACACGAAAATCATGTGAGAGTGCCACTCTTTTGGGAACCGATTTCAAACCAAACAGCTTTCTTGAGATTAAACATTAATTCCCGATGAGACAGATACATGAAATTTGGGAATTTGCTTGGTAGCCGAAGCCCAATTTGAAGCCAAAATAAATATCGATTACAAGTCGATATTTGTTTGCCTAATTCATAATGGGTTCGACTCAGAGCGACTCGAAACTTCTAATATAATAAATGCACGTAAAGTTTGTTTTGATCGACTGCGGACTTTGTTTTCAGACTTAAAGAAATTGTTTCATTATAGAGTGAAAAATGACCAAAATTAATTAGTTAGGGAAGACACTCTCTTTGTGTGAAAAGGAGACCATTCTTCAAATACATGACAAAATGCGTGACACTATTCACCTTGAAACGCGGTCCCTTGAAAAGCATCTTAACTGTCTTTTTTCATGTAAATTGAAGTATCTTTCTTTCAGAGATTTGGGTGCTAATCATCTTACAACATTGCACCGAAATTCCTTCCTTGGACTTGGTCATCTGACTGAACTGTGAGTCACTATTCACATTTATAGTTATTCATTTACTCATCTTAATATAATATTATCTTATTCTCGCGCCCAATTTTATGTACTGATATTGACGGAAAGGTGTGACAGTAATTATCAAAAGGGCGTTCGTGAAGGGAGATAAGGTATTAAAATAAGTGTCCAATGAAAGAATAGTACAACATTTTCAGGAAGGACAGGATGGCAAATATTAAGCAGCAAACAGTATGTCCAATGTGTAGATGCTAAATTTCGTGGAATTTTCTTACCTCCTGAATGCGACAAGTATAATGTTTTAATAGCATAAACGCTTTGTTTTGAAATTATTACTTTCTGTTCTTTATGTTCGGTGTGTTCGCGGTGTCAATCCCGAACTATTGTCCGTTTCAAGATTCCAGTCAGTATGGACGGGGGAAAACTCTTTGTCTTAAGCTTTGAACTTTGTCGTAAGCGAAGAAGTTAGACAGGCGCCGGGTCGCCTTTATGCGGGGCTGCGGATTCGGACGGGTATAATTAAGAATCGTAGTTTACATTGACCGATTCAAACTTAAGTTCTGATGAAATTTGAATGAAAATAACTCTATCAACACAACAGTGAAAATTTTATGCATTTAGAGCAGAAACAGCAAAGTTAAAAACGAAAATTGAATGAATTGCCGAGTTTTCACCCGTGAACATTTTTGAAACTACCATTACTCTCTTAAAACCCAACATAAAATGCTGATTTTTTTCATCCATCGCTCATATTATCATCTGAATGCATAATAATTACATGAGATTAATTTCAGAGCCACCAAATCTTGGTAAAAAATTATTTAGTTGGAACGTAACTCAAGAAAAAAATCGTCGTGCAGTCCAATTTATACGTCGCCTAAAACTTTTTGGTTTTTCACGCAAGGAAGAACTTGTCTCGAGAGAAATCGAGATAAATGTTGTAATTTTCATTTGCAGTTTGTTTTGATGCGATATCTTGAATAGAACTTGAGTTTTTGACTTTTATATCAAAGAGCGTAATCCGCTTCGCGCTTCGAATCGCCGACGCTTCGAAACCTCGCAGATTTACAGAAATTTCAACGTTACCTTACGAAAAGTAAAAATCACTAATCGCAAAACTTGTG
Source organism: Pachydiplax longipennis (assembly GCA_036926295.1). Taxonomy (NCBI): domain Eukaryota; kingdom Metazoa; phylum Arthropoda; class Insecta; order Odonata; family Libellulidae; genus Pachydiplax; species Pachydiplax longipennis. The sequence continues at coordinate 1,466,686 of JAVFKF010000006.1, read as the reverse complement.
TTGGCACATATATGATAGAAGAATATATATAGAATAGTTTATAATATAAATAGAACAGAAGAATAGGTTCTCTCGCTCCGCGAAGGCCGGACTAATGGTCAGAATTCGGTTCTGAACTCAGCGCGAACGACCAAAATCATCACTCGCATGTGATGCTTTGCGGAATGGCGTGTATTATAAAATTGTTTACATCCCTAATTAGTTAGATACCATTTTGAATAGGAGATTCCTTGAATAAGAATAATGTTCATATGCGTCGTCCATTGCTTAATGGATATCTTCCATTAATTGAATAAATCTGATTCAGTGAATTGATAAGATGTAATTTCACTGCAGACAAGAAGTAGTAATTTTTGTGTGAAAAGAAAAATCTAGGTAATAAATCAGTAAAATGGATGCAGAAGGTATATTTTTTTGTTTTATCTTGGTTCTATACGTTTAATCTGAAGCTTTGAGGGACACATCATTACCGGTATACAGACTGTTTACGTAAAGCTGTTAGTGACGTTTTGATTTTGTCTAAATTCGTCGTTATAGTTTATTTATTTAGTTTAAGTTTAGCTAGTAGAATCCTAACGGGTTGCTCATGGAGAGTAAAAGAAATAGCGTACTTCTCCCTGATTCGACCTCTCCTTGAGTACTGCTGCGCGATTTGGGATCCGCATGAAGTGGGATTAACTTCCAACCTTGAGATAGTTCAACGTAGGGCAGCTAGATTTGTTAAGGGAGATTTCAGATTTGACAGCAGTGTTTCAGCTATGATAGAATCCCTCGGTTGGGATTCGCTTAGTGATAGAAGACTTGATTACCGTAGGAAGCTTTTCCATAAATTTATCACTACGGATCTCAGGGAGGAGGTAGTTGATATTGTCATACCAGTTAGTAGCATACGTGATCTTCGAGACAAAACGACGAAGCGTTACAGGGAAATGGTTTCCAGGACAGATAGTTATTTCTGGTCATTTTTCCGCGAAGTATTAGAGAAGCCAACAGTAGTCAAAAGTTGATAGGGTTTTTGGTGTTTCACGCCCCCTGCCATGCGCCAGTGGCGGTTTGCAGGGTCTATATGAAAATGTAAATGTATATCGAAACGGACACTGATATAAATTATGAAGGAGTGTATTTTTAGAGTGTTTTAGTGTTTGTGTATTCGTTTGTTGCTATTAGAGTGTTTACTGAAATGTATTTGCGTGGGGATATTGAGTATCAGTGTTTGTCTACGAAATTTTCGCACGGGGCAACTAGTATAACTTATTTTACTCTGTTTGAAACTCATTTTTTCGCTCTCTACATGCAGAATATAAGAACGGTCACTGTCAGAATCAGAGGAATAGCTGTTTTTGCAATGGCATTTTCTAATATTCATGCACAATGTTATTTCTGCTAAAATAGTGCAGATATTACCAAACGAAGCTTTTCCAATGTTATGCATATCAAATGCAAACTTGTGTAAAAACGTGTGCTTTCTCTTACTAACATCAAAAAAAAAATTAATCGTGAAACCTCGGCGTGTCGGATTGGCTCTGGTGCCTTGCATCAAGATTCATTACGGCATACAACCACAAGAAAACTTGAGGATTCCTTTAAACTTCTTGATGGCCCTAAGTAGCCCATTTGAAGAGATATAATAATATTTATAATCTTAAAATTATTTTTTCTGTTTCAGAGATTTATTCGACAACAGGATTGACTACTTGCCTCCGAATATTTTCGAGAGCTTAGAAAGTGTAATTCACATGTAAGTATCAAATACTTCAGTCGTATTATCAAGCCAATGTTGCTGTATTTCGCATTATAAATTTTTAAATTTCCTTATTCCAGTCGAATACATCGCAACAACTTGCAGGAGTTGTCGGAGAAAATCTTTCTTCATCAGCTAAATCTGGCAACACTGTAAGTAATTATCTACGAATATAGGGTGATAAAACTCTGTGTGTTAAATTAAAAACACTAAAAGGGATAAATATATATATCTATGAAGTCTGTCACTCCTGTTTTCATCCTCACCCAGGTGTTGCATTTCCTGTCTCTTCTTGTGATCAAAATTACACAACTGTACATTTTTCAATTAAAAACACTAACAAGGATATATATGCAATGTATGCTTGGGATCACAAGAAGAGGCAATAAACGCAACACCGGGTGAGGATGAAAACAGGAGTGACATACATCGTAGATAAAGTAAAATCACTGAAATGGATGTGGGCAAGTCATGTGGCGAGAAGAAACGATAACCGTTGGACATGAGAGGTCTGAACTGGACACCAAGAAATGTGAAGAGACCAAGAAGAAGACTAAAGGACCGATGGAACAGAGATATCATTAAGTACCTAGAGGTGACATTAGGAAAAATAAACTGTAATATATTCAGTACCGTAATTTAAACGATTTAAATGAGGCAGAAATGCTAGAAGACGCAATTAGGCTACCATGGTATGAAATAGAATTTGCCTGCGATGTCGACACCAAAGTTGAAATTTTAGACTAGGGTGAATACCAGGCAGGGTATTTTAATTTTCTTTTCCCCTTTTGATACTACCACCTGGCCTGGTGCCTACTTATAGTATTTAAGAATAAATAAATAAATGATCTTCTTTTAACTTTACTAAATAAGCATGCTCCAATAAAGAAAGTCAGAATTTCTAAACCTCGAGCTCCGTGGCTCAATGATGACATCAAACGAATAATGGCAAATCGCGACTCTACGTTCCAAGAATTCAAACGCAATAACGATTCTGTAAGTTTCAGCAATTACAAGAAACTCAGAAATAAAGTAAAGCAAATGATAAGAAATGCGAAATTAAAATATGCCCATTCTATTTCAAAAGTAAAACTCCGGCAGCTTTATGGAAAAACTTGCGTAACCTGGGAATAGGAAATTCTAGGGAACCTCCCACACTCAATGAAACGTCTCTTGACACTTTAAACCAGAAATTTTCCTTTCCTCCAACTGCAATTGATCGGAAGCACAAATGTGTTACAAACTCTTAAGGAGAAAACTATTACATCTTCTATCAGAGTTCTCATTCAAAGAAGTTACAACATATGAATTATTCAATACTTTAAAAAGCATTAAGTCGAAAGCTGAAGGTGCTGACGGCACTCCTATTACTATCATAAGCAAACTTTGCTATTTAGTGTTACCTTTGATAATAAACATTTTTAAGCTATCGTTCCTTAAGGGAAAATTTCCAACGCCATGGAAAACGAGCGAAACCAACTTTGAAAAATTCTAAATTGAATTCTGATGATTATCGACCCATCAGTTTCCTCACGGTTTTATCAAAAGTCCTCGGAAAACTCGCGCATCATCAAATTACTGAATACCTGCATAAAAATTCGATCCTTGACTGCTCACAATCAGGTTTCCGGAAGTCGCATAGCACCGCCACGGCCTTAGTTAAGATAACTGATGATGTTGAAGGTAATCCTCTCGGGCTGCTAACCGGGTCAGTGCTGGCAGAAGTGCCGACGTTTCGGCAGCTGTCACTGCGGCCATCCTCAGGGATGAGTGTTTTCCGTTGGTTCAATCTGCTATACGTATATAGGGGCGGGGGCTGATGGCTGCACCGTGGTTTCTCTCCTTAATTCTATGAATTCCAAGTGGATGGGATTTGGAATCCGTCGTCGCGATTAAAATTGTTTACATTGTTGGTTCAATCTGCTATATAGGGGCAGGGGCTCCTATCACCTGATTGGCTGATGGCTGCGCCGTGGCTCTTCTCCTTCTTAATTTTATGAATTACGGGCTTCCAAGTAGATGGAATTTGGAACCCGTCGTCACGATTAAAATTGTTTACATTTAGCTTAATTTCTATCGATTCCTATATGATTCTGTCCCAGAATCTATCTTTTCTGAACAGAATTTTGGATTTCTCGAACAATATCTTGTGGCCGTTGCAGATGGAATGCTCGGCGACCGCTGATTTTTCCGGCTGGTTTAGGCGAATGTGGCGTTGATGTTCCTTTATTCTGGTTTCTATTGTTCTTCCGGACTGCCCGATGTAAACCCCGCCACATTCGCAAGGCACCTCGTATACTCCAGCCGTTTTGAGTTCGAGTCTATCCTTCACGTTGCACAGTGGGCTAGAATCGAAAAAAGCTGGCCAAGAGGCCAAAAATGGTTTTTTTGAGTGCGGGTTTTGAAACTTCGCATATATATTAAGAAAAGATTGAATTTTATGTTCCCGTTCGTCGTTTTTCGATATCTTTACGCGTTAAAAAGATACATGGCGTCAAACTTGAACCATTTTCACAGAAATGGGCAGCCGCGAATTTTTCGGATAAACGTTCAAGTTTGCGTATTTATGGAGGGTTTAAATATATACTTTTGGAGGAAACAACGATGCAATGATCTACAACAATTCTTTATCTTTTGACTGGTTGCTATTACCACTTACAAAAATGAGTTTTTGCTCATTTAAAGCAACAAAATGGCGGACACCTTTTTATGACAATTTTCGAGATAAAGTAAGGAATATAAATAGGAAAACGGCCCTAATGCATCGAGTCTCTTATACCACGTCATAGTCAGAAGTGTCTAGATGTGGAATCCGAAGAAACTGTTTCAATTCAGGTGCTCTTTTGGGAGTTAAGTCGATTTTTCGTAAGCGCGGCGCGTTCCGACTCACCACCGTGGAATCCGCGAATGCAGTTTCGCTGTCCTTTTGGTGATACGAGGTCTAACGATTGGTCTCTTTCATGTTAAATTCTGGCTAATTATCCTTAAACATACGTGAAGACAGTTTGAGGGAGGAATTAGATACCTCTACTTTACGCAACGGATGTGGAATTAAGGAAAGTTTAACTTTCAGATGAGATGCGTCTGCATTTTAATTTTAACCATAAATATACTTATAGAGAAGTTTTTGCCCCCGATGTTGGTGGAAAAAATGGTTGGCAGAATTTACTTTAAGAAATCTTCACATCTGGAAATTTTTACCGACCCTTGCGTCACGGGTTTGGAGTTAAGTACGGTTTATGGCACTCCCGCGCTACGCAAACGCTGTTGCGTATCCGCTCATTGGCTAGGGTTATTCCGCACGTGTCTTTTGGATTCTTAGAAAAAGAGAAAATATTTTTGTAGTTCAGTTTTAGTCCATCTATGAAGACCGAAAGTTTTTTCTTTTTTTCTGTGCTCTCGTACTGTGCACTTCCTCGTGTGCTATAGCTGCAGCAGTATTTTTCGTCGTTCAACGAGATTCTGTCAGCCAATCCGCCTTCAATGGAAGAAGGAAACGAAAACAGTTGCGAAGGAAGAGCAAAATTATTTGAAAAAACGGATATTAAAATCGACGAAGGTTACGATTGGATATTTTGAAATCAACTTTCCTATGCTGCTTACAATGGTAGATGGAAAGGTGAGAGTAATCTACTTTTTGGACTTACTAATTTGACTAAAATGTAACATAAATACTTTAGTTGTGCAATGCACTAACAGATAACTCGACATTGAGATGTTACATCTGTGCGGGAAGAATATCTGAAATGAATGACATAGGGGAAATGAGGAAACGGAAAGTGGACCCGGAGAAATTCTCTTTCGGAATATCGACTCTTCATTGCTATATCAGGTTTTTTGAATGTCTTTTGCATTGGTCATACAGACTTGATTTTAGGTAGTGGCAGGTGAGTGAATAAAGTTATTGATAGTTACATGCACTCGGGAAGCAATGAAGAAACCTCATTCAATACTTCAACATTACAGGCCAGTGATAGCCAAACGGTTCAATTGCAAGAGAGAAAATTATACCTACGAAATGAATTTCGGCAAAAAATGGCCTTGATAGTCGATACGCCAAAGGTATGAACAGTAACCACAGATGATGGTAATACTGCTCGGAGGTTCTTTGAGAGTCCAACTTTGGCAGCAAAAATAACAGGTATAAAACCGATATTAGCATCTAAATTACATAAAACTCGGAAAAATGTTAGAGTAAATTTAATCGAACGCCGTAAAATAAATCGCGGTAATGATTTCTGTTGGTTTAACCCGTTTCAGAGTTTTTTTGGATAATCAAAATAACTCAATACCATTTATTTCCTAGAAATTGACGACAAACTAATAAAAAAAATTCGGAAATATACTGAAGGCACTTTCGAGTTGTTTACCCCTTAATGTTTGGAAACAACTGCTGGGATGCTGCCTCTCTATATTTAAGTTTGTATCCATGGTACTACATGCCTCCGACAGTACATAAGGTAGTTGTTCATGGAACACAAATTGCAAACAATTCAGTTCTTCCGCTGAGAGAATTCTCGGAAAAGGTTATGGAGGCAAGAAACAAAAACATTAGGAGGTTACGTGAAAGATTTACGAGAAAATACTCGAGAGTTGCCACAAACGAGGATCTCTTTAAAAGACTTCTGTTTACATCAGATCCAAAAATTTCTATGTCTGCAGTATTCAAATAAAAGAAACAACAGATAATTGCGAAATAATTGAGAAATCTCCTCATAATCGACGACCGAGAGGGTGAAATTATTGATGATGAGGATTCGGACGATTCATCTTCTGACGAATAAGACTAAAGCTACAATAAAGTAACGATATATATTAATTGGCATAAATATTTATGTTGTAAATAGATATTTTTGTCATAGAGGTAATATACGTGGAATTTAAATTCGCATTAACATTTGGTTTAATTATTTTACTTAAAATGAGACGCTTTGTATCTGAATGTTAAACTTTCCTTAATTCCACATCCGTTGTGTAAAGTAGAGGTATCTAATTCCTCCCTCAAACTGTCTTCACGTATGTTTTAAGGATAATTAGCCAGAATTTAACATGAAAGAGACCAATCGTTAGACTTCGTATCACCAAAAGGACAGCGAAACTGCATTCGCGGATTCCACGGTGGTGAGTCGGAACGCGCCGCGCTTACGAAAAATCGACTTAACTCCCAAAAGAGCACCTGAATTGAAACAGTTTCTTCGGATTCTTCATCTAGACACTTCTGACTATGACGTGGTATAAGAGACTCGATGCATTAGGGCCGTTTTCCTATTTATATTCCTTACTTTATCTCGAAAATTGTCATAAAAAGGTGTCCGCCATTTCGTTGCTTTAAATGAGCAAAAACTCATTTTTGTAAGTGGTAATAGCAACCAGTCAAAAGATAAAGAATTGTTGTAGATCATTGCATCGTTGTTTCCTCCAAAAGTATATATTTAAACCCTCCATAAATACGCAAACTTGAACGTTTATCCGAAAAATTCGCGACTGCCCATTTCTGTGAAAATGGTTCAAGTTTGACGCCATGTATCTTTTTAACGCGTAAAGATATCGAAAAACGACGAACGGGAACATAAAATTCAATCTTTTCTTAATATATATGCGAAGTTTCAAAACCCGCACTCAAAAAAACCATTTTTGGCCTCTTGGCCAGCTTTTTTCGATTCTAGCCCACTGTGCGTTGGTTAGAAAATTTCCAAGTTTCCTGGGGGGCATGTGAACGGTGCGAATATTGTGTTTGCCCAGGACCCTTGCTATTTTTCTAGGTATTGGTGCAACGAACGGGAGGACGGCAGTGGCTGTCGGTTCCTCCTCGCTCGTTGACTTTCTGGTGTTACCGGACGCGGCCCTTTTAAGGGCTAAGTCAATCTCCCTTTTTTGGTGTCCAATCTGCTGTAGGGTTGTCCTCAGATGTTCCTTTTCTTTTTCGATGTTCTCGTCGTCACAGATTGCGTGGGCTTTGTGGGCCAGCGTGGAAACCACGGAAAGTAGTTGGGCCGGATGGTGGTGGCTGCTCCCATGTAGGTAGAGGTTGGTGTGTGTTGGCTTTCGGTACACACTATGGCCCAGAGTCCCATCAGTTTTCCGTCTAATAAGAATGTCCAGGAAAGTAAGACACCCTTCCTCCTCGGTCTCCATGGTAAATTTTATTTAGGGTGTCTGCTGTTTAGATGCTCCAGAAAGATATCTAGAGACTCCCTTCCATGTGGCCAGACAACAAAGGTGTCGTCCACATATCTAAAATAGTATTTGGGTCATAGTGCTGCGGTGGCGTATAGCCTGGGTGGAACTGTGGCTTGTGGGATGAGAGAACGGCAGGTTTCAGCTGATAGGCCGGATTTCTTGAGGAGCGCTAATGTTTTTCTGGTGATGGCATCCGTCGGGTCACGTTTTATCTCCTTGTAAGCAGGATCTTCAAGCATAGTGCGGATCTTCTCGTGGTAGACCTCGTTTTTCATTAGTACAGTAGCGTTCCCCTTACCCCCTATTAATATTTTTTTCAGTTCTAACTCCTTGCCTGAAATGCATTCCTCGTCCGAGGAATGCAGAGTGGCCAGAGCTTCCTTGAAATCCGTATTTTATATAAGCGTGGAATGGAATTTTCTTCTTGAAATTGGAACTGACAATGCTGATGCTACAACACGGGATGCTATGTGCAACATAATGCTTGCAAATTCACTTCACGCTCATCTTCCGTTACACGAATCTCATCTGGATACGCTGTGGATTTGGCCTCTCTTACTGTCTTCTAATTAGATTACAACCTATGACAATGACCTAAGGCAGTTTCACGGTGAACTTTGTATTGGTTTTTAGTCAACTCCGAAGAAATTGAAGGAAGTAAAGCCTCTTCATCTGTCAACTGAGATTGAAAACTCTCGGATTTACTGCAGATTGAAAGTGCCATTTTGTAGGTGTAATAGTAATTAATCTTTTTAGCGATTTCGAAACAACCTCTTTTCTTTCATCTGTTAGTCTCATTCAGGCTGCGTAAGAAAGTTTGACTGCAGAATATGTAAGATCTTATAGCTTTTATTTCCCTTCGTTTCACTCGAAAGATGATAATCAACGCTTGGCGTTGGTCTACCAAAATGAATTTAATGTAAGTTTGCTTACAGCATTTAAAAGTATACATTAAAATATAGATTTAAAATTACTCAAATATACACACATGAGGACATCGAAGTACAAGATAAATTCTTAAAGTGCTATATCAGGGAAATTAACGCTTACAACGGCAGTTGATATGAATGAATCTTTCGTGGTTACGGGAACTGGGTTCCCATTTTCATAAATAGCGCAAAAGAAAAACAAAGTATGCAGAAAACCAGCAAGAGTATTATGCTCAACTGTGATTCTTTTAACTGTAGTTTACAATTTCAAAAATTCATTTAACGGTTCGTTTCACGAGGAAATGAAAATTTATTCTCTCCATCATTTTATTAAGTGGCATTGAACGAAAAATAACTGGATCAGTCATGCTTATCTACAGAATACTAGCGTAAAATGTGCGTAAAAGATAAACAATAATCCCAATGGATTATTTCCAATATCTGAAGAGGTATTACAGATTCCAAAAAACATCTTTCAATCTACATTTCATTAAGAAACAAATACAGTCAAACAACAGTGATTATTTCTCATAACATGGCGAGAAAAATTAATAATTTTCATCTTTATTAAGTGAATGCTCAAATAAAAAAGGAAAATGATATAAAATAAATTACTTACTAGAAATTATTATATATCGTTATGTATTCTTCTTCTTATGTAGTCTGAACTTTTTCAACAGCTGAAACAAGACATGCTGAAGAAATCGTCCTGAAGAATTTGAGATTTAAAGAATACTAAAAGTACTGAAAGAGCACATTAAAACAAATATCCTTCTTTGCAGCCAGACCAGAACTAATACTGCAAGCATATTTCTAACCAGAAATCACAAAAATAGCGAAGGGTAATTATTAATTCCGAAGCAGCGCAGCTGAGCATCGTAGAACGAGCCCTCCAGGAATTATACTCATAAGGGCACGGTCACCAAAATAACACCAGATGTGGGCTTTTTATATTGCTTTTGAGTGTTTGAGAGAAAGATAGGGAGAGTTAAGCACAAGGGAAATATATATTAAGAAAAGAATTCGAAAATAGTATTTTTATCCTAAGATTTGCAGTAAAGTATTTTGTTGCTAAATTATCTGTGCATGTAATGTGGACGGGTAATAGTTCACCTCATCACTTCTTCGTCTATAAAACAAAAGTTCAATTCAATATTTAAAGCATAAAACATACCTTGGACATGCGTGTTAAAATGTATTTCCTCTCAAAATCGAAAGCATCATGGAGGGCGGCGCTCCCTCGCGCAGCTGATAATGCTGTCCATATTACAATTTTTATGATCTAGACGTATATATTTTTAAATAAATATCTTCATTCAATCAATAGCAGTATAGCATAATATAAATGAAATATTAGGCGTTTGCATCGTCCGGCGTCTTAAAGCCTCATTATTTAGAATACAACATATTTCCTCTAGTCACCCGCCATGGAATCCCGGTTTCTCACCTAAAATTTGCGTTGAATATATATCTTGCTTATTAACTACAAAAATGCACTTGATAAGCGTTTTTATTCGTACGTCCTCCATTGGGGATCCATTTGGATATTCATTCTGCATCTTACGATTCTGTGCTCACTTCCATTTGTTCAAGATTTTATAGAGTTTATAACCAATATATAGTATAATCTATTTCATTTTTTAGTACGTTGAGTCCACGTCCACTTCATTTTAAGGTTCTTCATGAAAAATGCATTTGTTACGTACATACATATTGGTGAATTCAGCAAACTCTACCAAGCGACGACCACGTTCGTTTCTCTGGCCCAATCCGTATTGTCCTGCGACGGTGTCATCGGTTTTCTGTTGACCTAAAATCGCCCGTTTTTATTTTATAATAGTGGGCTTCCTTGTTATGCTTATCGCCCAGAGTCTGGTAAAGTTTTTCAATTTCTTCCTCGCTTCTTGCTGCTGTTGGTGCGTAGACTTGTATGATCTGAACAGAGTAACGTTCATTTATCTCGAGTATGAGCTTGCAAATTCTTTACTTTACTTACTTTACATATAGACCCTGCAAACCGCCACTGGCGCATGGTAGGGGGTGTGAAACACCGAAAACCCTATCTACCTTTGACTGCTGTTGGCTTCTCTAATACTTCGCGGAAAATTAACAAGAAATAACTATCTGTCCTGGCAACTATTCCCCTGTAACGCTTCCTCGTTTTGTCACGAATATCACGTACGCTACCAACTGGTATAACAATATCAACTGTCTCCTCCCCGAGATCCGTAGTGATAAATTAATTAAATAGCTTCCCACAGTAATCAAGTCTTCTATCAATAAGCAAATCCCAACCAAGGGATTCTATCATAGCTGAAACACTGCTGTCAAATCTGAAATCTCCCTTAACAAATCTAGCTGCCCTACGTTGAACTATCTCAAGGTTGGAAGTTAATCCCACTTCATGCGGATCCCAAATCGCGCAGCAGTACTCAAGGAGAGGCCGAATCAGGGAGAAGTACGCTACGCTTCTTTTACTCTCCATGAGCAACCCCTAAGGATTCTACTAGCTAAACTTTGCATCCTATTCGCTTTACCTACTACGTTTTGAATATGCTCTTTAAAGGAAAAATTACTACTGAGCGTAATACCAAGATATTTATGATGCTTCACGAACTGCAACGGATATCCTGAAATATTATACGGTATGCGAGAAACATTAGTGGAACGTGTAAAATTCATGGCTACGCACTTCTTTACATTCAAATCTAATTGCCAATCCCTGCACCAACCCGAAATAAGATTCAGATCGTTCTGTAAGCAAACAATGTCATCTGGGCTTGCAATATCTCTATAAATAACAGTATCATCTGCAAATAGCCTAACCTTACATCGAACATTATCCACCATATCGTTGATATAAATTAGGAACAGAAGAGGACCTAATACACTACCCTGCGGAACACCGGATGTGACGTAAACCTCATCAGAAAAAATTCTGTCAGATGTACTTTCTATTTTCTCTACATTACGCACTACATGCGCATTTCCTACATCTATAATGAGTAAATTAGAGTTAAATGGTATTAGAAACCTTTTGCTTCAAGTTGTTAGTATAAAATCTGCCGGGCCAGAAGGCATACCTGCCCTCGTTATATCCACGCTAGCTAACGAGCTACCCGCTCATCCTCGAAAAAGAAATAATCTTCAGACGAAGGAATAGTTCCTATCTCATGGAGGACTCCAGTCCCGAAAAAGAGCGTAAGTCCTTGCAGGATGATTTCGACCGATATCGCTAACTTCGATATTCTGTAAAATTCTAGACCACATAATATGCAGTTATTTAATGTGTTTCCTCAGTGATAATGTTCCTATTACGCGAAGTCAACACGGTTTAGGTAAAGATCGCTTCTGTGACAGGTAGTTATAGAGAGTTATCCATTTCAATAAAATTGATGTAATCAGTGGTGACTTGGTGAAATTTTGCAGAAACTACCTTGGAAAGAAAACAATATCTTCAGGATCTTCTGCGTTGGACATATCGTTGACGTCGCATAGTGGGCTAGAATCGAAAAAAGCTGGCCAAAAATACGAAAACGCTTTTCTTGAGTGCGGACCTCGAAACTTCGCATGATTGATTTAGAATAAATCCTGCATACAACTATGGAGGTCATTTACGCTCGATCCTTAGCATTAAATTTATACAGGAGATCAAAGTTGACCAATTTTTGCGAAAATTTCCCGTTTCCGATTTTTCGCGAAATTCTTCAACTTCGAGTCGATTGTGAACCCAAACTAGGAAAATCATCGGGTAAAATATGATGCCATTTTATAAATATGTTCTTTGTCCTTCATAAGACTTACTTTCAATGAGTTCTGTTGAATATTTATATACTTTACATTACAAAATGGCCGACCCTTATTATGGAACAAATCTTTACATAAAGCAAGGAAAATAGTAGATTGAGACACCGTGTGACACGGAGTTATTTACACCACGATAAGCTAAAAACCTTCCTTAATGGGAATCTGAAATAAAATCTTGCCCTAATTTGTCCCAATAACATATAAGTCGAATTTTCGACAACGCTGCAAGAGTGCTCCGCAGCGCGGATTTGGCCCTTGCATGTTTGGGTTCATAGCTTTTCGTGGTGTATGTGATCCCGTGTCACACGGTGTCTCAATCTACTATTTTCCTTGCTTTATGTAAAGATTTGTTCCAAAATAAGGGTTGGCCATTTTGTAATGTAAAGTATATAAATATTCAACAGAACCCATTGAAACTAAGTCTTACGAAGAACAAAGAACATATTTATAATATGGCATCATATCTTACTCGATGATTTTCCTAGTTTGGGTTCACAATCGACTCGAAGTTGAAGAATTTCGCGAAAAATCGGAAACGGGAAATTTTCGGAAAAATTGGTCAACTTTGACCTCCTGTATAAATTTAATGCTAAGGATCGAGCGTAAATGACCTCCACAGTTGTATGCAGGATTTATTCATAATCAATCATGCGAAGTTTCGAGGTCCGCACTCAAGAAAAGCGTTTTCGTATTTTTGGCCGGCTTTTTTCGATTCTAGCCCACTGTGCGTCTTAACTACTGCGGTCTGTCTTTTCTGCATGGTGGTTATCTATTTTAGTTATTTTTTTTGTCCGATGTTTGATGAATCCCGCAATGAGCTGGGCCAATTCTGATCTACAGCTGAAGAGGGATCTATTATGAATAATTCTCACGGTAATCTCCTTTCTTATTTCCAATAGGGACGTCTCGTCTAACTCCATACGCAATATAGGAGCAAAACTCTTCCATCCACTCCGAAGAAGCCTGGTATTCCTTTCATTAGTGCGCAACAGAATTCAAGAAATCCCCGAGGATGCACTATCTGGATTCGATAAGTTGGAAGAGATAGACATTTCGTGGAATTCGCTTTCTGCCCTTCCCGTTTTGAAGTCTCTTCCTTCGCTTCGACGCCTCCGTCTGCATCGTAATAGACTCAAGGAATTACCAGCAGATCTTCTGAAGGAGGTCCCAGCGCTGGAAGTACTCACACTAAGGGCTAACAGACTCACGAGGGTTACCCCTGGACTCTTCGCGGGTCTAACTAAGCTCAGATATCTCGAGTTATCTTCCAACTGGATTACTTCAGTGAGTACATTCCTTCTTCAAACCGCCTTATAAAGCAGACAATTGCACGTACAACGTATGTACGAACTTGAGTAAATAAATATACACGATAAAGTATGTTTGTGAACATGGATGTATTAATATAGTATAGCGTCATGTTGTCTGATGATTTTGATTAATTACTCCAGAATATGTAACAAAAAAGTCCAAGTAAATGGAATCCAGCGGATTTTACGAGTACCCGTTAACTCGAGAAAGTACAGCGCAAAGCAATGCCTTTAATTGAAAACTGCTTCAATGAAAGGCAAGTTTTACGAATATAGTAATGTCTCAGATGCAGGCTGAGAAAGAAAGTTTACTAGAATCTAAGTTGCGATTGCTTGATACACTCAGATGAAGCCCGTTTGCAGTGTTGGTATAAGGCATTGCTAATTCTGCCGATCCGATCAATGGGCGTCTAATAAAAGAAATAGAAGACAAGTTTAAAGACCCATTCCTTCAGCAAGCAATACATGATAACAGCAGGCTAAATAAGAAGCGCTCTTTCTTTACATCCCCTGACGCACCCCGAAAGGCGACTCAAAGGGTATTTATGTATTTGTATTAGCTAACAAGTAAAGTAAGTGTAAGTAAATTGTAAATTTATACTTCCAGATGCCTTAACCTGCCTTTTCTGTTATATTTAGTCTTGCACTATCTGTATGTCTCGCAGGTTTTTCACAGACCCATTCTTCCGGATGTTATCCTGCTGTAAAGTATTTTTTCTAAGCACTTATGTTTTTAAACCAGCTAATTGATTTTCCTTTGTTTCTCTCTCTCTAAATAGCTACTAATTAGTCTCAATATCGCATTTATTCCAGATCGATGCCGCAGACTTCTCCGATCTCGTGTCTCTAAGAGAGTTACATCTGAGTCAGAACTTCTTAGAGTCACTCCCTTCCAATGCATTCACTCCCACTTCATCACTGGAAAGGCTCTTCTTATTCTCCAATAATTTAGAGGCATTAGAGCCAGCTGCTCTTCACGGCTTGAACAACCTATCGACCATCATGTTGAACAACAATCTTCTTCGAAGTGTAGGTTCTTCGACCTTCGAAAGTACGCCGAATCTAAGGAAACTGTAAGTAACTGTGATCAAGACATGGTTTATGCTACATTTCTGCACCGTGTTGAAAATGACTAAGAATTGAGTGAAACTTAAGAGCTTTTCAAACTTCTTACTCATTAACAGCCGAGTTCCAATTGCTTTTCTCTCAGAGTGGAACATTTTTGTGGTTTTTAATCGAATCTTAAATTCTTCATATATGATTAAAAATGCGACTGTTTATGCTGGAGTTAACACATGTTATTGTTTTGCTGTGCCTAATTAGACTTAGGCGAAAACTAGTAATATTTCGAAAAATGCGAAATGAAAGGAGCGAGCCTTGAAACCGATATCTGGAGCATGAGTTATTGAGAGAGATACTTCCCTAGAGATACTTTAAGCAATTTTTAAATAAAGAGTGTAAAATATATCTTCTAAATCTCCATACCTCTCCGAAATTGCTATCATATATGATATTATCAACAGCCCACCTTTCTCTTGTCTGTTTTCAGTTTTCTTTAAGAAGCCTTTCTGATACCTTCTCTTTGAATATTCCATCAGTAATGAAACGTCACTCTTTTTCAGAATACTATCAATTTCAATTCATTGTCTTCCAACATCCATTTTATCTCCCTCTTAAATTAATCCTATGTATGGTTGCAAGAGATTCAGCCATGTAATTTGTCCGATATGATCTTGTTTATTCACTACTGCCTACCATCAGCTGTAATCGGCTTTGTGTTTTATGTTGCTTGTTTATTAAATAAATAAGTGGCATATTAAACATGCAATACTTAGCTAATCATGATTCAGCTCATTGCAAATCCGGAAATCTAATGAATAATTAACCATTTATTCTCTTTCATTGCAGGCAACTTGATAGCAACAAATTCCACTTCTTGCCTCAGCGTCTCCTGGACCCTCTGACTAAGCTTGTATCCATAAAACTGGCGAAAAATCCGTGGCACTGTGACTGTAGTATCCTATACCTTGCGACGTAAGGAGATTGCAATTAGAGAAACTCAATTAGATTTTTTTAGAAACAAAACATGTTCTGTCATCGGCCAATGTATACATGAGAAAGAGCAAAATCAGGTCAATCAATCGAACGTTAAATTGGCCTAAATTTATGTTTTAAAGATCAAGTCTCATTGAAAAGACTTCCTTATTCGACATAAATTCGTAAGTTTCATACATAAATCGGAACTTTTTATTCAAATTGCATTCGACCGAAGCTAGCAGATTCCCATTTGATCCCCTTATCTCCAGGAACATTTGCGCATAATTGTGAGTAGCTTCTGCGTGAGTCACCTTGAATGGGTACAATTCAGTTGAAATTCCTTTTCCGCATACAATAATTGATCAATGTGATAAAGACATAATTAGCTGGAACAGAATGAACATGGATGAATATATTCCTCGCAAGAAATGAAAACAAAACAAAGCACTTGTTAGATACAAAATTGCATGTATTATTTTGTTACTTTTAGCTACTGAATTTCTCCGTCGGAAATGATAGACATAAATTAAACTTTATAAAATGTAAAACTATCTGGTCCCTTGAATAACCAAATGTAAGATTAACCGCTCTCCAGATTTTAATATGAATATACATATTTAAAACTACACATTTTATTGAACCTAATAAAATACATGAGAATTACCTAAAATCCTAAAATATCCGACAACTATTAGTGCTGTTTAGTACATTATTTGATTTTTATCTGTATAATCGCATACGATCTAAATTGACTAACCTTTTATTATCAATTAGCTTATTGCCCTTATATTCTGTCATGTTAAATTGAATATTTTAAAATGAAAATTTCGAACCAAATGTTCCGTAAGTAAAACGACTGTTAAGTTTTGTTCGGAATTTATATTTCGTGTTATGATATGAATCTTGAAGTATGTAATAATTTAGATCATTAAATACCCACTTCCGCATCCTATTTCATCGAATAAAACTGTTTTTCATTTATAAAATGACAGTTTGGTTATTTAATGTTATCTTTCAGTTGGTTGCGAGAAAACAAGCGCAAAGTGTGGGATTCCCCGGCGAGTTGCAGAGGCCCCGGAGACCTTGGGGGTCAGCGCGTCGAGGACATGACCTTTGATGACCTTTGCGAAGGGCAATGGGCTAGTCTGGTCAGCTTGCAACCTCGAGGTGGGCACTAAAATTCAATTGAAAAATTCTTTGATGAATTATTGTATCATAGCTCTTATACAGTAAGATACACTTAAGAACGCTTTTCAGAGTGAATAGAGTTTAACCCGGATAGTGAAAATCTGTATTTCTTTACATTATGGTCTCTAAGTAAGTGCTTTGAAAATAAAAATGAATCTTTTTTTATTTATTACCTCTTAGGTATATAGAGAGTCTGATTATCATTTTTTTGTAATATTGGTTGCTTCCTCGTCATATTTTTTAAGAATGGTCTGCATTTAGTACAAAAAGAGCTTTTTCTTTATCATACCTAATGTCGAACTTTTTCACTCTACCATGCAGCAATTTGACCAGATAAATAATTAGGGAATATAAATTTAAACAATTTTCGGTCCGTGAGATAAATCAGAGGATTCGGTGTGATGCGCTATAAGCAACAGCTACCATGTTTTAAGAGGGAGGGTCAGTCTCTTAAGCGGGAGCGTTTTCAACGGGTTTTACTGTAATTTTTTAGACAAAATTAAAATTAAATTAGTTCACATAGTCCTATTTATACTTCAATAATCATTACTAAACTAGTTGCTATTAGCTCTCATAATGTTATTATCTTATCATTTGCCACAAAAATACTCTGGGGAAGCTAAGTTTGACAACCAAATAATCACATTTTTCAATAATTTTTCAGGATATATTTCAACTTTATGGAGTGCATCGTGGCACTATGGTCGCTCAATATTGGTGCATTTATTGGCCATACGAAGATTTTATCGTTTGAAAGTTTTATTGAAAATAATCTTGTACATGATTTTGGTCCATCGGGAAATATTTACGATATCGCTGAACGATTTAACTACCTCATAACCCTTGAAAATGTATTTTATGATAGTTTTTCTTCTGATTTTGCTTGTGATTTATAATAATCCTCTATATAAGTCGAATAACGCATCGATATTAACCTAATAGTAAGCCTAATAATGTAATGACACAACATTTCCGTATTTAAATTAATTAATTAATTTTCGCATTTAAATACGAGCAGAAAGAAATCCTAATAGTTATGCCATTTACTAATGCATGGCATTAAAATAGGTATTTTTCTCGTTTTAGTGCCTGTATCTTCGATGAATGTTCTAAAACATGGAATTCCAGATGAAGAAAACAAAGAAAATTAGCCAAAGGTAGAGGAGTGTTTTAGTGAATAAATGCAGTTATAGATAATAATAATAGATAATCCTCACTTTTTATGCTTATATAATATTGCATTAAGAAATCATGGTTATACTTGAATGACGTGCGATGTAAAATTTATAAACGATTGTTTCTCTGGAAAATTCACAATCTGATATCATTATACCTAAGATAAAAAATAAATGTTAAATAAATAAAATCCTTCTAAGCTGCAATTACATAAGAAAATTATTTGTTTAAAGATGTATTGTAAAGATTTGTAAAGATGTATTTATACTTTCAAGCAACATTTTTGCAAGGAAAACAGCATGAATTAAGTCCGGCGGGATCGGAATTTCCCATTTCCTATCTAATATAGTTCAATGGGATGCTTGTTAAGTCAACATACCATCTGTGATCATCATTTTCTTTTTTCGGAGACATTTGCGTACAATCATCTTCCACTTTAAATTACTCAGCCGAATATTTCTTTAGATGATCATACTTTCCAACGTTTTCCTCTTAATTTTCCTTGTCTTTCTCAGAATTTCTTAAATTCCTGAGAAAAGTTGCGGAAAAAGCTTCTCCACGAGTAATTCAGAAGAAACGTAGGCAAGTTAGTCAGACGACGAATGTGTTCGTACCAATGAGTTATTAGAAAGTACTACTCGTTTGGAGAATTAAGTTTTATCGAAACTTAATAGAAAATAAAGAAATTTAGAAATTTGCTCTCGAAAATTGATTGAAAATTATCAAAAATTAGTACTAAAAAAATCAGAATTTTATGTTGGATCGTAAGAGAGTAATAGCAGTTTCAAAAATGTTCACGGGTGAAAACTCGGCAATTCATTCAATTTTCGTTTTTAACTTTGCTGTTTCTGCTCTAAATGCATAAAATTTTCACTGTTGTGTTGATAGAGTTATTTTCATTCAAATTACATCAGAACTTAAGATTGAATCGGTCAATGTAAACTATGAATCTTAATCATACCCGTCCGAATCCGTAGCTCCGCATTAAGGGGACCCGGCGCGAGGCTAACTTCTTCGCTTAAGGCAAATTACATTGAGTTTTTTCCCCGTAAGCCCTCCATACTGACTGGAATCTTGAAACAGAGAATAAAGTGAGACAAGATTACCCTTGTCTCAAAGAGCATACATACATGAATTCAGATTTTAAGAAATAGCAGGAAATATAGCATACACAGGAAAAAGGAAATAACTGAGAAAAACTGATATTTTAAATTAGAAAGTAAAGGATTAGACTACAGAAAAACACCCAGGAATAGAAGTGGTGTGTGAAAAACCTTGGAAATATTTAGGAAAGAGTGAAATTAAAAGACAGAGACAGTTACTTTGTGAACAAAAAAATTACAAAAGTAATTAACATATGCTAAATATATAAGTATTTAAGTAATCTTAAAGATTACTTACATTCTTAAAATTTTTAAATTAAGCAATCTTAAAATCTAATAAATACTCAATATTAAAGGTATTATTAAGTAAGAATATTGTATGAACATCAGATTCACAGTCATATAGTTATGCTTCTAGCGTGCAAATATATAAAACATAGAATTACTGTTAAGAAGGCTGTTATTGGAGTGAATTATTACTTCCGTAAGTGCAATAACTTTGTAGATTAACAATAGCTGCGCCGCCAGAGAAGTAGTACTTTCATCCGAGCATTAGCAGTAGTTTTTTTAATGGAATCTACTAAAATTTAGATTTTATTCTGGATGCACTTTTATCGAAATGGCATTTTCTATATTCGCTCATTTATGGATATGTGGATTATATTGAGAAGCGATTAAACACTTCATCCATCGAACTAAATCGTTGGGTAAAGTAATTACTCAAGTGCTCAGACGGAGTTCAAAGTTGTTTGCAATAATAATATTCTTAATATGAGAATGTGGGCGGATTTGACGGTTGTAACGGACTTTTTAATACAACAAATAAGTTCTATTCTCAATTTTTCTAAAAAGAGGTGGTATCGAAATAATCTGAAATTAATTCTAGATGCATCTTAAATTTGCTCGTTCCGTAATATTTAAATGTAAAGAATTTTGAACGATAAGAGATTTGAAAAAACTTTCCAATAGCCGGTAAACATCGGTAAACATAGGTCCAAATTCCAAGGAATGAAACAAAAGTTACGGAATCACACATTACGCATTTCGATGGTTGAATTCTGAATGAAAATGAATTTTAAACGATGACCGCTTGAATGTACAGCTAGTTCCAAAAAAAACTTACCACCTAAGCCGCAACCCGCATAACAGACCTGAAACTCGATGAGAGCGAGTCTAGAGATTTCCATGCATTCTATTGGTTCTTGGAAGGAGGAGCACTGTGATGGCGCCTTTTTAAACCCTTGGGAAACGCGTTGAACGTATTTGTATCGTCTTTACTAGCACGAAATCTTGTTTAAATTTAGTGTTACTTTTTACTATGTCAGCAGCATAGTATTAAAAAATGAATAAACATCGGATCTCCTTATTTCGGCCTGAAACTTCTGCGTAATTCACCTTTTTCTGGAGACATCGGGTAAACTTACTTTAGCTGCTTCATTTATCCAATAAAAAATTATGTCATTGCAAGATTAAAAAGGATTATATTCTTACGTTTTTTATGCTCTTGACGCCTACAGGACGAACTTTTAAATTTATTTAGAGGAAATTCACGACTATGACGCAAATAGAAACATGAACGAAAACTCTGCTAGGAGATAAAGAATACTTAGGTATATGAACACAATCAACTGTATTTCAACTAATTTATGTTGCAGAAGAAATGCTATCGAGAAGGGGAGCATGAAAAAACTGCGAAACCTACTAATGAAAGCAAAGATGAAAAGAAACTTAATCTGGACGAATACACTGAGAAAGAATCATTTTAAGTCAACCTGGTAAAGAGCTCTGAAAATTAGACCCAAAAAATATTACAATAAAGTAAACCAAGTAAATTACGATCAACTACATCAGATAATCACATCAAATAGTATAAAAATTTTAAATACCACCAAATCAATTGATAGAAAGTAAAATATTAATTGCCGTGATATCATCATTTTCTAAGGCAATTGTTTAAAATTCAACTTGCTAATTTAGTATTTTAGAAAATAACATAATATTAGAATAGTAGCACTCCTAATTTTAATGCTGAGGACTACAAAGTTTTTTCACGTATCGAATAAAAAATTAGTTTACGACGAAATTAACGCCAGCATCTCGTAACACTTATCCGAAAATATTGTTCATTGCCAGTCCCAGAAAAACTATCCCTTTAATTAAATCAAGTTCATGTTCCTTGCAAAATTATGCTGTCCCAACTTTTATCTGATGATAAATCTCTTTCTTGCCCCGTGGTGCAAATTTTGACTAGATTTCATTGCTGTTGAATTATTCTGCGATACAGAGAGGTATAAAATTTGCTTGATACGACAAATAACGGAGCATTAGGTATTTTAGAATATATGTGTCAACACGTCATTCTGTTCCTCCACCAGGCATTCGTGATGATGGTATCAGATGAAGCATTATGATTTTGAGATGAGATTTGGCTGTTTCTAACAAATTCGCGTCTGAGGTTTTACTAAGTCTTTCAGAGAGAGGGAAGGCCCTCCACACTGGCCCTAGGAGTATCCCCTATTCATACCTTTGTTGCTTCTTTTTCTTTTGTTTCGTCCATCGAAAGGTATTGTATATTTTCTCAAAGGAACCATAAAACGGCCGATGGGTGAAGGTGAACTCCGCTCTGAGAAAGAAAACCCCCTTTTCGGCATATTGTGGATGGTCGTATGTATCCGGGGTAGCGAATTTGAAAGCGCTAATGAGGATTCCCGACCGCACCCCTGCTGAGCAGGTATCTAAGGTTAGGGTATGGTGGCGGCGACCGATCACAAGTAAGGTGGGAAATGGTGGATCCGCGATTTGTTATCTTCGCCGCGGGTATTCCCTTAGGGAATGAAGATATTCAACTCTATTTTTGAGGTAGACGACCTTTCAGGACTTCTTGCAAGGAATCCAGATGGTTAAGAAACAACAGTTAGTATGGCAAATCAGAACCTTAAGACTGATTTGCATATTGCAGATAAATACCAGGTTTTTGTATACTTGCATATTGTAGGTTTACACGTTAACATCTGGTTTATTTACATTTACATTAATACCCCGCGAGCCGCCGTATGACGTATGTCAGGGGGTGTGAAAACACCCACAACACGATTTCCATTGTTATACTGAAATGATTTTCAGAACTATGCGCTAGGTGAAAGTGAGACTAATGATTAATGATCGCTGCTTTGGTTTCTGAATGCCTCAAGTAAACTATATAACCCGAATTGTTTGAATGGTGTATAATGATTAAAAGAAAAATCACCGTCAATAATTATGAATGATGGGTAATATGAGTCATGGAAGAATACGCTAAAAATAGAAACCAAAGGATTGTAAACAGACTTACATGAAAATATTCCTCTACTTCTCATGATTCATACCTTAGCTGTTAAAATATTCTTGGTTCTATATGTAATCCATTATTCCAACATTCACTCCAAGGACCTTCGTAGCATCATCCTTCATCCTAGGCACATCATAATTCTCTACGAATTTTTCGAAGATGTTAATTTTTTTATAGTAATGCAAGGAAGATCATTCTAGTTGAAATAGGACCTTCGGAAAATCTGATTGATAATATAAAGTTGAAAATGTTTGGGTGCATCATATCTGAATTAGTATCTCTATATTCTGCTTTTAAAGTGAATGGCATAAACTGTATTAGCTGATTCTAAATAACTAATTCAACAACAAAAACGAAAAAATAAGTAATGTGCCTATCGTCAATTTATATAAATCAAGCTCCTCGTCAATCTATCTATCTATCTATATATTATTTTAAAACATGCTTTTTTGGTGATCGGGACTTTTCTCCCTTATTACTCCATCAATATATATAAATGAATGACCGTTTGATGGCAAAAGTTGTCAGGTTCATGCGAAAAATAGTCAGACAAATCAAAAATGCACCATTTGTTAAACAAATTGAAATAATATTTTAATCATCCCATTTTGCACTGGACGAAAAAAGGCCCGGGTTACTATATACAGATTCAATTTGTTTACTTAGTGACGAGTGTAAACAAATTTTTAAATCGGATAATGCATCTATTCTCGGGCATAAAATGATTCGCAATTAACATTACAGTCTCCATGAACGAAAACTTCGACGTCGTACGCAACCATAACAGTTGAATAAGCAAGCCACATTGCATCTTGCGGGAGCAGAACGACAGCCAAAGAAACATGCCATTGCCGAATATGAAAGTTTGCGTCATGGTTTTATCATGTGGTATGTTTGAATAATTTTACATCATATTACTTCCCGGTTTCGTATGTTGCAAATTTTCTATATATCTAAACCTGATATCAAATGATTTTTATTGTTTATATTTCACTCATTGAATAGATACTATTCTACATTTAATCATATTTCTGAGTAAAGAAAAGGATGTCCTGCGATTTCAGAAAACTCACCAGCATGTAGTACAAGCTTAACGATAGCCCAAGCTTAAATTCCAAATCGCTATCTCCGAAGCACAAAAATGTATTATTTTGCCACATCAACGATGTTAGAGACTTTCAATGCGGGGTCAATGCTATGCGCTTTGACAATGTAACACAATGTATTCGTATGAAAGTGCGACATTTAGCTTCCCCTCTAGTTCTCCTCTCCCAGATCAGATCACTGCAGACGAGTGGTAGTTATTTTTGAATTTCATGTATGAAGAGAAGAACATAGAAAATAAATAAATAACGTGGATGCAGAAGGTATGTTTCGTTCTTTTATCTTGGTTATTTAAGTGACACTTCATTGCCGGTATAAAAGGAAGTGATTTTTATAACGACAGATTTAGGTAAAGCTGGCAGTGATATTTTGTATCTTTACCATAATTCATTTAGTCATAAATGCATTGAGTGAATTGAGGTATTCGGTGTAGGATAAGATACATGTACAGTGATACCTCGAGATACGAGTTTAATTCGTTCCGTAACCTTGCTACATACTCTTTCAATAGCAAAAATTCTGTAGTAAGCTGTCAGGTTCCTGCGAAAAATAGTCAGACAAATCAAAAATGCACCATTTGTTAAACAAATTGAAATAATATTTTAATCATCCCATTTTTTACTGGACGAAAAAAGGCCCGGGTTGCTATATACAGATTCAATTTGTTTACTTAGTGACGAGTGTAAACAAATTTTTAAATCGGATAATGCATCTATTCTCGGGCATAAAATGATTCGCAATTAACATTACAGTCTCCATGAACGAAAACTTCGACGTCGTACGCAACCATAACAGTTGAATAAGCAAGCCACATTGCATCTTGCGGGAGCAGAACGACAGCCAAAGAAACATGAACATTGACGAATATGAGAGTTTGCGTCACGGTTTTACCGTGTGGTATGTTTGAAAAATTTTACATCATATTACTTCCCGGTAGTTTTAATTTAAGATCGACCATATCACAATTAGATTTTGGAGTATTTATAGAAAAATTAGAGATTTTAATTACGAGTCATGCGATCAAAATAATTAAGTCGTTTTCCGAGTATTCAAATTTATTTTGGGGAAACTTTCATCCGCTGAAAATTTTCCCTATCCCTATCAAATGATTTTTAGTGTTTCTATTTTACTCACAGAATAAATAATATACAACATTTATTCATATCTAAGAGTAAATAATAGGATATCATACCTGCGATTCAAGAAAACTCACCTCTATGGAATGCAAGCGTAACGAAAGCCCAAGCTTGCATTTCCATTCGCTATGCCCGGAGTATAGTACAAAAAGATGCTCAACCAATTTAATAGTATGAGTAGTAGTAGACGGGGTTCTCTACTAAGAGTAGTATTTTGAAATCTAAGTTTTGTGAATTGGTTAAAATACCATGATTGACTACAATATTTGTGTGAGAGACATTCAAAAAATGCGGGCAATGGGTTTGCTACATTTGCTGTACTTTACTTAGCACTTTTACAACGTATCACAATGTATGGTCTTATGACCACGCCGCAGATGCTTCCCCCTCTTGCTTCCCTCTCCCAAATTAGTAACTGTTAGTAACATTTTCTCTCATTCTACGCCGGCAGGACAACAAGCTTTCAACTAATTATTGCTGACTATATATCTTTCAGTAATTGAATAAATCTGATTCAGTGAATTTATGAGATGCAATTTCACTGCAGACGAGTAGTAGTTATTTTTATATTTAGTGTACGAAGAGAAAAAATAGAAAATAAATAAGGAGGTATATTTGTTGCTTTATCTTGGTTATGTATGTTAAACACGAAGCCCTCGTGACACATCATAAAAGGAAGTGGTATTTAGAAAAGAACAGTTTATCAAAATGTGATGGTGGCAATGTGGTAGTGAAGTTTGTATTTTTGTCTAAATTCGTGATGTAAAAATACATTAAGTGAATTGAGGTATTCGGTTTAGGATGAATTATATATATAAAGTGTTCTGCCTTTCGGTACGTTCATGTGCCCCCACATTCCCTATTTAATTCCTTCTCCTTCAATTCCAGGTAACATACATCGTTATACTGACGCGTACTATTCGTGATTATAGTGCTAAAAGAAAATTTTTAAAACATTCTATAACATTTACATTCTCACACTCTCTAAGATATTAGGGACTTCGTTAAGGTTCAAGTGGTAAGGGATTAGAAAACGCAAGAGTTTGAATTTGCCCATAGATTTTCGTTACTGGATGTGTAGATACCGATACCTATCGCTACTAACGAGGTATATCGAAACTGACACTGACATGAAATTTCTTGGTACGATGTTTTTGGCATGTCTTATTGTTTGTGTATTCGTCTGTTGTGATTAGAGTAGTTGCTGTAATGTATTTGGTAGGGGGAATTGAGTATTACTGATCGTCTGCGAAATTTTCGCACGGGGCATCTAGTAATTGTTTATTTATAAATATTGTATTTTATGCTTTATTTTGCCTCTATATTTAGCTCAAAATTTCGTAGCTTGAAATTACTTGAGAAATAAAAAATTAATTAGAGAAATACCACCTAATATGTATTCTTTACGCTTACGAGAACCAAATCGTTTAACTTCTCATACAACATCTATGATACAAAGTAGATAGAGCGTTGAAGATGATCTTACTAGATCGAATAAATTTTCTATTATAATGTTACTAAAATATGAATTGAAACGTAAATACGGAATTGTAGACACTCCGCAAATTCGATGTCGCAGAAACTTGAAGTTTATACGCCGAATACCGATAAATTATATCTCTAAAGTTATTTCGAAGAAAACATTGGCTTGCATAGGTAGTAATACTAATGTTAGCGATTTCTATTGGTTTAAAAAACCTCGAAATCCCTTTCCAAAATAAATTGCTGATAAGAAGATGGTTTAGTTACTGGCTTAGTGAACTACTCGAACTTTCTTATAGAATTAAGAGAAGGTTGCTATAAAACATTGAACATCGATATAGTATACAATTTCGGAGATCCTGGGAATAAACTGATGCATGAGAAGGAAATTTCTGAAAGTATGATGAGCCATCGACGTTATATCTTGTATATTTGAATGTTAATCATTTTTGACTAAGATATTACTTAAATTGGATAAATGAGTAGTTTCTCTGGAGGCAGTCATAAACGGAAAAAATATATGTTGGATGAGAAAATTGAGAAGGTGAGCGAGTGGGTTATACTTTTAAAAGAGGTCGTTCCTCCTACTCAAAGTAAACAATTGGTCGACTAGGAAAGCAAAAAATGCGCCTACCTATTGTGATTCATCCAAAAATCTGGAATTAACATACCTATTACACTTTCGGTTGTTAAAGTCATGTGAGTGTATGTATTACTGTTGCCGTTGCTTCTCACTTTCCTATCTCTATTAAAACAGTCCCCCTCTTGAAATACTGGTGAATTCATTGCTTTATTCAATTCTTCCAATCACTCCTGTATCTTGTTTTTCAAATTTGTCATGGAATGTGGAGAGATAAAAAGTTTATTATAGCCAATATATACATAATACATTTTAAATACGATGGAATATTTTCAATATCACCAAGCGATAAATATGTAGATAGACTAGCCATACCAAACCACCACCCATTCATCTCAATCATTAAAATTCAGTCGAAAAATATGAGTTACGCAGGGTCAGCCATCAACCAAGGGAAGCAAAATTTCAACATGAGCCTCATATGCGCTTCCCCATGTGATATTACAGGGTTGGAATTACAGGTAAAAAGGCCCTGGGAAAAACTATTTCACCAAGTCCCTATTATTTTGCGTATTTTTAACGTTTTCTACATTATAATAATTGTAAACATTATAATAAACAATTGAAATATAAATAATGTAGGTAGTTTTGTATACATTCAAATTTAATTGAAAATTTTACATTCATAGCTAACAGTAGCATTCAATGAGCATTATGACCAATCTTTTTGTGTATTTTAGAACTTTTAAAGGAGATAAATATAGCGAGAAGAATGTTTAAGAACGTAATGGTTTGTGACTGCAACCATTTCAAGAGGAATCCACAGAAGAAATCAAGTTTATTCGATTCACACTTCAATGACACCGAAAAAAATTAATTAATTAATTCAAAATTAATGTGAAAGATGGTAGTCTCGTATCCGTCATCTTTATTCATTGAGGAAAATCGATCCTAGCACATTTTCTCTCAATTGATTTGGACGGTATAGTAAAAATTCCAACTGCATAGATGATAAAATTTACTGATTTTTTACCGATCGAATTTTAATTTCGATGCTTATCAAATGAAATAAAATGTATCTAAAATACGCAGAGAATGCCTCAAGACTTCATACTATATATTTACTTATTGTTTTTTAATGTAGCATATTAATGTAATAGCCTAGATATGGCCATGAGTGTCCCTTACTTTACTTGTGTAGATTGCATTCACACAGGCTGTGATAAAACTGGTGATAGATATAGACTCCTTTGGTATATAATTTTAAAGGCTAATAACTGCTCTCTTGAACGATGCATAATATTAGCTAGTATTATATTATATAATA
The DNA here is from genome assembly GCA_036926295.1 of Pachydiplax longipennis. Taxonomy (NCBI): domain Eukaryota; kingdom Metazoa; phylum Arthropoda; class Insecta; order Odonata; family Libellulidae; genus Pachydiplax; species Pachydiplax longipennis. Next base: position 1,438,258 of record JAVFKF010000006.1, on the reverse strand, counting down.
CCACCAATTATAACCGCAGAGTTTTGCAAGCGAAGGCGTCGAATTCGAGGTCTATACATTTCTGGTCCGACACCGATTCAAACTGCGCGGAAATTTTCTTCCTCCCATCTCAGTCCTAAACATAAGCTCAGAGCGGCTCAGAGGCAGATTTTGCGAAAATTTCCTTCGACATGCTCGTACCTTTCGCCCTCAGACTCAAATTTTATGAGGGGAAGGGGGTTTGCCTCGGTTTCCTAGGAATAACGGGACCTCGTGTGCGACGTTTCCCTCTGTGCGAGAAGCAATGCTAGAATATATACTGAATCGTTATAACCATTTTATAATAACTGAATTCTTGCATTACGACATCCGTATTGTTATAATACTATTCTGCTAGGCCAATGCCACCAAACTCAGGATACTAATAAATCTTTGCAATATTAACAAAGTAAATAAATCCATTTCAACTCTGCAGGCGGAGTTATGACTCAAGCAGACCATCTCCGCCATGTTTTTCCTCTCTCTCTCTCTCACTTCTTAAGGCTCGCTCGGAGGAAATTCACTGCCTGTTATGCGGGTTGCGGCTTAGGTGGTAAGTTTTTTTTGGAACTAGCTGTACTTAAAAGAATAGCATTCAGCCCAAATCATTCGCTTACTTTCACTAAGAGATAAGAATGCAGGTAACTGCAGCTGTGGATGCACAAATGTTATTGCATTGCCGTAAATGTTTCTACAGCCTACACTGGCACCAAAAACACAATAAGAATAAGCTCCAAAACGTAAGAGATATCGAAAGTGAAGAATTACGTGGAAAAGTGTGGATTTCTCTTGAAGTAAACTCCCGTTTCTAACTTCAATCACAAGGTTTAATCACATTCGATTTCAAAATTATATCGTCAATCTATTAATATTTTTAGAATTCTCTAATGTTAAAAATATCCTATTTAAAAAGATTCGTAAATTCAAAAATCAGAAGATAATAATTAATACTGAATTGATAACTAACTGACTTTTGATCATTCTTTAATCTTCCTAATCTTTATCGATTCCTCCCAGATCTTGTCACTCGCTCTCTACTTTAACCAATACCAAAACCTACTCCTGAGCGCTGCAGACCGGCGCTCTTGGCGGTTCTCCGATGGCTCAGCCGATGAGGGAGGAAAGGGGGGGATTGGGGGGGACAACCTATAAACCCTAAGAAGTGGACCCTCCAGGCCGTTGTGACGTGCTATAGGGTTCACCTCTATGCCTAGAGGGCCCCCTGCCACAACTTCAAGGACAAGCTCCGACCTCATAGACAGAAAGAACGAGCAGGTGAGAAGTGAGTGCTTAGTTACCTCACCCCTGCAGAAGAAGGTGAAAGAAAGGCCCCTGAAATAGATGCCTGCGTCTGTAGACCCACAAGTAGGCTAGGTTTGTAGGGAATGCCTTCCCCACGCCCCCTACAGGGCAGGTGGTTAATACATTTATAGTGCACTTCTTAAGAAAACTACTGCCAACTGTTGACAAACTGATTGCAGCATTTAATTCTGATCTGGCTGCAGTAATCCACCGTTCTTGCTTAGTTAAGGAAATGATTGAACATGAAATGTATTACTAAATTGGTGGTTAACTTTTTGTCTTTTTCTAAAGTGCAGAGGATAATAAAATCAGAGTATGAATGCTAGCTTTTAGAAGCAAAGATAAATAAGCAACTATTATTGAAGGCGCACTATACTCTTGAACATACTTTTGAATAAAGATTGATTTGATAGCTAGACGAACTTAAGAGTTGAATCATATGGTCATAAAAAATACAGAGTACTCACGTTTGATTCAGGAGTTGATGATGCTGAATTTTCCTGTGGGAAAAGAATAAATGTATTATTAATTACGATTATATATTATATAATCAATTATACTCTCACGAATCTATCATAATTTTAAACATTAAAAATAAATTTGCACTATACTTAAGCTATACGAAGATATTTAGAGCATCTTTTCAATGATGCATTTTGTGAGGAATTCTACTGTGTCTGATTCTTTGAGTTTCACACTTCCTTTCTGTCTAAATTTCACAGATCGCAAAGCTGACTAAAAACTCAGTAAATGACAAATCATCATCTGCTAAACTTCAAATAGAAAACAAATAAAATTTTTAAATTGAAAACATTCAAATTTGAGATTACTATTTTTAGTTTGGCTTACATAAGTACACATACTACCGTTTTAACTGGAAGCAAGAATATAACTGTGACTGAAATGATGAATAAAAATTAAATATTCTAAGAGCGGAACATCAGAGGAATGTTGGTTTAATAATTACAACACGAATCTTGAGATTCCTTTCTAAGGCATATGTAGAAGAAAAAATAACATTGCTTCCAACACAAAATTTAAAATTTCCAGGTGAAAATATTCCAGTGGATGGATGTAATAAAAAATTATATTTAGTTAGTGTCGCTGGTGGAGGAGTCGTTAGTGATAATACATTAATTCGAAGGAGGAAATTTTGCAACGATGTATCTCCTGTGTGAGGTTAGTCATGTTTGGAATGAGATAGTATCAAACTACATTCGATTTCTATTCGAGGTGAAAAATGTTGCTATAGCATTCCGGTGTATACATGAAATATTTACGTTTAATTTAGAAGACCTTAACACCCTTAAATATTGACTTGCGGACTCTCTGCAGCATTATAAGCGTGCAAATGATCAGTCTGCGGACCAGATTAAACCCAATGAATGGCTCATGAAAATACTGGAGAATCAAGGATGGTAATAAAGGTAATTCTACTGTATTTGTTCGTGAAAATGAGAGGGAACATAAACGTCGGCATACCCTCGAAGGTCAGGGAAAACAAGGCCATTTCAGTATATAATACCTTAAGAGTGATGGAACAGGAAAACCTGTCCTTGGGATAATAGCAAAGTCGTTGCCCTAAACTATCTATGTATATACGTACAGTTCATTATCCTCTCATTTTCATTGAATGTAAACAAGGGCAAAAAGGAAAGTTCCTCGTATCTAGAACAAAATAAATAAGAGGAAAAGTGACTGGCAGGTTACTCAAAAAGCTAACAAAAGAAACGAAAGGAAAGTCGATATGACGCCGAAACAGTTATCGCGAATACCCGTGTATAAGGAAGTTTATTTTTCTGATGATTACCTTCTCGAATATATATACATTTGAAGATTGATAGATTTATTCATCTCATGTCTATATAAACAAGGAATGGGTGAAGGTGAAAGTTAATCAAGTCTATTCTTCCTTGGGATCATGTCTATTATTTCCAAGAGATGACCAACTTAAGACAGCACGTTCTTTGTACTGCTTTAGACTTTAATTTCTCAGGTGATTTTAATTATAGAAATAAGAGTTGCGACATTAGAAGAGGGTCAGTTATAGTCTTGAAATTCATGCAGGTCCTGATATACATCGTACAGCGTTACTTTAGATAAAATTATAAAAATTGATTAAAGTTATCGAATTTTCACGGAATTGAAGACGAAAATGTAGTGAATGTTTAGATTGTTTTGAAATTTGATGGCTACTGAACATGCTCCGAAGGTTTAAATGTTTAAGGGTTTATTCATACGATTTGTAGAATCAGTGGTTACAATAAATGTTCCTCACGTAATAACAAACGAAAGATTTTAAATTGGCGCTATGTAGTGGATCATTGTGATTAATGAAATGATTTCGTATTCAGCGAAAAATTTAAAAGTGTGTTATTAATTACATTAAACAGAAATATTTAACGAAATTCAAAATACATAGGATCGTAAGTGGATATTGATTGAATGAATTTGGAAACTGAACTCACAAATGCTGATTGTAATATATAATTGAGCAATGATGAACAAAATTAAACGATATTCAAATACGAAATGATAAATTATTTCTTGATTAAAATCCCATTAATAATGCATTTTTTCTTTTCTATAATAAATCTGTGAAAATTATTTTTTTAATATTGCTTAACGCAACAATTCACTTTGTGTAGCATACTCTTTATTAGGATCTCTCTTCCTCTTTCATATGGTAAAGGAAGATATTTTGAGTAATGATTTAAGTTTTCACCAGTGGAGTGATAAATGGTCTTAATTTTCTTCCTATAAAGTAAAAGAATACAAACGCTACTCAAAATACTTAAATGTAGATTGAATGGGAATTATGTGTTCTGCTACCCGATATGGCATTGCGAGAGTAATTTCCTGCTGGAACAAAACATTAGCATCTCCACCGTTGTTCGTGCTAAGTGTATTGCCTAAAACGAATTAATATGCGATGAAACCGACGCATAGTGGGCTAGAATCGAAAAAAGCTGGCCAAGAGGCCAAAAACGGTTTTTTTGAGTGCGGGTTTTGAAACTTCGCATATATATTAAGAAAAGATTGAATTTTATGTTCCCGTTCGTCGTTTTTCGATATCTTTACGCGTTAAAAAGATACATGGCGTCAAACTTGAACCATTTTCACAGAAATGGGCAGTCGCGAATTTTTCGGATAAACGTTCAAGTTTGCGTATTTATGGAGGGTTTAAATATATACTTTTGGAGGAAACAACGATGCAATGATCTACAACAATTCTTTATCTTTTGACTGGTTGCTATTACCACTTACAAAAATGAGTTTTTGCTCATTTAAAGCAACGAAATGGCGGACACCTTTTTATGACAATTTTCGAGATAAAGTAAGGAATATAAATAGGAAAACGGCCCTAATGCATCGAGTCTCTTATACCACGTCATAGTCAGAAGTGTCTAGATGAAGAATCCGAAGAAACTGTTTCAATTCAGGTGCTCTTTTGGGAGTTAAGTCGATTTTTCGTAAGCGCGGCGCGTTCCGACTCACCACCGTGGAATCCGCGAATGCAGTTTCGCTGTCCTTTTGGTGATACGAAGTCTAACGATTGGTCTCTTTCATGTTAAATTCTGGCTAATTATCCTTAAAACATACGTGAAGACAGTTTGAGGGAGGAATTAGATATCTCTACTTTACACAACGGACATGGAATTAAGGAAAGTTTAACATTCAGGTAAAATTCAATCTTTTCTTAATACATATGCGAAGTTTCAAAACCCGCACTCAAAAAAACCACTTTTGGCTTCTTGGCCAGCTTTTTTCGATTCTAGCCCACTGTGCGACGTGTTTCATTATAACCGAATTCCATGATAATGATAGATAAAGATATCCGTCGCTTTGTGTTACAGTAAGGGATATTTATCGTCTATTATATAAGGGAAAGAAATTCATATTTATGTAATGAAAAAACGTTTCAAGAATTAATTGACTGTAGGTCAACTAAGCTACCTTAAAAAGAAATAGAGTATTATTTGAAACTTTTTAAACTCATTTGAAATACGATATTATCATTTTTAAAGGTGGGTTGAATTCGCATTATAAATATCATTATTTATTATCAGGAGAATTTAGTGGGAAAGTATTTCTTGCGGAAAAGATGTTTCCCTTGTCCGTTCTTTCACATCTAAGGTTATTTTCTGAAACGAATTAAAATACATTGCCTATACGAGAAGTAACAGACAAATAATGCATTTCGGGCCAGCCGAGATTTCATGTCATACGTTTTAATAAACGAGTTATGCATTAAGTTTTAGCATTAATACTGTACTATCCGTAGACGATATTCAAAAGTGAAAAAATTGGTAACTGCTTACCTTTAGCGTTTCTCCGGCTAGCCTTGGTCCTGCTTATGCCTCTTTATTGCCCTTCCACGATAACACGGTAGAAATTCCAAGATAATACAAGTGCCAAGGAGGGAAGGATGTCACAAGCTGGAAAAAAAGAAACACCACATTAATTCACAAATGAATAGCATGTATAATTTAGGGTAATATTGTATTATGGATATATAAGAGCGAGTAGTTTCCAATGATGATGATTCAGATTAGGATTTTGGTTAGGAATATATTTTAAAAATATCCTATTATACATCATAAATAATACAGTAGAATAATTTTTATATTTAATTCAACAAAAAGGCATATAGAAAAATGGTAGTACATCTAATACACACTATCTAACAAGCACAAAGAAAAAATATATCCAAACTGACTTAGTAGGAACTAATAGTAGATATAGAACTGAGACTGCTTTTAAAATGAACATCTTTTGCAAAAATTGTGAAATTTGATTTACAATTCATATAAAATTACTGTTGACTATTTCTACTGAATAGTGATTACAATTAAATAATTTTTAAGATTCCTACAAATTTCAATTCGACTCAGTTCGAGCCTCAGTTACAAGCAACTTTAAAGAATTATTTCGTGAAAACCAACCACAGAATGTGAGACTATGAAACTCATTTATTGTAAATAAGTAAGAATTCAAAATTCGCGAATCACATCTAAGACATACTTGAATCGATAATCAAATTGAAGGTTCAAGTGATTCAGAAAGACAAAAATCTGCAAGATAATTCTTAAATTTATAAGCTCAATTTCTGTTAAAAATTTTCGTTTATGCTAATTGCATAAAATCTAGAAACAAGTCCAAACAACATAAATACTAATTGTATTCATGTAGTCAATATCAATCGGGAAAATTAAATTATTTAAATTGGAGTTCAGTATAATATCAGTAAGCGTGTCCTCAGCAGCTAAAAAATTGAATGTAAATTAGAATCTAATAAATAATAAAAAGGAAATACATGCATAATTTCGAAGTATAAGATTTGAAATATTGGAAAGAAACTTGAAAAATTGTATTTCTACAATACATCTCCTGATTCTGTAATGTTTATTTAAAATAATATTTAAAAATCCAAATGCAATAACCGTGAAACAACACTTTGTATACATTACCTTAATGTTACAGAATTATACTAATTTAATTCAATACTAAAATTATTATTGTGAACAATAAAACAATTATTACTCATTAATTAGTATGAGAAAACTGACTATAAAAACGTTTTATTCAACAGAAAGTAGAACCTTGGCTTTTGAAGGCAAGGCAAGTAAAAGGCACTCAAAATTTGAATTAATTTAGAATAAATCATGGAAAAGCAGGAAAATTACGAGAAAAAGATTCATCGATATAAAGGAAAGAATTCGTAAGAGAGATTAATTTTTTTATCATAGCTTTTGTTGAAATAGTCTTACATAGCGAGTGTATTGAAGGTCGAAATTTTAAATATCCACTACGTTACGAAATTAGTCAATCGTAAGCGATGAAACCAACAAATAGTATTACTTTAAAAAAATTTACGAGATTATAATCCACCAACGCAGTTCAACACGAAAAAAAATTAAAGCTACTGAGATGATCCTTTAAAAGATGAACCACGCAGACATTGCTTAAATATAGTAGTTAATCATAAGTGTCTTACGTAACGAAAAAATTTCTTCACGAACGGCTGTCACATAAATAACATTTTAAGAACCAATAAATCAACGAATATCTTAAAACTCAGAAGTAACTCAAGTAACTTAAATACAATAGACTTATTGTGCTTACCACATCTGAAGAAATTCCAACGATGCACCAGAGATGCCATGAAGCCAGAAATACTGTATTTCCGTTTATATACTTTTTATAAAGTTATGATTTTTAAACGTTGTAAATTGATTGCGTTAAGCTAAAAGTACATTCCAGTCAATTAGTCAATTTTGAATCTACTACAAATCGAGAAATTTAAATTTTAACGGTTTACTCGAAAATTTCATCATGGCGTCTTCACTCGGCGAAATTTCTATTTTAAATAAAGATTTAGCCTTAAAAATCAACGGTTCAACAAATGGTGAAATCTGATTGGTGGATGATTTTGGTGGCTGTTACTCTTTCGGTCCACCACCCCTCTATTCCCCCTACCGGAGAAAGTGACAATTATAATTACTTATTAACGTTAAATTGAAAGTTTATAGGTATAAAATAATAATAATTTAATTTGAAAAGTTTTAAGAAAATGAATTACTTTAACGCTCAGTGCTTTTATCGCACAATGATTTCGCTAATCTCCAAATAGGTTATGATTCCCATCCCTCTTGTTTCATTTCCATCTATTTAACAAAGGCATAACGCAATACCTTGAATTCCTTTTCATCGATTACTTAAGAAAAACTAATGAAAGATAAAATTTATTAAATACGTAACTTTACGTACGTAATATATTTCTTGATTTGCGGAATACATTCACGTAACTAGAATATCGTAAGAAGAGGAATAATGATTTGGGTATTTAAGTTAATACGTCATATGGTAACGAATAAAATCAAACATCTAAATATCGTTGAATCTAAACAAACACACAGAATATTTCTATTAATTACATTAAAGACAATCAACGACTCTAATATTTATTTCAGAAATATTTAGACATATCTCTAACCCGAAAGGAATTCATCCGACGTCGTGAATGTAGCAAACAAGTTATTTCCTCCGAGACTAAAAACAAAAAGTGTATAACACCTTTACCCAGTCAACGATACAAAATGTAAATGCGCACATTTTACTGTAAAAGGGGATGGGGACGAAAAAGATCCTATATATATGATAATAATCCGATACATATGATAGACGCCTACTATGAGGAGAAAAAAATTACTATTCTGCCTAGGTTATTCATTACGTTTTTCCCTACATTCGAGTATTCAGAAAAGGCCAATTTGAAAATAGAGTGAGACTTACAAGGCAAAATGAACACGAAGGTATTTTTCGTTCTTTCCTCAACGAGCCAGAGAACGACCACGCAACGACCTTATGAAATACATGTACAAAAATACACTGGAATAATACATGCTCCCAGCACCAGAATGTTAAGAGTGTAAACATAAATTAGAACTATGAAACTATGAAAAACACTATTCATGTTATTCAGAGATGATGGATTCAATATCACTCATTCTTTGGAAGAATTTAACTATATCATACTTGCTCAAGACTACTATTAGTCAATAGTAAATGGGGTATGCATATTCTCTATGAAATTCGAAAAGAGATTTGCAAAAGTTTTGGCATATGAATGGCATTAATTTTTTGTGAAATAAATCCCCTTGAGTCAAGCCACTCTGCGAATTATGTGGGAAAAATTCAAGCAAACTTACCATGAAAATAGCATGCTTCATTAAGGAAATATGATGCTAAATGTAACTCTGTGATATTGCATTCAGCATATATAGAGGAATTGAGGATTCTTCGGTTCTCTATTAGTACAGAAATATTCCAATTACATGCCCCTAGTTTTATTCATGGCAGTACCTATATGATATGAACTGAAAAATGTGTGATTCTTGATCATTGTAACAATCTCAACACTTTTCAATGGGTATTAAGAAAACTTCTACGCTACAGTACACTTTCATGAGAACTGACCACATGTTGCATTCAGGCTCAGTGAATAATGCAGCAGAAAGCTACCTCATCCCTCATCTTGCTTGGTAAGCCTCATCTCTTCTCCAAATACTTCCATAGCTTGAAAAGGAACTTCTACCCAGCCCTTATACAAATAAAGTTACAGAGAAACCTCAATGCTACTCTTATACCAATGAGTGAAAGAAATGTGGAATCAAAATATTCCCAAATTGATATTCATATTTCTACGTCTTTTAAATTAGCTTAAAATTATATGAATGGCAATCTACAAGCTGAATTTGGTATTTTGAAATAAATTATGTGGTTCAAATTCAAATTCATGGCGTATGATTCACAATAATTTCTGCTTATTAGCCCACTTACCCAATTCAGATTGCAATTGAAGTAAATTACAATATTTGACGACGAACGACACGACGAATCCGTATCCATTAATCTCTGCCAAGAAATCCATCCAGTTTGGTTGCGATGGCATCTTGAACAACACAGTTGAGTTACAGACTTATAATTTTACAGAAATACTACACTCTTGTGTCAACACCTGCCTTCATAAGAACTCCAAAGGATGAAATAAGTATTCAACCAAAGGCTGTTCTCACTGCTATGCTTTGACACACCCTTTGAAAAATCACCGATCGTAACACTAAGCAACGAGTAAGTAATGAGTTTCTAATGCACAAACACACCTTATCATGGTTTCCACATACACTCGGAGCACTTGCTAAACATATTGCGATTGATATTCCACCAGATAACACTGTCCTAAGACTTCAAATATAACTTACCGATGACAAACAATTAAGATTTGAAGTTCGTAGAAGCATGGGAAAGCTCTTCTTGAGGATGGCATGAGGTCTTGACGTGTTTCCGCGCTTTTGAAAGGAATTATGGTATACAAAATCGTGACTAACGAAACATTCGTCGCGCCACATAACCTTCTTTGTTCTTTGTCTCACTGAGTGGATTGTGTTCAAGATGGTGTCTTTCACATTTTTCTCTGAATTCCAAATATAATGAGAAGTGAAATGGAGTTTGTGTAGTGTGTATTCAGCGTTACATTCAGTGATTTCCTTGAAAATAGCGTGAGTAGGAATCGAAGGATTAAGGTGTCTGTAGTCACCTACTTTTTCCAAGTATGGAGCACTTGTAATGGTGACACGAAGTAGTTCTTCGCCACCTGCAAAACGTTTGTACGAGACAAGGAAGGAAAAGATGTCTAAGGAAGACATCATAGAAGCTCGAAAAGAAGATTTCGCCGTTCGCCGTTGGACTTGTTAGTTGGACAATAACGTAAGCTATTCAATTATATGTTAGTTAGAAAGTATTTGTATATTCCGTCGTCACATTTCGAATATAATGAGAATTTATCAGGAAAACATCTAATGGTTAGAAATTTATTTCAATATTCCTGGGAAATTTCGTTGAAAGACTTGTGTATAGCGTGTTAATAAGAGCACGGCGAACATCGTTGAACGTACTATTGAGGGAATTGAATTGTTGCAAATCATTCACTTTATTTGCCAACTTAGACATCATTTTCGAACTTTTAATGTTTCATAGGCAAAGCTATCCAATACCATATGATCAACAAAGATATATCTCTAGATTCCCACAAAATGATACATCTTAAATCTGTTTTCCTTTGCCGCCGCTCAATTCCCTTAATTTACTCATACATCTTCAGCACTTATTTTCCGTGTAGGCTGTCAATATAGGTTTTTCGGCCGAAAGAAATACTTTACTCGCTAAAGTCATAATACGCGATAAAGTCTTAACCATAATATGTGTGAAAGAATGGGTCGAAAGGTATCGATAACAGCGTGGGAAAGTTATAATTAACATCAAATGCCGTTTCTTTGCAATATTCCGTGAAATGATTATGAGAATGTTTAAATATTATTTATCTTAATTATTACTTTATTGGTAAAAATATAACGATTTGCATTTTATTAGCATTTATAAAATCTCATCTGTTATGCTTATGATGTAACAAAGAAAGTATTACAATACAATTACGCCCTATAATATTTATATATTAATTAAACGTAGATATAATGTTAATTATTTGTAAATTCGATGGACTTGTTACAATAATCATATAATTGAAATTCTTTCATTTTCGCATACAATTCGTAAAACAAACGCCATGATGACGTCACATGATCATTTATTTTACGACGAAACGAGTAAAAGTACGAAAGGAAACATCAAAAAAGCTCGAAACTTTATTATTTTTCTGTTAAATGTGGGGTTAAATTTAAATTTTGTTTAAATTAATTAAAATTTATTTAAATGCTAGTATATACATATGAATCAGTTACAACTTTCACCAGTAGGGGGATAAGAGGGGGGGTGACAGAAAATTGAACAGCCTCTCACCGTTATTAAAACCGTTGAATTTCGGCAAAATTCTTAGTTGATTTGGAAACCTCGCCGGGTGTAGAAGTGTTGAAGAATTTTTCGAGAAATCCGTTAAAACTTGAATTTCTTGGTGTTAGGTAGATTCAAAATTCAGTAATTGTAAAGTATAATTTAAGTATATCGTAATAAATTTGCAGTTTTTACGTGATTTATAATTAATTAAGGAAAAAGAAGACATTTTCCTAAGTAATTGATGACCATAGGACTTCTTAAGGATTTCCTAAGGTTTGGTAATGAATCGTATTTTTTTAATTTTCTAAAATAATTTTGCATTTCAACGAAATTGTTAATATAGTGAACTGTTGCTTCTTATATATTTAATTATTTTCAGGGCGTAAACTTAAGGAATATATTTATTTGTGAAGTATGATATTCTTCTGAATAGCTGCGACTAATACTTCTGTATCACTTATTTTTATATGATTATCTAAAGTCGTATAATTGAGCAATCAACTCCAGTTACGCCTTACTTTATCCAATTTCTGATTTAGAATAGACATTCCGTTATTTTTCTACTTGTAGCCTTTCCTGCCATCTGGAATTTTAACGGAAATTTACGTTTGAAATTTTAAGTTTAACTTTGCGATCTGCTATTAATTACATTAATTGGATAATTTCCTTATCTTCAATGTGATTTCCCATCAGCTGAACATGTAGTTTTGATCTAATTTTGATTGGGAACTCGTTTTCAATTAATACAACCTTTTATTCGCAGTTTAAAAATATCGCTATCACTAAACGATCAGATATACTTCCTTAAATAACCATAAAAAGATTTAATTTCGCTATGAATTGAATAAAACAAACTACTTTTCTGTAGAATTTATTGTGCTAGTAATATTTTAGTAAAAATTTTTAAGTAAGATGATTTTAAACCGATAGATTTAATTCATTGATGGATTTCTATTTTCAAATTCGAATTGATTGAATGAACATTGGAATTTGAAAATAGAATTTAGGATCAGCTTTTAGCATTTTAATTTCTTATAATAGTTGATTCATGCATAAAGTGCATCTGGTTTTTCAAATTTGAGTTCCCACAAATTTTCGTCCTCACTAAAATGCGTTCATTTTCAAAAGCTATCAGTAACCAAGTCAGTAAAAAGCTTCTCATAACTAATATTCAGGTATTTCATTTGATTTAATTGATTTAAGGGTTAAATTAACGGTTTAATTCAGTAATTAATGGCACTCTTATAGGAGTTGGGTATTTATTTTTAAATTTAACTGAATATTTCAAATTCCTTTCTTGATTTACAAGCTGGTCCCTATTTATTCTTCATACACTATTAGATCGAGTTTCCCTTCTCATTTTAGTTCAAAATTTCCGGTAACTGTATTGATTACAAGAATTACTATTTTTCTTTACGAATTTTGTGTTTACAATTAATTAAATAAAATACAAATAAATTTATTGAAAAGAATAACGATGCGGATTAGGATATTCTTTATATCATCGTAGTCAAATTCCGAATTGATATTGACAACTCCTTGCTCTTATATATGTACAATAGAACATCACCCCAACTTATCCTTACTATACAGCAATGAATTAAAATTGTGTTTCTATTTTTCCAGATTGTGACTTCCTTCCCTTATCGGCACTTCTTTATCTGTGAGTTTCTCCGGAGTAATCGTAGAAGGGCACTGAAGAGATCAAGGATAATGGGAGAAAAACAAGTTGTAAGTTGTTCAGAAACAATTAATAATAATTTATTGAACAATAAATAATCTTCATTTAGTGAGCCTTATATTAAATTCAAAAATCTGAGTAGATTGGATTAAGTTTAACCTTAAAAGGATAAAACGAGCAATTGCATTAGTCTCTTATGTCTCCTATAACTTTCAACGTATATTAATTCGTATCAATCATTAAGACGAGAGCACGCTCAACCTTAAAATGGTTATCTGAAAATGAAGAAAATATTCCTTTACCAATTACTTTCTAAAATAAATAAATCACAACTTGTTCCTTTTCTAGATCATAGATTTTATTATTTGTGGGATCATAATTAATAAGTTATTTCACGAGGGTTTAATATTTATTTCTTCTTCGTCATTTCCCCATCATTTTATAATCAACATTTATGAGTTCAGCTTCCCAATGAATTAATGAATATCAACTGATGATACTCTTCTTAAAGAAGAAAAAATCTATTGAAAAATAGAAAAAGATCTATTCTAGAAAGAATCTTATTGAAGGAACTGAAATCACTTCATCAAGTGATTAACTGAACATGAAATTCGGTTACCGCGATCTTTTTAGCTCGGTGCAGTAGATGCGCGTTAACCAATTTCAAAACTTATATGATAATATTCAGGAGAACTTTACTTTAGCCACTCATTTTACAAAATGTTTAAATAAACCCGGAAAACGTTAAACATTAAGCACCTATTGTAGCAACCATGCTTCAAAATAAATCGGAAAATTGAATGAATAGTCGCAATCATGAAAAATCTGTAACTTGTATCGATTTTTTGTTTTGATCTTTAAACCAAAATAAAACTCGACAATATGAATACCGGACCTTTTATTTTTTGATAAAAATCATGTGAAAAAATAAATTCTGCATCTATGCAAAGGACAATGCAACATCTATGCGCCTTCTTTACCCCAATCATCTCTCCGATAACAAAAACATTATATTATATATCAATTATTAACTGCATAAATACATTCTAAAAGGTAAATAAATTCTATTTTATCGGGTATTCACACGTTGACTTTGCTTATATGCAACAAATGTTTCGGAGTAATTTTGAATTTCCTTTCCTTTGTTTAGTTCGATTTTTGTATCACCTGCCAGTTACTTTTCCTCTCATTCATTTCGTCCTAGACAAGAGGAACTTTCCTTTTTGCCTTTGTTTACATTCAATAAAAATGAGAGGATAATGAAGTGTACGTACATAGAAAGGTTATGGCAACGACTTCGCTATTATTCCAGGGACAGATGGTTTTCCGTTCCTTCATTCTTAAGGTAGTATAAATAGAATTGGCCTTGTTTTCTTTGACCTTCAAGTGTATGGCGACGTTTAAATTTCTTCTCATTTTCGTGAACAAATACAGTAGAATTACCTTTATTACCATCCTCCAGTATTTTCATGAGTCTTTCATTGGGTTTAATCTGGTGACGCAGACTGATCATTTGCACGCTTATAATGCTGCAGAGAGTCCGCAAGTCAATATTTAAGGGTGTTAAGGTCATCTAAATTAAACGTAAATATTTCGTGAACACACCGGAATGCTATAGCAAGCTTTTTCACCTCGAATATAATTCGACTGTAGTACGCTACTAGCGTATTCCAAACACGATATCCTTTGTCTGTTTGTACTCGTAAAATCACGAATAGGAGTTTGGATATTCTCTTGCTTATCACTGTCATTTGCTGCGTGCATTTTGAAATGTATACTGAGCAAATTTTTAGATTAGATATACTTTTGTACTTGCAGTCGTTTACAAGAGTAAACAGGTTTTGGTTAGTAGTTTCTTATATTGAAGAGAAATTTTAATATAGCCAAAAAAATTTATGGACAAAAGTATTTCTGAAGCTACTACCCTACTTTTCTCACGCATGGTATCGCTGCAAAATTTCGGAGCTAAATATAATGCTTCGTAAATATATTTTTTACCAACAACTCACATCTAATGAGCTGATACCTTCATTCGCTAGATATATCTTACTAGAGAATACTTTTCGTTGGAAATTCTATGCAGTTCTAGATAAATGGCAGAGAGGGGGCAGAGAGTTTCGAAATTTGTGATCTAATTATTAAACGAAATATACATGATCCATATGAGGAATGTGAAACATTTCCCAAACAAACTATTCCCCATATTCGACTAACGATTATTCTAGATGAAGTTCGAACGGCGATTTGTAAAACATTGAACAACAAAACAAATTAGGGTAACCTCAAACGAAAATATCCGGCAGTATTATTCGTATGTGCTTGTTGTTTAGAAGATGTTGATTTTGTGTTGACTGAGTTATTACGCCGCATTCCGATCGGTCCTTTTAGACAGGAAGGAAATATTTCCTTTTCAGGCAATTACCAATGTATGTTAAAATTTAAAACGTATCACACTTTTATAATCTTCGATAAAAATTTAATGGATTCGTGGTAAATTAACGGTATAAATAGGTATATAAAATATGATTATAACTATTAATGATTTAGTTCTCTTTTCTCACAGGAAAATTCAGCATCATCAACTCCTGAATCAAACGTGAGTACTCTGTTTCTTTTCTGACCATATGATTCAAGCTCTCAAGTTCATATAGCTATGAAATAAATCTCTATTCAAGAGGATGTTCAAGAGTATAGTGCGCCTACAATAGTAGTTGCTCTCTTGCTCTAAGAACCAGCATTCGCACACTGATTTTATTACCCTCTGCACTTTATAAAAAGATAAAAATTTTTCCACGAATTAAGTAATATATTTCATGTTCAATAAATTCTTTAACTCAGCACGAACGGTGGATTACTGCAGCCAGAACAGAATTAAATGCTGCAATAATTTTGCCAAGAGTTAGCAGTAGTTTTCTCAAGAAAGTTCACCATGAATTTATTAACCACCTGCCCTGTAGGGGGCGTGGGGAAGGCATTCCCTACAAACCTAGCCTACTTGTGGGCCTACAGACGCAGGCATCTATTTCAGGGGCCTTTCTTTCACCTTCTTCTGCAGGGGTGAGGTAACTAAGCACTCACTTCTCACCTGCTCGTTCTTTCTGTCTATGAGGTCGGAGCTTGTCCTTGAAGTTGTGGCAGGGGGCCCTCTAGGCATAGAGGTGAACCCTATAGCACGTCACAACGGCCTGGAGGGTCCACTTCTTAGGTTTTATAGGTTGTCCCCCCCCCCCCAATCCCCCCCTTCTCTCCCCCATCGGCTGATTCATCAGAGAACCGCCAAGAGCGCCGGTCTGCAGCGCTCAGGAGTAAGTTTTGGTGTGGTAAAAGTACAGAGCGTACGACTCGAACCAGGAAGAATCAGGAACTGTTAGAAAGCTTAAGGAAAGGTTGGCAGTCAGGAATACAGTTACCTTTTCAGTGGTGTTAATTTTCTCCTGAGATATGCATTTACGAATCTTTTTAAATAAAGTCACAGGAGAGAATTCTTGCAATATTTATAGTTTGTCGATAAAAATTTGAAATCGAATCACTTTACTGAATGGGGATTTTGAGAACATTTTGAGAAGTTTTCGCGATATAGTAATTCGCCTTATCGTAAAAACTCTCTCAGATTTACCAATAGACCTCTTGAAAATTTTTAATATTTCTTAAGAGAATATCATACACTTATTTGCACACACTGCGCGCTTATGAATACAGATTTTACAATACAATCATCAATTAAGTACTCCAAGATAAATCCATACGAAATTTTTTTTTCGATATACCTTATGCTTTGGAACTTATTTCTATTGTGTATTTGGAGCCAGTTTAGGCTTTCAAATCATATAATACCAATTAATAACATTTGCATTCTCCCTAACTGCAGTTACTCGCATTCACAACGTAAGACATGATTTCTCTTACTTAAAGTAAGAGAATCGTTTGTGCTGAATGTTATTCTTTTGAATATATCATAATGCTTAAGATAAATAATGTTGAGGGATTGAGTAATTGAGGGATTTAATCTCAAAAATATTATAGACTTTTTATAACTGTATGATATAAACTTCCCTATGAGGAATACAACGATTTTAAATTTTCATATATTTCCGCCTTAGAAGATGCTCCATTCAACTAGAAGTATCTTTAATGGTATTCCGTAATATTTTTTGTCTGACATGTATTACAATGATACACTTCAAGGGACCATCCGTCCTCACTGTTAAAAATAACTGCAAATCTAGAAACGTGCCGGAACCGGAATATTTTTAAGCTTTTGGGTAGGATTTTTCAAACGTGATAAATACTATGGATTCTACACGTTAGTATAAATTAAAAAATGACTAGAATGTATACTATGAGAATTTTGTTGACTAAAAGTGAAAAAAGGGCGTTGAGTAGGGAAATTTAAGGTACATAAACCTATCCGAAGGTATAAGATGCAAGTATTTTTTTGTTTTAAATACTATTTTTTATAAATATTTGTTTTAAGTACTTAGCGTTTGGACTCTGATTTTTAAATTTAAAGCCAATCTCTGATTTATCTCACCATGGTAATAAGCCGGTTTAAATTGCGTCGCATATTTCGAGAACCTATGACACCGTTCTGTGAGATCGAAGAAATATCAAGAACGAAACAGTCCGATATGACTGGTACTTGAGCTCACGTCTCCCACTTCCCGGGCAGGTATCCTGTGTGGGGGAGACCTGGGTTCGTCACAATCGGTTACATGACATCACCGCAAACGGCAAAAGCGGACAGGGTTAAAACCTCACACGGGGAAATGTTCTCATGGTATATTTTGAACATTTAAGAAGTTAAGGCGAATTAAGAAGTTAACTGTAATTTTCGCTTTGGTGTATTTCATTATTTTTATCTCGTAAATACAGTTTATAACTTACGTAATCGTGCAAATTATGCTGACATACGTATGTTATAAATTGTAGTATTAACGAACATCGCTAACTTATTTTCATTGCATAACAATTGCTGTTGATAAATTGTTCAGCAATTGTAAAACAAGTATACTTACGTTCTGCTGTTCATCTAAATCTACATATGTGGGCGTATGACAGGGGGTGTAAGTACCAAGTTTATCTAATCGTATCGATGCAAGTATTTTCAGGCGTTTTAAAATGTTTATCATTATTGTTATCACATAACTCTTATAACTATTTTTACCGTACGAATTATGCTATAACACTCAGTGTTACTGAATATCGCTATCGGTCTTATTGTTTGACAAACTTTTTTAAAATGTTTTTAAGTAGTTTTAGACGACATACGTTCTGCAATTTATTAAAACGTATCGATGCACGTACATTCTTACTAGTACGTTTCTATAATATCCAACACTATTTTTATTTTAATATTGTTCATATTGTAATCGTATTAGTTTATCAGCCGTACTTTATAACTCGTAATATATACGAATATCCTTATCCTAAGGGTATAACTCAAGGGAAGAGGTAGCACATAAATGTGTTCAACATTAATACCACATTGTTTCTCTCTGTCTCTCTCTTCTCCGCTTTGTATCCATCTTGGTCTCCAACTTTTAAGGTTTAAATTAAGACCGGCACCTCTTAGTCTGGTCCAAATTAATCCCTCTCTCTCCCCAATCCAAAGACTCTTTTGCCTTCGACTCCCGCTGTACGACTCTTCGCTCCATCACTTCGAAGTCTTCCGTAAACTCGGTGCCAATAATAGACTAAAACAGTTCCCTCTCTGTGATGGGCACTCGCACTGGACCTTGAAAGCTCCTCAAGCAATCCCACCACGTTGCCACGGCATGTTTGTTTGCCTGTCTCGAATTTCCGCCCTTCTAATTCGCCCCGAAATAATATACGATCCATCCCGAAATTATATCTTGTCCGTAAAACTTCATTAACAAAAGTAAAGAAATAATATCTTCGAAATCTCTCCTCACATATGATTGAGTAGGTTTAAAATTTCTTGTACGAACGTGATAGATAAGAAATAAAATATATTTTAGTTTCCAAAGAACAGTTTTTTTTAATAATCCGACCGGTTCCGATTTACGTAATCTTGAGATGAGTTCGTAACACTGTGGAAACTACGGAGTATTTTATTTCTTATCTCTTCATATAGTTTTGGAATATTCGTTCCCGGTATATGCAGCTCTATTATTTGAAGTATCTCGAAAGATTCTGTGAAAATATAATCGAAATCATTACTTGCACATACGAGTACCTTTAATGAACGCATAGAGATTTGATAATTATGAATGTACATACATGAAAATGGGTAATTTCTGTTAGATTTTTACTCGAAGACATTACCTCATCTCTCATGAGTTCTATCTTCTTCTATCTTCGCATATATCACAGATATTGGCAGAGATCAAAGGAAGAGTAAGAAAACCTGAGTAACACTTTATCCAATTGACGATTCCCCTTTGTATTCTAAAATTTTCCCACAGCTAGCGGCGTGAAATCGAGGGTTACGCCGAAGAAAATATATTTGTAAGAAGTTCGGTCGAAATCTTCCAACATCCTATTTCCATGGTCGTGGAGAAAAAAATTGCAATGCGAGGAAATCCAAAGAGATGCAAAGTATCGATAGATAGATTTCCGAGGACTTTGGCAGAAGGATATGTACGCAGTTTCCGATAGGTTTGAATTTATGCATGACTTAATTCAGCGAACAAAAATCAATAAATGTTTCATAAGTGAAATTCTCTTCACTCTGCTGATAGCAGCTGAAAAGTTGCCATCTTGCAGGAGTAATATTTTTATTATCTAAGACGTATCTTTTTATCAAGAAACTAGTATTCATTGGACTCAAAATATTATGATAATATGAATCAAATCAATTGTTGAGAATGTATTGTTAACTGAAATAAAATCAGTTCCGCGAATCCTTGTTTCTCTCTACTAGCGGAATAACCCTATATTCTGAAAGAAATCGTAGCAGTGCTAATTTAAATGATGTTTTTGTAGATGTTGTAATTCAAAGAAAAAGAAAGGAGTAATTAAGTATACATATTCCTCCTGAATATACACATGTATTCATAAATAACCAGATACAGAGTTTTGTGACTGAAGATTCATTTCCAAGCCATTGCTACAACTTTAAAATTTCAATTAATATTAATATGACTGTTTAATTAACCAGAGGTTCCACCAAATTCAAACTTAAAAGATTGTTTAATGTTCCCTCTGTACACTATTATTTTTATTTACCTAATGATCCTGGGTCCTTTCTCATAAGGAATCCACGTAAATTTCACACTTTTATCGATTGCAGATTTTATTTTTTTTTACAAAATTATACTACAAAAAAGGTTGCATAAATTCAAAAGAAGCACCTTCATAAAGAAGGAAAATCAAACGAAAATTCTTAATTTGGCCGTAAACACATTTATCGATTCAAAATTTTGAAAATTTTTGTTGGAAGAAAATAAAATCAGTGCAAATCTGAGGTTATATGCAACCTATCCCCGTGACTACCAATGTGATTGTTAAAGCCAGATTCATGCCATTATTCATTAAACATTCATTTTTGTTTATATATCGTATATATATATATGCAGTGTTTTTGCATATATATATATATATATATATATATATATATATATATATATATATATATATATATATATATATGCAAAAAACGTAACAGTTTAATGAACAACGACTTAGATTTCGATAAAACTACATAATTTATTGGAGCACACTTAGCGCGCCTTCTCTTTTATCGGATTGCACACATTCAGTCCCCTGATGATGATGCTTGGGTTGCCTCGAAGTACGCATTCGGTTTCGTAAACTTTTTTGATGGCTGAAGGATTAGTGACTCTATTAATACATGAATAGTAGTTAATATTTTGTGAAATTTTAGCATTTGCAATTACAAACAATTTGCAGGAAACAACGTAGACTATTTAAGGTTTTATATCAGCTCTACTGTGCCAACGCGAATTACATATGATGAAGCACCTAAGTGTGCTGAGACAATTTACATAAATTTACATGTGTATCCTGCTAGCCATTTTTGGCATAAACCACGACTCTCTTTCCTAATCAGTGAATATCATAGTAGTATTTACATCAAATAATAACGCTACTCAACGTCTATTTTTTTACACCCACTATTCATTGTTTTCAGGAGAATCTATTTAATTGAGATTAGTATTTAGCCATCAAATTTTGTCTGCCGATAGGAATGAACGGACAGTTCAGCTATTCTACATAATAAAATTAATGTATTTTCACTTAAAATTTGGGAGCCTGCGAAACCCAAAAGGTATCGAAAGTCGACGCCTCGTTCTTTTACTTGGTTATGGCCCATACGATGCGTTCCCAAAAATGGATGGAAGTTCATTTAATCGCTTGCAGGTCATGTTTCTGTCGAAAAATTAAGTTATAAAGGTTCATTGTAGGTACACATATATACATACATAAAACTACATAGTTTCAAAAGAGCGGTAATCAATAAATTTTAAAAATCTTATCGTCTGTCTTAGATTTGCGAATTACGAAATATTAGAAAAGATTCAAAGTTTTCCTTCGAGATTACCTATTCCTAATCAAGCTAGTATTAGAGATATTAGATTCTATTCTCTGCAAATACTATTAACTAAACCGTTACTATTTCCTTCTATTTTCCCCGTTGAGAGTTAACAGGTACATCAGCTAGTCTATAATGATTATGATACTTCTTTATTTAAGGTATATTTCTCTTCTAACTTCTAAAAAGAAGTGGCATAGTATCGGAACAACATCTATGTTCCAAAATATGTTTGCATAAATTTTTTTCCCTCTGAAACTCTGAATGATCCGTTCTTCTTTCAAGAAAAGAATTTTCAGATATAAATAAAATATATATCGAAAATGTAGCATATATTACCGGAAGAAGAAATTTCTCAAAAGAAATGGACATACGAAAAATTGAACAATACAAAGATTCAAACTAAATATTCCCATTTAAATGAGGCAGCATATGAAAAGTATCCCGTAAGCTATTTTCCATTTTAATTTCCCTAGAAGAAGTAGAAATATTTTAATTTCAGAACTTTCAGAAGCTATATCCTGTTTAAATCCTAGAGAAAGAAGGATAGAGACTATCTGTAATTATCTTCCTCACTGCAAGCATGCACGTACTCCGAAAGTGAGAGCGGAAAATTTAGGAGATTCCAGAGTCAAAAAAAAGCAAGTGAAATAAGAGTTGCATAGATTTGTGCAAATAGGAGAAAGTACCTCGAGTATAAGCCAAAGATAAAAACTTCCTGATTTCCGATACAGAGAGTAAATCAGGAGAAATGAATCATTTGTCCGGTTTTCGCGACAAATGTCCCTCGACCGGACACAAATTGGACGACATTTATTCCATCTCTTACCATCGCTTTCAAATTACAAGATGCAATACTTAAATTGATCCGAAAATGGTTTGTTTCGATAAAAGATTGATATCAAAAACATTTTAATGCAAGTCCTATAATTGCATGATATTTTAGTCGATTTTATGTAAACTGTATCTTAAGAATCGTATATATTAAAACTACATTTTCCGAAGGTTTATAATTCATATGATGGCAGATACAGCAAAACCCGCTTAACGCACAGTTCACTCCTGGTCAATAACATACGATTCAAACATTCAAAATACCGACGCTTTCCGCTTATGCGGTTCCTGTTCATACAGCAGTCTAATATAGCCAAGCCTCAATCAACAGACCGAAAATTGTTTACATTATTTTTCCCTAATTGTTTATTAGGTAAAATTTGATTTTATCATATAGTGAAATTTACCAAGTGAAGTGAAAATTTACGAAATTAAGTAACAAAGGATGACACTCTTTGTTCTATAAGCAGACCATTCTTAAAAGATATGACGAAAAGGCAACTATTAAATGTATTACACAAAAAAGGATTTCTCTATACATCCACATCGATTGCAAGTACGATAGATTGAATTAAGGAAGATTTCTTTTCGTTTCTAAGGGATAAAGTATGCACTCATTTAAAATTGAATTTCAATACTCCTTCGAATCACAAGCAATGTAGGAACACTTGTTGTTTGAATAGAATATGTAGGAGAGCCTATCCATATTTGCCGTTATTTTATTATTACTGACTAGATTTCATTATTTTCAATTTTGCACTAAAAATTAGGAGACAGAATTAGGACCTTTCATTTTTGTAAACGGCGTTTTTCTCAACCATTAACTTCAACGACTTCTGAACGCAAGAAAAGAAACTAATGTGCATTGCAAAGAATATCTCTTTGTATAAAAATAGTTTAGATGCACTGTCCATCTGAAGGTGACGTATTGAAAGCGATGGCCAGATGGGACATTCTCATTGAAAGGAAGAATGGAAAAAAATTAAAAAATTCCGAGAACTAAGGAGGAGAACCTTGAGGATAACCTCGGTACAATTACTCCTCCTTCATCACAGGAGTGAAGGATAGCGGACTCGAAAGAGAAGATTCTTCAAAATGACATTTTCTAGTGAATTTGAGAGAATTCCTCCAAGAAAATCCAAGGAAAAAGAAAGGTTTCGCTTCGAATGGACAGACCTTGTGTCTGGCGATTAGCAGCTTTTATCCGATTATTTATTTTGAATGCAGCAGGTACTGCAAAGTTTTGTGAAGAAATTTCTCAAGTCGAAGATGATTGTGATGTTGAAACGTGCTGTTACACATGCACTTAGTAAAAATTGTGACTTTTTCAGATCCTCGGGCAGATTACGCAAGTAAGTATGGTATGATATAACCCTGAAAATTGTTAACTCAAGAAAACGAATAATTATTGTAAAAGAATTACGAAATTCATATTGGCCTTAAGTTCAAGCGGGACCTTTTATGGATATATTGATTCTTTTCGCCAATAAATAACTAATTGAACAAAATATTGATTTCCGCTCTTACTTAAAATAGCTTCCAAATTTAGCGAAAACGATTGATTTTCGTGAAAAAAATCGATCAAAGGCGTATAAGTCAGTGTCAGTATTACTCTATTAAACTAGACCTTTATCTTTTTTTTAATCGAAGACAAAGTAGTTCTTCTCTCGCTACATATCCCTAGTGTCCCACTAATCTTTTACAAGATCAGGAAATCGCTCCCACTGAATCGTTTCTTTCTGAAGCGATATAAGTTGATTAAACCCAATGATTAAGCATAACATGGATATTTTTTCTCGGTCAAGAAGCAATTTATTTTGAAATTACTTTCGACCCATCGCAACGGAAGGTATACTCTCTTTTGCTATCCTTTCCATTGATCGCTCACAAGTCCCTTTTTCAAGTAACAACTTTCAGACGTTTCTCTCATTATTTTCCTAAGGAGGACTATTTTATTGAAATCGGATAATTGAAGAAATATAACAGAAGAAACCAAATTTTCAAAACTTTTATAAGAGTTAATGAAATTAAATTACTCATGTGTCTCTAAAGGAATGATACGTTGCTGTTTCAATATGCACATCTGTTAAACTACACGCAGTGCATTTGGATCTATAAATTCAATTAGATGACCATACATTATCCAAAATTGATCTGATTGAATAACCTACATATAGTCGTTTCCCTGTGTCTCTTATTTGATTAGTTTTGTATTTCTGTGTCGAAATTTTAATCCTCTATATATTATTTTAAAACATGCATTTTTGGTGATCGCGACTTTTCTTCCTTATTACTCCGCCAATGCATATACATGAATGACCATTTGAAAGGAAAAGTTTTCGGGTTTCTGCTAAAAATAGTCAGACAAATGAAAAATCCACCATTTGTTAGACAAATTGAATTAAAATTTTAATCATCGCGTCGCGTCCTTGACGAAAAAATGCCCGGGTTGCTATATACAGATTAAATTTGTTTACTTAGCGACGAGTGTAAACAAATTTTTAAATTGGATAGGGATATCTATTCATGGTCTTATAATGGTTGAAACAGGGTTCGCAATTGATATTATAGTCTCCATGAACGAAGACATCGACGTCGTATGCAACTATTAACAATATTTAAATAAACCGATATAAACTTACAACTTTAGGGTGCAGAAGGAAAGTCACAGAAACAAGGGCACTGCTGAATACAAAGGTCTTTGTCTCGCTTTTGCCGGGTATTATAAATTTATGCTTATTATTCACTTCATTAACTAAAATGATGTTTAGCGGAATGGTATGTATTATAAAATTGTTTACATCCCTGTTTAGTCAGGT
Source organism: Pachydiplax longipennis (assembly GCA_036926295.1). NCBI lineage: Eukaryota > Metazoa > Arthropoda > Insecta > Odonata > Libellulidae > Pachydiplax > Pachydiplax longipennis. The sequence continues at coordinate 1,412,736 of JAVFKF010000006.1, read as the reverse complement.
ATAATTTTGAATTAGAGATTCCTTGACTGAGAATAGTTTTCATACGCGTGGTTCAATGCTTTATGGATATCTTTCATTAATTGAAACACTCTGATTCAGTGAATAGAATAGATAAGATGCAATTTCACTGCAGACGAGTAGTAGTTATTTTTATATTTTGTGTGTGAAAAGAAAAATATAGAAAATAAATAATTAACGTGAATGCAGAAGGTATCTGTTGTCTAAATTCGTTATGTGGTAAATCCATCGAGTGAATTGAAGTATTCGCTGTAAGATAAAACACATCCATCGTTATCGCGATGATGCGAACTATTCATGACTATAATGATAAAGCATTTATGACAAATTCTGATTCTCTGTAATATATTAAAGATTCGTTTAGGCTCAAGTGGTAAGGAATTAGAAAACGCAAGACTTTGAATTTGCTCATAGAGTTTCGTTCATGGATATGTAGATAACGATATCTATCGCTACAAACGAAGTATTTCGAAACAAACACTGATACAGAATATGAAGATGTGTAGGTTATGATTTTTAGGTATGTTTTAAAGTTTGTGCACTCGTTTGTAGTGATTATAGTGTTTGTTGAAATGTATTTCCGTGGGGAAATTGAGTGTTCGTATGCGAAAGTTTACGCTATACCCCTTTGAAAAACATGGCTAAATAGAAATGTCGCTCAGGCATGGAACCAAGAACCGTCAGAGGAACGACGGACAGCGTATATGAAACATATGACATGCCCCTATGTACATTTCATTTTATATCATTCCCGGTTATCGGATAAGCATTAAAATAATTGTCAAAATTGACCGCCATGCATTTATACCGTAGAATTTTGCACCCACTTGGTGTCGAACTCACGGTCATTTGGTTACATTTCTTCAGTTAGTACAATAGATAACCACGGCATCTCCAACATCCGTGATTTTCACTGTTCTATCGCTCCGAGCAAGGACTCAAAACAATTTTCGAAAGTTCGCGCGAAAGACCTCCTGTCTTAAAAAATCTTTATAAGACTTGTAGTGGTAGGGATTGCGGATTTTTACGTATTAATTATTACTTCACGATATTTTGGGCTGTCACGTGCAGACAGTCAAACTACAGCACACAATAAATAAAACTATCCATGAAGGCTAAGCTTAAGAAAATCTCGGAAAAAACAAATAGTCTTCGTTTCAAGTAATGTCTAGCATAGTGTTATATGAAAAAACCTCTTAAATTCGGAGATATCAGAAACTCATGAAGTGATTCTCCTAGTTTAGTGCAGTTCGAAGGCGATTATAAATTTCTCTTTTTGAATTCACATGACAAAGATGTGTTTCCTCCGAAAGAGAGTCGCATCCTTAAGGCCTTTCTGAGAACTGCACCCATTTTGGACTGTCTGGAATACATATTAGGCTGCTGGGAAACCTCTTTGCCGACTGAGAAAAAGGATTTCATGAAGATTGCCTTTGTCCTCGGATGCTGCGGATGCCTTACCCATAAAAGATAGGGTTACACATTAAAATTCAGGGGGCGATTCGGGTGGTAGTAATTTGTTTATCCTGAAATGTATTGCATTAACACAACGTTATAAAGATTTATTTGTAAGATTCTAAAGTGGTCTCGCGAATTTATGTCTCATATTTACATAAAAAAGTAAAATTAACATAAAAATATCACATAAAATCAAGGTGTTCAGGCTTAACGTTGTGGAACGCCATTGTAAATGAAAACAGTTAGTACTTCGTATTTTCCACAAAATTAATGTGAAAACTTACCACAAAAGTTTGTGGAAAATACGAAGTACTAACTGTTTTCATTTAAAAATATCACGATTGCTTGATAAATTCACGTTTGCAGAGGACGTAATTAGTATTATGTGACGTCACTTCAGACAATAGTCTCGAAAGGACTCATTCTTTCCGCGAAACGAGCTAAATAAGTTGGACCCCTGCCACACACCGAAAGGCATCTTGCAGGGCATTGCAGTTAATTCCAAAATCTAGCGCAGTTAAGGAAAATATTATATTTTGAGAAGGATGACGATAATTCATGATAGCAGCGCAACTTTCTCGCTTCCAATTTAAGAATGAAAAAGAAAAAACTCCTAGGAAATCTGAATTATTTACATGATTAGCATCTAATTTTAATATTCTCTATTGAAATTGAGACAGCCATTACTCCTTTATCTATAATTTTTTTAAGATTGGTTAAATAATGAATAAGTTTAAGAATGCAAATAATGTATTTTATTCTTTGGCAGAAAACCGAATACATATAATGATACTAATTGTTTTTAGGAATATAGGTACCCGATATGTGGAAATCACATGTTTTGGGGATACAGACTCCTCCAATTATTTATTAGTACTAAAAAATCAGTATTTATTAAAATAAAAGTAAAATTAAGCTATGACCATATTTCAAAAATACAAAAAATCCAAAATGATATACTTAAAAGAAAATACATTGAACACATTCATATAATCTTTTTAATAAACATTCGGCGTCTTCATTTGGTCAATGTTTTGTATCTTTAGTAAATTTAATTTTTTGGAGTGGTGATACATATAGGCAAAAGCAGATATAAGTGGAGGAAATTTAGATAAGACAAAAATAGATACGACTGTTTAAAAAGTACAGTATTAGGTTTAAGGATTGCAACTTTATGTGCTCTCAAATTATGCACTGAAGGCTTACCTCTTTCACCTCCACGATTTCGAAATGATCTTAGAACCTCGTATACAAATAAATTCCTAAAAGATTGTAATCATAGCATACGAGTATAATGGAAAGGAATGCTCTCTATAAGGCGTTCTTAAATAACTCTAATGCACTTACAAGATAAAGGATAAATAAGATAGACCTTCATAAAAATCTTCGGTCACCTTCTAATAATAACTATTATAGCTACATAATTAATACCATATCATTCATTAAATGAGGTTTATTTACAAAGTAATCAGCTCACGCAATCCGATTAGCAATCCTTTTATTCTCATGATCTTCTTCTCAAATTGCGTAAGAAATAAATTTAGTCAACATCGAAGTAACCGAAATTGATATATTAGTTTAACTAGAAAGAATTCCGGAAGGATTTCTACTCGTTCTCGAAATGAAAGGAAGGACTCTCGCATGACTCAAACGACGATTAAAAACATTTTGTCAAGACATTTTTGTACCGTACTTGACATACTTCCAAAATGAATACTCAGATTTTTCTTTCTCACTTCGACAAGGACCATTCCCTTATATCTCCGGATTTTCACTTTCATCAGATAGAAAATCAAAGTGAAGAATTCGAGAAAAAGGTTGAAAATATAGAGCGATTCCTGCAAATTGTCCATCTGCCATAGTCGTAGAAGAACAAATTCAGTTCTTTCCTTTAGGAAGAGATTAGGAGATATATTAGGAGATTACTCGCATAGATATCGCTTCTTTCTAAACTAACTACCTTTCCAGCCATCTGGTACAGAAACTTAAGACTATTTCACAGGATAGCTCTCAACAGGGGTGCAAAACATAGGGGTTTCAGCCCTTGCTGCCTGCTTGTACAACGGAGATTTTTGACTCAAAAGACTATAATTGACTATAGCATTATTTTTGACAAAGAATAATTTGCTGCATAGTCAATAATGGGAATAAAAACCTTGCGCTTTGCTGATGATATTCAACTTTTAAACAAAACTCTACTGTTAATAATAAGGTTACAATCAATTCTACTGTGAAAGTCGATAGAAAGTGGCGTAGTAGTGAAATAAACTAACGTCCTCCTCATCTAAGAACGCATCAATGAAATAGCGACCACGATTTTATTCGCATGCATGATAAATACATTATTCCAAAAATAATCCAGCAAATTATTGTTTTAACTGTAGAAAATCAAGACTAATTAAACTCAGGACGAAGAAGGATCCATCTCCAGATTTTCTCGAACTTTGAAAATTCTCAAGAAATAGTTCAATGGATTTTATCATACCAAAACTCAAACGGAACAAGCTTTTACCTGTTATATAATGTTAGATGCCTCTCAAGTTACCGATAAGCATTCGGATCTGAAACCATCTGTCTTTCGAGGGTTTCAAGGATAAGAAGAAGAAAGGAGATGAGAAAAGTTGTGATAGAACTTTGGGAGATTTAATTTAATGACGTCTTTTATGGGCGCAATTGGGACATCAGATGTGAATCAGTTTGGGAAGGGACTCGAATATCGTTGTATCGACCATTGGTAATATTTTAAATGGAAGATTTTGAGGCGAAAGTGCCAAGAGTGGAAGTAAATGGTACAGTGATACAATAATCCATTACATGGAGGATAAGGCAAGAACGTATTGTTAGGCAGATATCGTCTTAACAACCTTCGGTTTATCTTTATTCATACCTTTGCACTCCTCCGTAATGCAGAAGAAGAAAGATTGGACGGACAATCACTCTCTCGGAGATCGTCTTTCCCGACCTACCGCATCCGAGACCTTGAAGGATGCGGGGGAGACATTTCTCTTATCTCACAAACTCCTTTTTAAGGAAATCACTTCACCTTGAGAGAGGATGGAAAAAGATGGATTCGGGAGAGGAATCCTTGGCTGGAAGCCATTCCATTCGCCTTTAAAGATTCGATCCACGCTCACGCCGATTCCATTTACAAGCAGATAATAAAGGTTATACGGTAAGTTCGGAAGGGACTCGTAAAGGATGAAACATTGGATAAAGAAAAACTTCTATTGCTCATTCCTTTATAACCCTCTCATATTCTTTGTATTCACATGCATTTCTTGGGCATATCTCAGTCAAGTGACGACATTATATCTGAAAAAATATACCCTCTTTTAATTCAAAAATAGATCAACTGCAACTTTGAAAGGACTATTCTGAAGGTGTTCTCTTCATTAGAGGCGAAACATTTTCTCAGTTTGAACTGCTGAATAATCTCCCAGATCAATCCACATTCATCATTTCATCATCTAATAGCAATTCTAACATAGAAAATATCTTCTATGAATTTTGAGGAATCACTTAGGTAGATTAAATGAATTAAAATCAGAACGTTCAGCTCATATTTTAAGTAATTAGTTTTTACGAGTAAAAATTTTTATCTAATACTAAATAACTAAATATTTTTAATAGCGATATTTTAAAACGAGATGTTTTAATTAGGGTGCGAATAGCATCTTTAAGCCTTTAACATACCACGAAATAATTCTTCGAACAATTTTATCGATGTCGTAAACTTCAGCGTCTATCTTTGATCTATTCATCTAATCAAGAGCAAACAGAATCGCTGAAGAATCCATTATGCTGAAGCTGAACGTCTTCATATATTTTCCACATTCTTCGATGTTGTACGAAACGACAGGAATTCAATCTCTGAGTTAAACAATGGAGAATACCGTACAGTTCATATTCTCTTGAAGTAATACACACAATTCGGCAATGAATATCATGAAAGAAAGAAAAAGGAACTCGGCGGTCAATGAATAAGATACAAAGGTTTCTCCAATCGCCGGCAGCGGCAACCGTCCAGAGCAATTCCTCGGAAGAGGATAATCGTCCGGCGGCCACCAGTTACTCAGAATCCCTAATGCTTATTTCGAAAGCTACGCTTTCATGATCACAGGGGGTCCAATATAGCGGCTGAAGAGACGTTTCTGGACGTATTCCGAAATACGTATCTGGCAAGTCCTAGATACCGTGGTTCCCCTGCATCGTTGGACCTTCCATGGCAGCAGAGGATACCACCCCGAGGTAAATCTTTATTTTCATTGCCTTATCTCAAACTTTGACGGTTTTGGAGTCCTCTCGCAAAGACAGTTTTACTAACAACCGTGTCTCTCCTTTTCCTTCCAATTATCAATGAATAATAAATATATAAAGATATATAAGGTTATAATCTATATAATAGTATAAATATAATTATGCTACGTAACATTAATTTTTCTTGTAATGTTGAAAATATAAAAATGGAAACCAAAGACGTAATCTAAAGGTAAAATTTTACTTAATGAATCGAGGAGAGTAATCTATTGCCCACAAAAATGTTGATTTACAGAGACCAAAGTAATTATATTCGGTAATTCAAATCTTCCAGGTCTAGAAAAAGCCAATTAAGGCGGTGTGGGAGTTGAAGCGTTTAAATTATATCGTTTAAATATCAGTATCTGATAATGATTTTTGTAACCTTTCTATGTCACAATTATTATTTTATTGCATATAAGAGTTAATAAACACATCAAATTTGAGATGTATAGTAAATTAACATCAAATACCCTGTAGCGCCTTTTCCATATAGGTCAGTGTTAAGAGGCTTTATCATTCTAATAAAATGTATCTTCTCCAGCGAGACTTGGTGGAACTTCATTTAAAAAAAACAAACAGTTTAATCTCAACACTTGTGCAATTTCACAAAAATACGATATATACACACGTTAATAGGTTTCGGTGTACACCATCATCAGAACTCAAGGAATCGTCGAGCGAAGTTTGGTGGAGGGGTACCGGAGTAAGGTAAACACAGGTCATGAAAAAAAAGAAGAATTAAACAGGAGGCATGGTTGTGCAGGTGAGTAAAGTCAAATAAATAAACTTTGGGCCAGAATGTCATTTCGTTGGAACTTCTCTCCAAGACATGTGAGTAAAAGAAAATTGGGATTCTGCCCAAACCCGTAATCTTCTCTCCGAATAAAAAGGAGGGATAGATAAATAAGATTGTTTTTATTTAATTGGTTTATTTATACTATTGAACAAGATTAAATTCAAAATCCACGGGAAGCATTGACAGCGGGAGTAAATGTCACTGTATCGTATTTTATTGGAAAAATACATACAGTGACATGGTTGTGAGTCCTTAAATTTGAGGTCGTTTTTTGGCAAAATCAATCTAAATTTAAATAAAATTTACTGTAAGTTCAGTTAATTCTTAATAGTAGAGTACATGGCTATGAGGAAATTGAGGCGGCATTCACCATGGCTCATCGACGTATTTGGCTCTTAATTTAGATCCATTAGGATGCTGGCACCGATAAATGTTGGTCCGGGAATCGAACCCGGGTAACCGAACGCATTACCCACTAGGCTACCCCAGTCATTCCTAATGCTATAATCGCAGTAATATTATTCCTAACTTTTCCAAAAATGTATGAATTTAAAGGCATCTATTTAATGGAATAAATACGTAGAGGGGTCAAAAACCAGTTATTCACGAACATTCTATTAAGGTGACAGTATTTAAGGGTATTTAATGATGGGAAAATCAAAAGGTACTATTAATCAATTAAATGACAATTAAAATTATTTTGTCAATTTATTCAATTTCGCCTTACGTTTTAATTAACTTGTCAGCCTCTCGCATTCAATTTGCAAGAAAAGACCATCGCCGATTAGGAATAATCTCCTTGGATTCGAGAGTATCAATTAAGAAAAAAAATTAATGAACTTTTTGGAATGACGCACGGGTAATATATAAGTGAGCGATTTTCGTGTAAACAGGTTAACAAAAAGGGCAAGGACCTTAAAATTGATAAACAATGAAATATTGCTGTCTCAACATTTACAGGGTTGAATAAGGAATATTTCCAAAAGAAAGCCTCTTTATGCGAGTGATTTTATATTGATTTTCGTTGAGATCTGGGTATTATCAATCATTCAGTAAATATGATGTGAATTCCGTTTTCCCTTGAGGAAGAATCATCGGATACATAAAAACTCAAATACGAAAGTTAGTAAGTGCGCATTATTTCATTTGATAACACATTGCTTTGGATCCTTACTTTTTGTTCCTACAGCAAATCTTAGCAATGTCCTTGAAAAATAGTCGGTTGATGTTTTTTATTATGGAAGAATATTCTAGAGTACCTTGCCGTGTGCACTTTGTTTTCTCCTGTTGAAATATGAACGAATGCAAACACACACATACGAAAGACCGTAAACGGGTATAAATTAGGTTGTTTTCATTCCTAAGTTAATATTCCCCAATTTATAGCGAGGATTCTTATGGAGAAAAGCAGAATTTTTCTTTCCTGCGTTAATATTTGTAAATTCTGAAAAATACTTTAGTAAAACAAGCTATTTGGATTCTTTTGTACCCTGCATGGGAGCAATTAGGAGAACTCATTGTCAGCTGTTTTTCATCCATTTTCTTTTATTGAAGTATCACTGAATAACTTATACGCATATACGAAATACCATAAGTGCGTTTTTTAATTTATCCTATTTTCCATATTCTATGGACATTTATACGCATTCAATAACATTCGAGAGAATACTGCCATTTGCATCGAAGTTTTCCTACCAAAGGATCACAAAGTACGCACACGTTCATACAAATGACCTTTTTATTAGATTACACATTGTTTTCGTTGTCGTGTGGGTATTATTACACTTTCAATTGCATTGGATAGTGTATTGCCTTTTGCACTCCTTTTTCTCTTGCGGAAGAATAAACGACTACGTATGCACGAATTACCTTAGGTTCGAATTAATAAAATAAATCATATAAATTATAAAAAATAGTATAAATTTATTAATTGTAATGTTTACTTTTATATTAATAATTAATTTATTTGCAAATATAATTTTGCTGTTTTCGTTTTTGTAATTATTTTAATAAGCTTGACGAACTTTTGTAGTTATATTTAGTTTGAAATCCCGTTTCCTTCTGAGGAATTGATTTGCATAAGCACGTGCGCGCTATGCGAAAACTTTTAACTAGAAAAGAGTACGCCTCTCCTCGTTGTTTCTCTATTCATAGACTATTTTCATATAATAGTCAAGATCTTGAATTTAGCTAGCATGGGTTACATGCAAAGTAATACAGCAATTTGAAAGTCATTGTGAAAAATTTCGAATATTTGAGCACTTTACAGTAATAATGAAAATTAATACTTAGGGTGTCGTTGGAGGTGTATTTTTCTTGCCTTAAACTTCAAAGCCACTCCCAAATATTATTAAGGGTCGACAACAGAGTGGAATAATTTCCTGTCGAAGGATAATATTTAAATGGTTTAAAAACAATTTTGTGAAATCTATAATGGTTAGCTATCATGCAATGTTTGAATAGAAGTCCTGATTAAGTCTTATACCGGAAGCTGTCCGCTTCCTAATTCGGACTTGACGCCAGGGAACTTTAATCATTCTTCTTTAAGAAATGAACGGGTTACACTGAACTTTCTTCACTGAACTACTCTTCCCTATTCTATTTCCGCACTAGAAAGTTAGAGGAGACGCTCCCGTGACATGTAATGATATCTATCGAAATTTGTATGGGTTCGATTACAGATCATATATTACATCTCTCTTAAAATATATTTTCTCAAGTCATGGAGTCGAATTCAATAATGTTTTCTAGCAGCAATTTCCAAATTGATTATCGTATCCTAGTATGATGATAGCATACTAATGTGACTTGTGTACTACTTACATCTCAGCACTTTCCAGTTCCCAAAATGATACAAAGTTCTCTTCCAGGACATTTAAGATGCATGTACGGAGTCATCATCAAAAATTGCGATATGTATTTTTCCTTAGTAATTCTTTTATCGAAATTTTCATCCCAGCATCCCAGCAACACGAAACATTTCATTCAAGCATATGTAATTTACGATCCTTCTTTTTAGCTTTTTCATCCATTTCTTATGCGGTAATATCTTTCCTTTCAACAGAATCCGTGCTCTGACTGTTCTCTTTTTTATTTCTTTGCAAAAATCGTTTCCTCACTTAAAATGAAGAGTCATTTTCATTTTACTTGCTTTCTTTGCCCTTCATTTTATTTGATAACCTGGAGTAACGCCCTCAAATCGACATCTACATTCCCAACATTTCAAGGTCTTCTCAATTTCTTTCCCTACTCATATTATACTTCACACCACCTAATCTTCCAGCATCACTTACAGTCAAAGAATAATACTGTGAGTTCACTTTCCTTACATGTGATCATCGTCATTAAATCTGACACAATTAATATCTTGATATTATCTCTATCTCAATTTTTTACAATAACCTTAAAGTTTCAATAAAATGAAGATCGATCTAAGTACAGAGCTGTTCGTTCTGACCTTTTAATTCTCTTATTTAAGTTCTGTTGTCAACTTCATATCACTCCTTAACTTGATCACTTTTGTTTCGCAAATATATTAAAACATGTTTAAGACGCGAGATGTTCTCTGCCAATCCAATCCAATGATAAAGATGCTTTGATATCCTCAGATGCACTGCAACAACGTCCTCCGCTTCATTCGGAATGTTTTCAATACTCTTCCCTTCATCTCAAAGCGATAAAAGAACTTAATGAACTAACAAAAGAAGACGCGATCTTCGTATGAACAACAGAGCGTTCTTAAGAAATATCATGCCAATGTAAAGCAAACTAAAGAAGATTCCTTTTTGTTCTTATGGTATTAAGTAATTATATGTAAATTAAAGAGGCAAAAATACTTTCCTCTTGCTTTCTAAAGCAAAAGAAATTTTTAATATCCTGCTTACAATGCGATTTCCACTTGGAAGAGCGTCTTCACCGGAGTTTACTGAAAGTCCCCAATCGAAAAGAGATGCATATCAAAGTTTCCATTATTTTGTATTTAATTAAACAATATATAATTATAATATACTCAATGCGATGTCTGTAGACATGATCTGAATGAGCGATCTTCAAATTTAAATTAAGTCCTCATCCTGACGCATAGAATTCGCAAATCATTCGTTGACTTGGAATTGAATTATGCCTTCTCGGTGAAGATCAATACATCTTTTTAATATTCGAAAACGACATCTGAATAATGAATATTCCCAATTCTCATTTAATCACTTGGAGGGCCAGAAATTATACAAGGAATTAAAAATTTGCGCTACAATAGCTGAAAGAAAAAATATCTTCGACAAACTGACAAATGAGATTCCTTACAGCGGTGGATAGAAATACAAATATAAGAGAAAGTATTCAGGCAATATCAGAAAAATTAGCTAAGTACAAATTAACTTAGTGCGAATGCCTAGGTAGGGGCTTCTAAAGTAGGCTTTGGAATATTACGTAAACAAGACCAAAGAAAGACTCAAGAAGACTTGAAGCCGGAACAGGCATAAACGAAGTAGATAGCTAAAATAAGAAGTATTTGAAATGCGATTCAATATGCAGGGTGTCACAGATTTAACGAATTAATTTGAAAACCGAATGAAAGGAAAACTACAAGTGATAGAAATGCACCGATTGTTGCATTTACATTTTCCTTTTATTCTTAATATTTTAAATCAATCTGTTAGTTTTGGGACACCGTATTACTAAATGGGAAGTTATTGAGCGTAAAAATTTGATTCAGTACATGGATGAGTACGCTTAGTTGTTTCGCTTGAATTGGAGTGAGATCTATACTGAAACAAACAGTGGCTTGGGAGGTAAAGGAGAATATGGCATAACAAGTACGACAGTGGAATATCCTTCGCAAATTTTGAACATTTCTTGCTTTTAAATGCGAAAATGTACGAGGCGAACATGGAGGAAATGGCTCTACTCAACTTCAGTGAAACTAAATCGCAAGCTATCAGCTGAATGCTTTACCGTACCAAGTAATGCCTCAAAACAATATTGAAAAGTTCGCACAAAAGACCGCAAGGCGTCGAACTAAGGTCCCGATCGTGCAAAACAATTGCATATTAATCTTAGATAAGAGCCATTCTTACCAGTTTCAAAGTTTCAATTCAATAACTTATCGGGAAGTTCCTAAAATAAGATTACGCTATCCCCCTTTGAAATACATGGAAGAATAAAAATGACGCTCAGGCATCGAACCAAGAACCGTCAGAGTAATGGCGGACAGCGTATATGAAACGTATGAATTACATCTATATACTTCCATTTCATATCATTCCCGGTAATCGGATAAGCATTAAAAATATTTGTCGAAATTGACCGCCATGCATTTATACCGTAGAATTTTGCACCCACTTGGTGTCGAACTCACGGTCATTTGGTAACAATTCTTCAGTTAGTACCATAGATAACCACGGCATCTACAACCACCGTGATTTGCAATGTTCTATCGCTCCGAGTAAGGATTCAAAACAATTTTCGAAAATTCTCGTGAAAGACCGCCTGGCTTCGAACACAGGATCCTATTTTGAAAGACAATGGCATACAAATGTTAGATAAGTGCCACTCTGACGTGTTTCAAAGTTTCAATTCAGTATCTTATCGGGAAGGTCCCAAAATAAGATTCCGTATTTCCCGTATGAAATGCATGGTAGAATCGGAATGACGCTCTTGCATCGAACCAAGGACCACTGCAGAAACGCCGAACCTCATAAAAGAATGCTAACAAACGCCTCTGTCACCATTCCGGGTTTTATCTTTCCAGGTTATCGGGAAGGCTTTGTAAAAAATCGTCAACGATTACAGCAATGCATTTCTTACGGAAGCATTTCGGACCCACCTGGCGTCGAACACACGATCATTTGCTAACATTTCTTCCTGAAGAACTATGGAAGACCATCTCATCTGCAAAGACTGATATTCATTGCTCTATCGCACCGAAAACGGTCTCAAAACAAATAATAAAATAAATCAGACATCAAATAAGATATTGAACTGAAACAACACGTCAGATTTTTTCGACGTACTGGCCCCACCCTGTAGATGCTAAAATAATTCAGATATCGACACTAGCTATCATGGGTTCGATACTAGAATGTCCCAAAAATCGCAATTTTCCCATAAAAATGCATTGCGCGGATATTTGAAAAATTTTTGAGGCACTTATCGTTAAGATAGAGTAATCAAAATCTCGGAGGTTGAAGTTGAGGTAGTCTTCTATGATTCATATGGAAGAAATGTTACGAAATGACCGTGAGTTCGATGCCAGGTGGTGCAAAATTCATCCATAAGAAATGCATTGCTGAAATCTTTGACGATTTTTTTTAATGCCTTCCTGATAAGCTGGAAAGATATAACCCGGAATGATGACAGAGGCGTATGTATTCCTTCTTTCAAGAGGTGAACCGTTTCTCCAGTGGTCCTTGGTTCGATGAAAGACGGTCATTCCGATTCCACCACGCATTTTAAACGGGGAAAACGGAATCATATTTTAGGACCTTCCCGATATGATATTGCATCGAAACTTTGGAATAAGTCAGAATAGCACTTATCTAATAATAAAATGGTAATTTCTGTCACGAAAGGATCCTGAGTTCGACGCTAGGCGATCTTCTGCGCATGCTTTGCAAACTGTTTTGTGGCCGTTTTAGGTGCGATAGAGCAATCAAAATCATGGTGTACGCAGATGAGATGGTTATCTATGGTACCAACTGAAAAAATTTTACCAAATGACCGTGAGTTCGACGCCAAGTGGGTGCAAAATTCTCCGGTATAAAATGCATGGCGGGCAATTATGACATTTACTTTTAATGCTTATCCGATTACCGGGAATGATATGAAATGGAAAGTACATAGATGTAATTCATACGTTTCATATACGCTGTCCGCCCACTCTGACGGTTCTTGGTTCGATGCCTGAGCGTCATTTCTATTCTATCAAGTATTTCAAAGTGGGATAACGTAATCTTATTTTAGGAACTTCCTCATAAGATATTGAATACAAACTTTGGAACAGCTCAGAATGGCACTTATCTAATATTAATATGCAATTGTTTTCGTCGATTGGGTCCTTTGTTAGTCGCCAGGCGGTCTTTTGCACGAAGTCTTCAAAATTGATTTCAGGCATTACTTGCTACGATACTGATATATCATCATCATCATTAGCCATTTTCAATCCGATGTCGGATGTAGGCCTCCCCAAGCGCTTTCCAATTCTCTCTATTCTGAGCTTCTCTTTGCCATGTCACACCTAAGTACTTAATGATGTCTCTGTTCCATCGGTCCTTTGCTCTTCTTCTTGGTCTCTTCACATCTCTTGGTGTCCAGTTCAGAACCACTCTTGTCCAACGGTTGTCGTTTCTTCTCGCCACATGGCCTGCCCACATCCATTTCAGTGACCTTACTTTATCTATGATGTCTGTCACTCCTGTCTTCATCCTCAGTCAGGTGTTGCGTTTCCTGTCTCTTCTTGTGATCCCAAGCATACACCATTCCATACTTCTTTGCGTTGTCTGAAGTCGCTGGGTTATTGCTGCGATTAACACCAAGGTTTCACACACACATATACACACATATGTCAAAACTGGTAGAATGCATTGGTTGAAGACCTTTCTCTTCAAGACCATAGGCATTTGTGACTTTAGAATGTGTGCATTTCTTCCGAAGGCACTCCAGCCGAGTTTAATTCTTCCTTTCATTTCGTTAATCCTGTTGTTCCCTCCTGTGGTTACTAGTTGTTACTAGGTATGTGTATTCTGAGCAGACATCCAGAGGCGTCCCTTCCAATTTGATTGTTTCTTGTGCTGCAAAAGTGTTATACATTACCTTTGTTTTTGTTAAATTTATCCTGAGTCCTATCATCTGTCCTGCTGTGTTCAGTTCATGAAGTCTTGAAGCTAGATCTTCTCCGTTGGTTGCGAAGAGTACTATATCATCTGCAAAGCGCAGATGACTGATGTGTTCCCCATTAATCCGCAGACCTTTCTGCTCCCAGTCCAAGGTTTTAAAAACTTCCTCCAGAACAGCTGTGAAAAGAATTGGGGGAAGGCAATCTCCTTGTCTAACTCCCTTCTCAATCTTGAATTCTTCAGTAACTTCGTGTAGCATTACTGAGGCTGTGGCATTTTTATAAATGCTGCGTAGGAGACGGATGTACTCTGCATCTACTCCTTGTTTTTCAAGAGCTTCTAGTGTAGAGGAGGTACTTACCGAGTCGAAGGCCTGAGCATAGTCCACAAAGCATAGTACTAATGGCATCTCATATTCATTCGTCCTGATGATTATTTCTTGTAGTGTGTGGATGTGGTCCATAGTACTGAAGCCCTTCCGGAATCCTGCTTGTTCTCTAGGCTGGGCAGATGATAGAATAATCTTTATCCGTTCAGCTATTATCCTCATGAATGTTTTGTAAACAACAGGAAGGAGACTGATGGGGCGGTAATTCTTCAGCTCTTCCTTGCTTCCGTTCTTGTGCAAAAGGACTATTCTTGCATGATTCCAGTCCTGGGGAATTCTTCCTTGTTTCAGGCAAGTTGTGAATAACTGCGCTAAAACGTGTGCAACTTCTGTTCCACCAAGTTTTAAATATTCTGCTAACTCTCCATCTATGCCTCCTGCTTTTCCGTTCTTCGTCTGCTTTATTGCTGCAGTTACTTCTTCCGGGAGAATAGAGAGGGGATCTCGTTGGTTTTGGCTTTCTTCTTGGTTTTCCTCTTCATCATTTTCTTCCTTCTTGTATAGGTTACAAAAGAATTCTGCTACCGTTCTTAGTATTGCTTGTCTGTTGCAAGTTTTTGTACTATCTTCCTTCTGTATGGCTAAAATCTGTTTTCTTCCAATTGCTAGGCGTTGTCTGGTCTTCCTCATACTTTTGTTGTTTTCTATAGCCTCTTGCACAATTCTCTCATTGAATTTTCTCACGTCTTCCTTAATTGCCCTTCTGATAGCCTTAATAAGCTCGACGTATTCGATGTTATCCTTTTGTGTATCTGAATTCTTCAGTTCTTTACGTCGCACAGTGGGCTAGAATCGAAAAAAGCAGGCCAAGAGGCCAAAAATGGTTTTTTTGAGTGCGGGTTTTGAAACTTCGCATATGTATTAAAAAAAGATTGAATTTTATGCTCCCGTTTGTCGTTTTTCGATATCTTTATGCGCTAAAAAGATACATGGCGTCAAACTGGAACCATTTTCACAGAAATGGACAGTCGCGAATTTTTCGGATAAATATTCAAGTTTGCGTTTTTATGGAGGGTTTAAATAGATACTTTTGGAAGAAATAACGATGCAATGATCTACAAAAATTCTTTATCTTTTGACTGGCTGCTATCACCGCGTACAAAAATGAGTTTATGCTCATTTAAAGCAACAAAATGGCGGACAGCTTTTTCGGACAGTTTTCGAGATAAAGTAAGGAATATAAATAGGAAAACGGCCCTAATGCATCGAGTCTCTTATACCACGTCATAGTCAAAAGTGTCTATACGTGGAATCCGAAGAAACTGTTTCAATTCAGGAGCTGTTTTGGGAGTTAAGTCGATTTTTCGTAAGCGCGGCGCGTTCCGACTCTCCACCGTGGAATCCCAGAATGCAGTTTCACTGTCCTTTTGGTGGTACGAAGTCTAACGATTGGTCTCTTTCATGTTAAATTCTGGTTAATTATCCTTAAAACATATGTGAAGACAGTTTTAGAGAAGAATTAGATACCTCTACTTTACACAACGGACGTGGAATTAAGGAAAATTTAACATTCAGGTAAAATGCGTCTCATTTTAAGTAAAATAATTAAACCAAATGTTAATGGGAATTTAAATTCCACGTATATTACCTCTATGACAAAAATATCTATTTATAACATAAATATTTATGCTAATTAATATATATCGTTTCTTTATTGCAGCTTTAGTCTTATTCGTCAGAAGATGAATCGTCCTAATCCTCATCATTAATAATTTCACCCTCTTGGTCGTCGATGATGAGGAGATTTCTCAATTATTTCGCAATTATCTATTGTTTCTTGTATTTGAATACTGCAGAGATGGAAATTTTTGGATCTGATGTAAGCAGAAGTCTTTTAAAGAGATCCTCGTTTGTGGCAACTCTCGAGTGTTTTCTCGTAAATCTTTCACGTAACCTCCGAATATCTTTGTTTCTTGCCTCCATAACCTTTTCCGAGAGTTCTCTTAACGGAAGAACTGAATTGTTTGCAATTTGTGTTCCATGAACAACTACCTTATGTAATGTCGGAGGCATGTAGTACCATGTACAAACTTAAATATAGAGAGGCAGCATCCCAGCAGTAGTTTCCGAATGTCTCATCATCAAGGGGTAAACAACTCGAAAGTGCCTTCAGTATACTTACGATTTTTTTTTATTAGTTTGTCGTCAATTCCTAGGAAATAAATGGTATTGAGTTATTTTGATTATCAAAACAAACTCTGAAACCAACAGAAATCATTACCGCGATTTATTTTACGGTGTTCTATTAAATTTACTCTAACATTTTTCCGAGTTTTATGTAATTTAGATGCTAATATCGGTTATTTTTATAACCCTGCCCCTGCCACACGCCGAAAGGCGGCTTGCAGGGTACATATGTAGATGTAGATTATATTATTATACCTGTTACTTGTGCTGCTAAAGTTGGTCTCTCAAAGAACCTCCGAGCAGTATTACCATCATTTGTGGTTCCTGTTCCTGCCTTTGGCGTATCGACTATCAAGCCCATTCACCCGAAATTCATTTTGTAGGTATAATTTTCTCTCTTGCAATTGAACTCTTTGCCTACCATGGGCCTGTAGTGTTGAAGTATTTAATGAGGTTTCTTCATTGCTTTCCGAATGCATGTAACTATCAATAACTTTATTCACTCACCTGCCACTGCCTAAAATCAAGTCTGTATGACAAATGCAAAAGACATTCAAAATACCTGAATTAGCAATAAAGAGTCGATATTCCATAATTATTTTATATTAGTGGGCTTCCTTATCGTGCTCAGCGCCCAGAGTTTGGTAAAATTTTTCAATTTTTCTTCGCTGCTTGCTGCTGTTGGTGCGTAGACATGTATGATCTGAACAGAGTAACGCTCATTTATCTCGAGTATGAGCTTGCAAATTCTCTCAGATATACTTTCTATCTTCTGTATATTGTTTTTCCATCTCTTGTTGATCAGGAACCCGACACCTCCTAGTCTTCCATCCTTAGTACCCCTGTAATAAAATAAATTACCTTCCTTGAGTGTAATCAAGTCTTCTGATTTTCGTCTAACATCGCTGAGACCGATGACGTCCCAGTTTATCTTCTCTGCTTCATTCAGTAGTTCCAGTAGTCTGTCTTCACTCTTCAAGCTGCGGCAATTGTAAGTCGCAAAGTGGAGGGTGGTAGCTCTTTTCCTCATGATGGACCCCTGTAATGCCACCACCTCCCGGACATCCGAAAGGGTGGTGCTTTTACGTCCGGATAAATTTCCATTACAGAAGCTCATCATGAAAATTCTATTTGCATTTGGGGGATGAAGGACAATAATTCACCAGGCTGTCCTACTGCAGGGTGGTGAATGCCACTTTCACAATTTGGCCGGAGATATTGTTGAAGCCTTCTTAGCATGGTTGAACCTGGGCTATGCACCGCCTCCAACCTCCGTTAACACCCCTCCGCCCCGTTGAGGCAATGAACTGTGGCAGTGTGAGGAGGTGGATACTGATATATATACATATACATATACATATACTGATATATATACATATACATATACATATATATATATATATATATATATATATATATATATATATATATATATATATATATGGTGGATACTGATATATATACATATGCATATATATATATACATGTTTCCAAAAATTTTAAAAGCATGATATCTCGTCATATTCAGTTTTAATGGCTTAATTTAATTGTTCCTCGATCAAAACCAATGAAAACAGCCATTTAATCAAATGTATGTATGCTCCGTCAAAAATTTAACTTACCTAAAAAAACGCAATTTTCACTAAAATTTCGAATTTTCGAGCTCTTTGGTCAGGCCCAAGACAAACTTTGTTAGAGCCCATCTTTTGTACATTTCTTATTGAGCCTAAAAGGCAACTTTTCCAACCTATTACGTTCCCGCTACGAAAAATTTTTGTTTTTCGGTACGCCCTAATACACATACTTAGGACAACTAGTAACCACAGGAGAGAACAACAGGATTAACGAAATGAAAGGAAGAATTAAACTCGGCTGGAGTGCCTTCGGAAGAAATGCACACATTCTAAAGTCACAAATGCCAATGGTCTTGAAGAGAAAGGTCTTCAACCAATGCATTCTACCAGTGTTGACATATGGAAGTGAAACCTGGGTGTTAAACGCAGCAATAACCCAGCGACTTCAGACAACGCAAAGAAGTATGGAAAGGTGTATGCTTGGGATCACAAGAAGAGACAGGAAACGCAACACCTGGGTGAGGATGAAGACCGGAGTGACAGACATCGTAGATAAAGTAAGGTCACTGAAATGGAGGTGGGCAGGCCATGTGGCGAGAAGAAACGACAACCGTTGGACAAGAGCGGTTCTGAACTGGACACCAAGAGATGTGAAGAGACCAAGAAGAAGACCAAAGGACCGATGGAACAGAGACATCATTAAGTACTTAGGTGCGACATGGCAAAGAGAAGCTCAGAATAGAGAGAATTGGAAAGCGCTTGAGGAGGCCTACATCCGACATCGGATTGAAAATGGCTGATGATGATGATGATGATGATATATATATATATACATATATATGTTAAACGAGCGCCGTCGACGTCAGATTTTTCGACATACTGGCCCCACCCTGTAGATGCCAGAATAATTCAGACATCGACGCTAGCTATCATGGGTTCGATACCAGAATGTCCCAAAAATCGCAATTTTCCCATAAGAATGCATTGCACGGATATTTGAAAAATTTTTTTAGGCACTTATCGTTAAGATAGAGTAATCAAAATCTCGGAGGTTGAAGTTGAGGTAGTCTTCTATGATTCATATGGAAGAAATGTTACGAAATGACCGTGAGTTCGATGCCAGGTGGGCGCAAAATTCTTCCATAAGAAATGCATTGCTGCAATTTTTGAAGTTTTTTTCAATGCATTCCCGATAAGCTGGAAAGATATAACCCGGAATGATGACAGACGCGTTTAAAAACATTCTTTCATGAATTTCACCGTCCGTCTAGTGGGCCTTGATTCGATGCAAGAGGGTCATTCCGATTTCACCATGCATTTCAAACGGGGGAAAACGGAATCTTATTTAAGGACCTTCCCGATAAGATTTTGAATCGAAACATTGGAACTTGTGAGAATGGCACTTCTCTAATATTATTTTGCTATTTTATCTCACGAAAGGTTCGACGCTAGGCGGTCTTTTGCGCGAATTATTGCAATCTGTTTTTAGGCCGTTCTCGATGCTACAGAGCAATCATAATCACGGTGTTTGCAGATGAGATGGTCTTCCATAGTACCAAAGGAAGAAATCTTACCAAATGACCGTGTATTCGTGAAAGATAAAACCCGGATTGGTGACAGAGGCGTTTGGGAACATTCTTTCATGACCTCCGCTGTTTCTCAAGTGGTCCTTGGTTCGATGCAAGAGCGTCATTCCGATTCTACCATGCATTTCAAGGGGGAAGAACGGAATCTCATTTTAGGACCTTCCCGATAAGATACTGAATTGAAACTTTGAAACACTTCAGAGTGGCACTTATCTAACATTTCCATGCCATTGTATCTCACGAACGGGTCCTGTGTTCGACGCCAGGCGGTCATTTACACTAATTTTTTTAAAATTGTTTTGAGGCCTTTCTCTATGCAGGAGACTATTCAAAATCGCAGCCTTTGCGTTTGAAGTAGTTTTCTATAGAACCAGTGGAAGAAAGGTTGAATATGACCGTGAGTTTGATGCCACATGGATGAAAATTTCTCACGTAAGAAATGTATTGCGGCAATTTTTAAGAATTTTGCTGGATAAGCTTCGAAGATGATACCCGTAAGGGGAACTTATTGTTAAATTTGTACCAATTAGCTTGCAGTATGCAAGCAACTTTTACTCGTATATATATATATGTGTATCTACATACACACACTCAAAAACACACATATGTATGACGTCACATTGTCGGTGCCACTTTCTTACACACACAGACGCTAGTCGGTGAATATTCAGCTAAACTCTTACGATTAGGCTCAGAACTTCTAGAAAAATATTCCAAGTTCACCCAAGCATGTATCAAATGGAGAATGTAACCGGTCTTTTATCGAACCAAGGTCCATAACCGTAAACGTTACCGTTACCGTAAATGTTATTTAATAAGGTTATATTAATATTTAATTTGAGGACTCTTACTGTATGCAGAATTTGGAGTTGATATTATATCGGGAAGGTCCTCAAATTTAATTACGAATTTCCTTTATAATTGTATCGTAGAATGCGAATGGCGTCGAGCAAAGCACCATCAGGAAGATGCTTTTTAAAATGTATTCTTTACTGCTGCTCACATGCCGGGATATAGAATTCTATTTCTCCCTTTAAAAATTCAGTTTCCCGCCGTACATTTCTTATGAGAAATTTAGGACCGACAGGAGCCGAACCGAGGGCCTTCTCGGAAAAATATGGTTTAACATAACCGATTAAAATTGGCAACAATGACTATTTCTAATATACCACGTCCATATCGGGAAGTTTCTCAGCAGAAATTCCGGATTCCTCTTTGAAATGTATGGTAGAATCGAATTTACGCCCTGGTATCGAACCAAGGCACATCAGGGAAACGGTAAACACGGCATAGGAAAGTTAATTATTTCCGCTATCAACATTCTGAGTTTTACTTTTCTATGTTATAGGAAAAGTGTTCAAAAGAATTCTTAAATATCGCCGCAATGCATTTTAAGGGGGAGCAATTCGCACTTACCTGGGGTGAGACACAGGCTGATTAGGTATCATTTCATCCACTAGTACTATAGAAGACCAGCACATCTGCAGATGCCGCTATTTTCATTGCTCTATCGCTCCGAAAAAGGCCTCAAATCAATTTTTAAATATTCGCGCAAAAGGCCGCCTGGCGTCGAACTCGGGACCCGTTTGTGAGAGCAATTGCATACTAATGTTAGATAATCGCCACTCTTACCAGTTCCAATATTTTAATTAATAATTCTATCAGGAAGGTCCTAAAATAAGATTCCGTTATCCCTATTTCAAATGCATGGTAGAATCGAAATGACGCTTAATGGATAAATCAGGGAAACGGCGAATTGCGTATGGAAATTTTGTACAAGTACTTGGTATTTACGGTTATGTATGCATATTTGATTTTTGAATTATGAAGACAGCTTATGATTTTTCCTAGAGAAAAGATTTATTTCTGTATCTCAATAACTATACTGTCTTGTAAGTCGCACTTACTATGTCTATATATACTTTCCCGTTGAGAGTCAACTCCGCTAGTTGGTTAACTGGTTGGTTGGTTAGCTTTACACAGTAATAGACTGTGAACAACCTTAGCACTGGAATGACCACAGTATCGTAAGATACAGAATGAAGATCACCTGATGAAACGCAAGAAGAAGATTTCTAGCAAGTAACATTAAATAAGAATCGAAAAAATAGAAGAAAACTAGAATAGATTCCAGCTAGAACTAAAAAAATAGATTCTTAGCACTCCAAGAAGAAGATCCAAAGTCTTGCTAAGGAAGAGATAGTGACCCGACCAATGCAATGTGTTGTTCACCAATCACAAAAGTGATTTTCCTCAGTAGAGACTTTGAAGGCGTAATTTTGTAGTGACGGCGAGAGGGATACGCTTTCATTGCCACGTCCTCCAAATTGCATGTTAACCTTTGGAAAGCGGATCGTCAAGGACTCAATGCACAAGGCTGAACTACATGTCCAGCAGTGGATTATTTAATTTCGACTTCAATTTATTCAAAATTAATAACGGTAAGAATAAAATAAAAATGTCAAATAAAGGTCCGCTGAAAAGATCATTTCCTACACTGCATAACACACAGAAACCAATTCTAAAGCCACACATAAGGCAACATATAGGGGAAAAACAATGTCCCCATTAACAAAACGATCACTTTATATTTTTTTCACATTTCTGAGGAGAAAAACTGAAATGACCTTAAAAGGATGAGTTTTAAATTCGTACTTCGTTACTCAGCCTTTGGCGGTTTCGTTTCGCGTCTTTTTTTTAAGCCATCAAAATATCTTTCGGGTTTTACCTTCGCATTTATTTCAGCGTTTCTATTTTCATAACACTTACAAATTCACTTTTCGAACAAATCTCAAATGACCCAATTCTGTTAGAGGATTAAAAATGTAAGGCATAGAACGATTCTTCTCATTTCAACGATTAAATGAAAATTTAAAAAAATATAAAGAGTATCATTCATTTTAGATTGGATAGTTTGCTAATATCTAAGAATGATTTTATCTCGTTTACTGACGATAAAATATAAATATTCGTAAAGTTAAATGAATTTCCAACTAAACATTTCTATTCAGAGTGACAAACAAAACCTTTAATCATCTTCTTTTGGAGCATTCAGTATGAAAAAGTAATAAAATAAACGTAATTATATAATTCTTTCTTCCGAGAATTACTTAAAGGTGATAGGATCTAGTAAATATCTCTCGCAGAAAGTTTAAAGACAGTCGTCGCTCAACTGGTTCTTGGCAAAAAATTTATAGATAATTCCTTTCCGTAAAACCATAGTTTTTCCTTTTAATTTCTATGAAGCAATTTTCATATATTTACATTCGCTTTTACTAATATGAGTACCATTCTTAACTATCGTTTTCGACTAGAACCCTGTGCTATGTTTGATAATTCATAAAAATTTATCTTTCGAATATTTTAATTTATATTGATTTTGCAGTCTTTCCAATAATATGTTTTCCTTAACATTTCTTAGCTTTTTTGTCTTTCAGTACGGTTGCATAATATTTTTCACTTTCCCCTTCTTTGTGTGTATTTATCTGATAAGGATTATTTCCAAAGGTATTCTGTTTGTTTATTATAAACACAATCTTTCTTCCTACTTCCATTTATACTTAAATTAATGTATTTTTTAAAATTTGAACTGACGGTTAGATAGGAAGAGACATTATATTAAGTAACTGATGGCTGAGAAATCTATTGTAAAGTACTTTAATTTCAACGTACAGTCATTGAGGACAAAACAGTCAATTCATGCCAAACAAATCTATTTATTATAGAGAGCTTAAATGACTATTTCATAAACAATCACACTCAAATAACAGGGCAAGACAATTCACTACAAAGTATGATGAACCAAGCCCTTCTCCGAGCTCAGATTCACTTCCTACAATGAAGTGAAAAAGACCCTGTTATCTATTAAATCTACAGCCACATGTGTGGACAATATACCTATCACTATTATTCACAAAATTCTTCCTTTGATACTTCCTTACATGGTACAAATATATAACTTCTCTCTCGCTCATGGCGTCTTCCCTAAGCAATGGAAAATTTCGATCATACATCCTATTCCTAAATCCTCTTCCGCATCCACTGTTAAGGATTTCCGGCCAATCAGTATACTTCCTTCGCAATCTAAAGGTCTTGAACGTCTCGTCAATCAACAAATTACACAGTTTTTATCGGCAAATAATCTATTTGATCCGTTTCAATCAGGTTTTAGGCGCCTTCATAGTACCTCTACTGCTGTAACCAAAGTCACGGATGACATTAAATTTGCAATGGACAACAAGAAAATTACATTTCTAATCCTGATTGACCTCAGTAAAGCCTTTGATTCGGTGGATATAGATTTACTCCTAGCAAAAATGAAAGCGTATAATCTCTCCACTAGCGTTCTCTCGTGGCTTTCCTCTTACCTTGCTGGAAGGTCACAATCGTGTCTCTTAAACAGGACACTATCCCCCGTTCGAATGAATCATCACGGTGTTCCCCAAGGATCTGTTCTTGGGCCTTTATTATTTACCCTTTATATTCAAAACTTATCTTCGCAACTAAGCCATTCATCTTACCATTTATATGCAGATTTATATGCAAATATATCTTTCCACTGAGTCACGTAACTATCATTAAGCTTTTTAAATCAACTTCCCACTCAAACATTTTCAAACAATAATGCTCAAATAGTCTATGCCATCTACTCTTTCTCTTCTCACTTTATTTCAGACAATACCCAACCTCGACTGTTGTTGATACAGAACATATCAACTGAGGAAGAGACAGGCATATGACATCGGCTGCTCATTATTATATTATAATTATGTCATTACTCCATTTTCATTAATTTAAAAAAAATTTTATCATTTTTTTATTATTACTTTTTTTATTTTTTTGTATTTTTACTTATATATTTTTTACTTTACTTTTTGTACTTTTCTCCATGATTAGTGAATTTAAAAAAATTATTTTATTTATTATATGTTATCACTGTGTTTTCGCGGGTTTTTTTCGCCCCCCTTCTTGTGTGGGCGTTTTCTCTATCAACCTTCAGTTATGGAGATTTTTTCCCCACCAATCAAATCTTTCTTTTTCGTTTTTTTTTCTTTCTCTTTTTTTATTCTCTTAGTATTATTTTGAATCTTTATAACGATGTATCTTCATACGAGGTTAGGTGGAAGAAAGGCCCACTCGGGCCTATCCTCGCCTAATAAAGGGTCAAATAAATAAATAAATAATAAATATTTATAACCGCATTTCTTTTTGGGGTTAATTTCTTCAAACCACGAATCATACCAATCTATCTTGATAAATAACCACTTTCTGCATTGGAATACAAAGAAATGAACTTTCAAACGATATGTGATTGATTGTTCAGGGTGACTTACCGTTCGCAGCAATATAACGCGCAGCTTGTAAACAAAATTCACAGACATTTGTGCCAACTTTACTGCATATGAAACTGTTCCTGCTGTAATCTGTACTATAATATATAATACTATACTATATACTGTACTATACTATAATACTGTACTATATAATAAGTCTGTGAAGGGGAACGTGTATGCATCACGCAAATTCGACGGATTGTGAAGAACAGGAAGGTGGTCTATGACCTCGAGTGACATAAGAGTTCAACACTAAATAGCTAAATATCGTTATCTGGTCGAAATTTCGAGAACTTTGATGAAATAAACGCAAGTTTTGAGAAATTTTGAGGCTATAAACAACCGGTTCCCATGACGACAAATGCGATTGTTGAAGCTCAGTTCATGCATTTTCCCATAAGAATACACGGGGATTTTAAAATTTATTGGTTAATTTAAATGTATTGGTATGAATGAATGATAGAAGGCAATATTCAGTAATTCTAGCATTAGCAGTTGTGAACCATTTGCATCGTCGATTCGCACTGAACAACGTACGACAATTTATGGAAAGATTCTTAATCCGCTCGACTTTGCCAATGTTATTTCAATCTGATCAAGCTACTAAGCGTGCTTTACAATGAAAACATTTAATTTTACAAACATATCCTACGTGCCGCCTTTCGGCAGGGGGAGCACGAATCACGACTCTACTTCCCTAATTGGTTAATTAAGCGTGTAATAGTGGCAATAAATATAAACGTAATTCAATGTCTCATTTTTTCCACGGGCTGTCCTCTGGAGAATCAAGTGTGTCGCAATCACATGGCATGAGAAGTCCAGCTATTGGGTAAACTAAAACTGGGGAAGGATTAGTTGAAAAACTTGCAGGTTATTGAAATCCGACGACCTACTTTAATGTTTATACTAATGATAATGTATATTAGAGATGGGAGTTTTCAATGAAAAGATCGATCTCCCGAATCGAATCAAATATTTTGTTTCGAATCGATTCAGGCACGAGATCGTATTCGAAAGATCGATCGAATCGGATGGATCGGTTGTGCTCTCTCTTATTGGCTGTTTTGAATCGTTTACAACAATGTCTATTTGCTGGAATGGCCACATGACGCTGCATTTTTAGTATTTACGTCTGTTAATTACTCAAATGGTACCTTTTCATTTTCGAGAAAATAATTATAATCCTTATAATTTTGTTACAATCTTTAAAGTTAAGAGATGATGAGCTACGTATTCTGTACAATGTACTGGTTTTATTTAACTAACTTAGAGTGCAATTTGGGAGATTAATTAGAGTGTTACAATAGTTCTAGCCCCTAAGCATCGAGATATAAAAATGAAAGCAGCCCTCTTCTTTGAAAATAAACTTGGAAAAACGAAGACTGTGCAATATGCCTAAGCATTTCCTAGCATCTGCCTTTATTCCCCCTAGGCCCGATCCAAGTAGACCTCTATCGCGTACGTCCGAATCGATTCACATAGATCGGTTGGATGCATCGAATCGGATCGAAAGATCGGTTCTAAAAGATCGATTCAAAATAATCGAGAATCGGGTTAAAAGAATCGATCTTGAAGTAGATCTGATCGGATTCGCCCATCTCTAATGTATATATTTAATCTCAGATCCGACCACAGATGAGGCAAAGTGTTCCCTGAACTATAAATATAAAGTGCATTTTTATCCTTTGCAAGTTCTATTTCTATCGCAAAATAGAAAGAAAAACATCAAACTTGAGCCGTGTTCTAAATATAGGGAAATTCTATACAGTTTCATATGCTTACTGTCAATGTCTGACTTCCATTGAAAATTATTGGAAATTGAGAAGATTCAAATTTCCATTTAGATAACCTGTCACATTGAATCAAGGGAACGTAATAATGTTTGATTGTCTTATTTAAAAATATTGTTAAACTATTATTGCTCATTTCTATTTTCCCCATTGATACTCAACGGGCTATAATAATGTATATCTTAATACAGTACAACCCAGTCAAGAGGATTTTCAGGGAACCAAGCGAATACCGAGCTATAGGAGGATACATATACCTGGATTACCAGTAAAGTGGTTGTAAAGCTGGTTGCCGTACATAATATTTTTGAACAATTGCCTGCTTTTCGCACAAAGAGAGAGTATAAGTTGTGATGGGACAAAAAAAGTTCATTGGTCTCCAAACTAATATGTAAAAGTCGGCCAATTTCTATCGCTTTCCGTTTTCTTTCTATCAAAATCTTCAAATCAACATCCCTGCAGTCAGTATTCTCATTTTGGTGAGTTTCAGCACAATTTCATCCCATTACTTGAATATTGTTTCAAGTTCATTACATCTGACTCGTGATTATTATGAAAACGGTTTTCACGTGCACAGACAAACTACAAATCCAAGTGTTTCTGATGACATTGATCTTTGTCATCTTAACTATTTGAGGAGTAAGGAACATTTTGTCTTATGGCAAACAAGGACTCTTTCATGCAATATTGCAATCTGCAATACTAAATTAAAATACATTAATACAAAATATTAACGTGTTACCATACCATTATATAATATACTAGTTGCCCCGTGCGAAAATTTCGCAGACAATCACTGATACTCAATTTCTCACCCAAATACATTACTTTTTCTAATTTTGTATTCAGCTATATTTTTTGTAACTTTTGTATTTTATATTTATGAAAATTATATAATTTTTTGTAATATTTATAAATTTGTAATTTAAAAATCACATATATTTAACCCCCAGGGGTTAAATGGGACTCCCAAACATTTCATTAAATTACAGCAAACACACTAATCACTACAAACGAATACACAAAACATAAAAAATACACTTCTCCACATTCCGTATGAATGTCAGTTTCGATATACCTCGTTAGTAGATATCGACATCTACACATCCAGTAACGGGAAAATTCAAAGTGTCGCATTTTCCTACGCGTAACCGCTTGAACCTTAACTAAATCCCTAATATATGTCAGAAAGTGTATGTTAATGTTATAGAATGTTTTAATTTTTTTTCTTTTAGCACTATAATCACGAATAGTACGCCGCATTGATATAACGACGTAGTTTATCCTACACCGAATACCTCAATTCACTTAATGCATTTATTACATCATGAATTTAGACAAAAATACAAAACATCACTACCACATTTACGTTAACTCTGTTCTTCTAATTCCCACTTCCCTTAATGATGTGTCACTTAAGGCTTCGTGTTTAACATATATAACCAAAATAAAACAAAAGTACATACCTCCGCCATCCACGTTACTTATTTATTTTATATTTTTTCTCTTCGTACACGAAATATAAATATAACTACTACTCGTCTGCAGTGAAATTGCATCTCATCCATTCACTGAATCAGAGTTGTACATTTACTGAAAGATATCCATCCAAAAATGATCTGTAATTAACTTGTTGTCCTGCCGACGTAGAAGGAGAGAGAATTTGAGAGGAGTAAGCATATGTGGTGTGAGTCTCACTTTCACATGACCGTACATTGTGATACATTGTCGAAGCGCAAAGCAAGCATAGAAATGCAGCAAACCTGTTGCCCTGTATTTCTCGAATGTCTCTCATATAAATATTTTGGCCAATCCTATTCCATGTCGGGAATAATAATCCATCCACAAAACTTTCTTTTCAAAATACTACTCTTACGTCATTGGTTGAGCATCTTTTTGTACTCCGTGCACAGCGAACGGCTATGGTTACACTTCTATTTCATGGAGGTGAGTTTTCTTGAATCGCAGGTATGATATCCTATTCTTTACCCTAAGATATGAATAAATGTTGAATATTATCTCTTTTTTGAGTAAAATATAAGCACTAAAGATCATTTGATAGGTTTAGGTATATAGAAAATTTGCAAAAGACGAAGGTTCACCAATATTAATTTGAATACTCGAAAAACAACCTAACGACTTATTTACTTTGAACGTTATTGGGTATTTGTATGATTCATAATGAAAACATCAAATATTTTCTATGTATACTTCAAAATCTAATCATGGCACTCCAATTCAAATTTTTTATATGGCTGTTCTTAAATTAAAACGACCAGAAAATAATACGATGGACCGCTATTCAAACATAACACACGTTACTACCGCGACAAAAACATTCACATTCGGAAATGTTTATTCTCACAAAATATTCAAGGTTTATGAAATTATTATGATTGCGTACGACGCACAATGAGCTAGAATCGAAAATAGCTGGCCAAGAGGCCAAAATTGGTTTATTTGAAAGTTCGCAGAATTATTAAAAAGTGATTGAATTTTTTGTTCCTCGCCTAATTGCTTTATTTTTATTAGAAGGATTTTTTGAACGGAGAAGTTGTGGTGTTCTATGTTAAAAATTGTCTTATCCTTGTGTTGTTCTGTATATTATTTTTAACTGTAAATCGCACTGGAAATTTATTTGTAATAACATAGTTTTAATCGCTGTCACAGGAATACATTGTATGACATGCTGCCTTGGAGAAGTTTTCAGAGGAACTATTACTTGTAATAGATATATAGATATCTATTATATATAGCTTACTCTCCGGATATACGAGGGCTGTTCAAAAAGTTCCCGAACTTTATTTATTACAACACAAATAATTCACTTAAACATTATTGCTTCTCCTTCAAAGTACTCCCCACCCTAATGTATACACTTATCCCAACGGTATTTCCACTATTTAAAACAGTCTTGGGACGCTTCTTTCGGATTGTTCATAAGCTCCTCCGTCGAATTTTTCTTTATTTCTCGAATGGCGGCAAATCTTTTTCCTTTGAGCGGGGTTTTTAGCTTTGGGCATAGGAATAAGTCACATGGAGCCAGGCCTAGTGAATAGGGTGGTTAGAGAAGCACAGTGGTCTTGTTTTTGGCTAAATATTCACAAGTTACTCGTGTTGCTCCCGGTCTGCCGTCATCAGGCGAGGCACGAATTTGGGCATGACTCGATGCATCCTCAATTTTTTTAGTTAGGATTTTGTAGCAGAATCAATCGGGATGCCACACTCTTCTGCAAGCTCCCTGACATTCATACGTCGATTTGCACTAACGAGATCGTTCACTTTTTCGATGTGGGGGTCATCTTTGGACTTTGATAGTCTTCCGGAACGCTCGTCGTCTTCGTCCGTTTTTGAACCGTATAAACCACTCATAACACGCGGTACGTTTCATAGCATGCTCACCAATAGTCTTTGTAATCAAATCAAAAGTTTCCGTGAAAGATTTTCCCAGTTTCACGCAGAATTTTACAGAAGAACGCTGCTCCTTCAAAGAGCTCATTTCCGCGGATCCGATTTTTCGCCGCACTCTACGATCACCTGTTCACATAAACATCCGTAACTAATGAACAAAGCAAGATATCGACAAAGTGATTGAAGGTAGTTATTTGGGAAGCTTTTGCGGATACAACGCCTATAGGCAGATAAAAAAATAACCAACTGGAGGCACACTATAAAAAAAGTTCGGGAACTTTTTGAACAGACCTCGTACTTATATACATGGAGATATATATATAGGGGATACCCATTCTGACCATGTTCCACAAGCGCCGTCGACGTCAGATTTTTACGACATACTGGCCCCACCCTGTAGATGCCAGAATAATGCAGACATCGACGCTAGCTATCATGGGTTCGATACCAGAATTTCCCAAAAATCGCAATTTTCCCATAAGAATGCATTGCGCGGATTTTTGAAAATTATTTTGAGGAACTTATCGTTAAGATACAGGAACCAAAATCTTCGAGTTTGAAGTTTCACCAATGCATTTCTTATGGAAGAATTTTGCATCCACCTGGCGTCGAACTCACGGTCATTTGGTAACACTACTTCCTTTGGTACAATGGAAGACCATCTCATATGCAAACACCGAGATTTTGATTGCCCTATCGCATCGAGAACGGCCTCAAAAGAGATTGAAAAATTCGCGCAAAAGACCGCCTAGCGTCGAACTTAGGACCCTTCCGTGAGAGAAGATAGGAAAATAATATTAGATAGGTGCCATCCTTACTTGTTCCAAAGTTTCGATTCAATATCTTATCGGGAAGGTCCCAAAATAAGATTCCGCTTTCCCCTTTTGAAATGCATGGTGAAATCGGAATTACGCTCTTGCATCGAACCAAGGACCACTAGAGAAACGGTAAACCAGATGATAGAATGTTTCCAAACGCCTCTGTCACCATTCCGGGTTTTGTCTTTCCAGCTTATCGGGAAGGCATTTAAAAAAATCGTCAAAGATTTCAGCAATGCATTTCTTATGGAAGAATTTTGCATCCACCAGGCGTCGAACTCACGGTCATTTTGTAACATTTCTACCATTCATATTATAGAAAACTACCTCAACTTCAACCTCCGAGATTTTGGTTCCACTATCTTACCGATTAGTGCCTCAAAAAATTTTCAAAAATCCGCGCAATGCATTCTTATGGGAAAATTGCGATTTTTGGGACATTCTAGTATCGAACCCATGACACCTAGCGTCGAAGTCTGAATTATTCTGGCATCTACACGGTGGGGCCAGTACGTCATAAAAATCTGACGTCGACGGCGCTTGAGGAACATGATCAGAATTCGTATCCCCTATAATATATATATATATATATATATATATATATATATATATATATATATATATATATATATATATATATATACGAGTAAAAGTTGCTTGCATACTGCAAGCTATCCGTTGAATACAGTATCATACCAAGTACTGCCTCAGTTCAAATTTAAAACTTCGCGCCAAAGACCGCCTGGCGACGAACTAAGAACCCGATCGTGAGAGAAGACAGCAAAATAATATTAGATAAGTGCCATCCTTACTTGTTCCAAAATTTCGATTCAATATCTTATCGGGAAGGTCCCACGCCTCTGTCACCATTCCGGGTCTTATCTTTCCAGCTTATCGGGAGGCATTTAAAAAGATTTCCGCAATGCATTTCTTATGGAAGAATTTTGCATCCACCTGGCGTCGAACTCACTGTCATTTGGCTACATTTTTTCCATGAGAAGCATAGAAGACTACTTCAACTTCAACCTCCGAAATTTTGGTTCCTCTATCTTACCGATAAGTGCCTCAAAATAATTTTCAAAAATCCGCGCAATGCATTCTTATGGGAAAATTGCGATTTTTGGGAATTTCTGGCATCGAACCCATGATAGCTAGCGTCGAAGTCTGCATTATTCTGGCATCTAGAGTGTAGGGCTAGTACGTCGAAAAAATCTGACGTCGATGGCGCTTGTGGAACATGGTCAGAATTCGTATCCCCTATAAATAAATATATATATATATATATATATATATATATATATATATATATATATATATATATATATATATATACGAGTAAAAGTTGCTTGCATACTGCAAGCTATCAGTTGAATGCAGTACCGTACCAAGTAAATGCCTCAAAACAATCTTGAAAACTTAGCGCAAATGACCGCCTGGCGTCGAACAAAGGTCCCGATCTCGCGACACAATTGCATATTAATATTAGATAACTGCAATTCTGATTTGTTCCAATATTTCAATTCAATATCTTATCGAAAAGGTCATAAATAAGATTACGCTATCCCCCATTGAAATACATGTTAGAATAGAAATCACTCTGAGGCATCGAACCAAGAACCGTCAGAGGAACAGCGAACAGCGTATATGAAACATAGGAATTGCTTCAATGTACATCCATATTATAACATTCCCGGTTATCGGATATGCATTCAAAATAATTGTCATAATTACCCGCCATGCATTTTATACGGGAGAACTTTGCACCCACTAGGCGTCGAACTCACGGTCATTTGGTAACACATCTTCAGTTAGTACAATAGATAACCACGGAATCTCCAACCTCCGTGAATTTCACTGTTCTATGGCTCGTAGGAAGGACTGAAATCAATTTTCGAAAATTCGAGTAAAAGTTGCATGCATACTGCAAGCTAATTGGTGAAAATTTACAATGAGCTCCCCTTACGGGTGTCATCTTCGAAGCTTATCCAGCAAAAATCTTAAAAATTGCCGCAATGCATTTCGAACTTGAGAATTTTTCATCCATCTGGCATCGAACTCACAGTCATATGTAACCTTTCTTCCACCGGTTCTATAGAAAACTACTTCAAACGCAAACGCTGTGATTTTGAATAGTCTCCTGCATAGAGAAAGGCCTCAAAACAATTTTAAAAAAATTGCGTAAATGACCGCCTAGCGTCGAACTCAGGACCCATTCGTGAAAGACAATGGCATGGGAATGTTAGATAAGTGCCACTCTAACGTGTTTCAAAGTTTCAATTCAATATCTTATCAGGAAGGTCCTAAAATAAGATTCCGTTATTCCCGTTTGAAATGCATGGTAGAATCGGAATGACACTCTTGCATCGAACCAAGGACCACAGGAGAAATGTTGACCCTTATGAAAGAATGTTCTCAAACGCCTCTGTCACCATTCCGGGTTTTATCTTTCCAGCTTATCGGGAAGGATTTTAAAAAAATCATAAAAGATTTCACCAATGCATTTCTTACGGAAGCATTTCGAACCCACCTGGCGTCGAACACACGGTCATTTGCTAACCTTTCTTCCTTTGATACTATGGAAGACCATCTCATCTGCAAACACCGAGATTTTGATTGCTCTATCGCATCGAGAACGGCCTCAAAAGAGATTGCAAAAATTCGCGCAAATGACCGCCTAGCGTCGAACTCAGGACCCTTCTGTGAGAGAAAATAGCGAATTAATATTAGGTAAGTGCTATTATGACTTATTCCAAAGTTTCGATTCAATATCTTATCGGGAACGTCCTAAAATAAGATTCCGTTTTCCCTGTTTGAAATGCATGGTGGAATCGGAATGACCCTCTTACATCGAACCAAGGACCACTAGACGAACTGTGAAATTCATGAAAGAATGTTTTCAAACGCTTCCGTCACCACACGGAGTTTGATCTTTCCAGGTTATCGGGAAGGCATTGAAAAAAAATGACAAAAATTGCAGCAATGCATTTCTTATGGAAGAAATTCGCCCCCTTCTGGCGTCGAACTCACGGTCTTTTTGTAACATTTCTTCCTTTGGTAGTATAAAAGACTACCTCAACTTCAACCTCCGAGATTTTGATTACTCTATCGCATCGAGAACGGCCTCAAAACAGATTGCAAAAATCGCGCAAAAGACCGCCTAGCGTCGAACTCAGGACCTTTCCGTGAGAGAAGATAGCAGAATAATATTAGATAAGTGCCATCCTTACTGGTTCCAAAGTTTCGATTCAATATCTTATCGGGAAGGTCCCAAAATAAGATTCCGTTTTCCCCATTTGAAATGCATGGTGGAATGGGAATGACCGTCTTGCATCGAACCAAGGACCACTGGAGCAACGGAGAACTACTTGAAAGAATGTTTACTAACGCCTCTGTCACTATTCCGGGTGTGATCATTCCAGTTTATCGGTAAGGCATTGGAAAAAATTTTCAAAAATTGCAGCAATGCATTTCTTATGGAAGAATTTCGCCCCCTTCTGGCGTCGAACTCACGGTCTTTTTGTAACATTTCTTCCTTTGGTAGTATAAAAGACTACCTCAACTTCAACCTCCGAGATTTTGATTACTCTATCGCATCGAGAACGGCCTCAAAACAGATTGCAAAAATTTGCGCAAAAGACCGCCTAGCGTCGAACTCAGGACCTTTCCGTGAGAGAAGATAGCAGAATAATATTAGATAAGTGCCATCCTTACTGGTTCCAAAGTTTCGATTCAATATCTTATCGGGAAGGTCCCAAAATAAGATTTCGCTTTCTCCATTTGAAATACATGGTGGAATCGGAATGACCGTCTTGCATCGAACCAAGGACCACTAGAGAAACGGTAAACCTGATGATAGAATGTTTTCAAACGCGTCTGTCACCATTCCGGGTTTTATCTTTCCAGCTTATCTGTAAGGGATTGAAAAAAATTTTCAAAAATTGCAGCAATGCATTTCTTATGGAAGAATTTTGCATCCACCTGACGTCGAACTCACGGTCATTTGGCAACATTTCTTCCATGAGAACCATAGAAGAGTACCTCATCTTTAACCTCCGAGATTTTAGTTCCTCTATCTTTCCGATAAGTGCCTCAAAATAATTTTCAAAAATTCGCGCAATGCATTCTTATGGGAAAATTGCGATTTTTGGGACATTCTAGTATCGAACCCATGACACCTAGCGTCGATGTCTGCATTATTCTGGCATCTAGAGTGAGGGGCCAGTACGTCGAGAAAATCTGATGTCGACGGCGCTTGTGGAACATGGTCAGAATTCGTATCCCCTATAAATATATAGGTATATATATATATAGGTATATCCGGAGAGTTAGCTATATATAATAGATATATATATATATATATATATATATATAGGTATATATATAGGTATATCCGGAGAGTTAGCTATATATAATAGATACGAGGCAAAGTTGCTTGCATACTGCAAGCTATCAGTTGAATGCAGTATCGTACCAAGTAATGCCTCAAAACAATGCTCAAAACTTCGCGCAAATGACCGCCTAGTGTCGAACTAAGGACCCAATCGTGCAAATTGCAACAATTGCATACTAATGTAAGATAAGTGCAATTCTGATCTTTTCCAAAGTTTCGATTCAATATCTTATGAGGAAGTTCCTAAAATAAGAATACGTTATCCCCCTTTGAAATACACGGTAGAATAGAAATGACGCTCAGGCATTGAACCAAGAACCGTCAGAGGAACGGCCTCAGCGTATATGAAACATATGAATTGCCTCTATGCACAATCCATTTTATATCATTCCCGGTAATCGGATATACATTCAAAATAATTTGAAGAAATTGGCCGCCATGCATTTTATACCGGAGAATTAGGCACCGACTAGGCGTCGAACTCTCGGTCTTTTTGTAGCATTT
Organism: Pachydiplax longipennis; assembly: GCA_036926295.1. Classification (NCBI taxonomy): domain Eukaryota; kingdom Metazoa; phylum Arthropoda; class Insecta; order Odonata; family Libellulidae; genus Pachydiplax; species Pachydiplax longipennis. The sequence goes on along the minus strand of JAVFKF010000006.1, from coordinate 1,376,412 downwards.
CTTCAGTTAGTACAGCTAGTTCCAAAAAAAACTTACCACCTAAGCCGCAACCCGCACAACAGACGTGAAGCTCGATGAGAGCGAGTCTAGAGTTTTCCGCGCATTCTATTGGCTCTTGGAAGGAGAAGCATTCTGACGGCGCCTTTTTAAACCGTTGTGAAACGCGTTGAACGTATTTGTACCGTCTTTATTAGCTCGAAATCTACTTTAAATTTAGTGTTACATTTTACTATTATGTCAGCAGCATAGTATTAAAAAATGAATGAAAATCGGATCTCCTTATTTCGGCCTCAAATTTCTGCGTAATTCACCTTTTTCTGGAGGCATCGGGTAAACTTACTTTAGATGCTTCAATTATCCAATAAAAAATTATGTCATTACAAGATTAGAAAGGGATTATATTATTACGTTTTTTATGCTCTTGACGCCTACAGGACGATCATTTAAATTTATTTAGAGGAAATTCACGACTATGACTCAAATAGAAAGATGAACGAAAACTCTGGAAGGAGATAAAGAATAATTAGGAATAAGAACACAATCAACTGTATTTCAACTAATTTATATTGCAGAAAAATGCCTTCGAGAAGGGGAGTATGAAAAAACTGCGAAACCTACTGAGGAAAACAAAGATGAAAATAAACTTTATCTGGACGAATACACCGAGAAAGAATAATTTTAAGTCAACCTGGTAGAGAGCTCTGAAAATTAGACCCAAAACATATTACAATAAAGTAAACCAAGTAAATTACGATCAACTACATCAGATAATTACATCAATTATTATAAAAATTTTAAATACCATCAAATCATATGATAGAAAGTAAAATATTAATTGGTGTACTATCATCATTTTCTAAGGTAATTGTTTAAAATTCAAATTTCTAATTTAATATTTTAGAAAATAACATAGATATTAGAATAGTAGCACTCATAATTTAAATACTGAGGGCTACAAAATTTTTTCACGTATCGAATAAAAAATTAACTTACCAAGAAATTAACGCCAGCATCTCGTAACACTTTTCCGAAAATATTGTTCATTGCCATTCCCAGAAAAACTATCCCTTTAATTAAATCAAGTTAATGTTCCTTGCAAAATTATGCTGTCCCAAATTTTATATGATGCTAAATCTCTTTCTTGCCCCGTGGTGCAAATTTTGACTCGATTTCTTCGCAGTTGAATTATTCTGCAATACAGAGAAGCATATAATTTGAGCATTAGGTATTTCAGAATGTATGCATCAACATGCCACTCTGTTCTTACTTCCACCAGGCATTCGTGATGACGGTATCAGATGAAGCATTATGATTTTGAGATGAGATTTGGCTGTTTCTGACAAATTCGCGTCTGAGGTTTCACTAATTCTTCCATAGAGAAAGGAGGTCTTTCCTTCCCTCCACCCTGGCCCTAGGCGTATCCCCTATTCATTCCTTTGTTGTTTCTTTTCCTTTTGTTTTGTCCATCGAAAGGTCTTGTCTATTTTCTCAAAGGAACCATAAAACGGCTGATGGGTGAAGGTGAACTCAGCTATGAGAAGAAAACCCCCTTTTCGGCATATTGTGGATGGTCGTATGTATCCGGGGTAGCGAATAGGAAAGCGCTAATGAGGGTTTCCGACCGCACCCCTGCTGAGCAGGTATCTAAGGTTAGGGTATGGTGGCGGCGACCGATCACAAGTAAGGTGGGAAATGGTGGATCCGCGATTTGTAATCTTCGCCGCGGGTATTCCCTTAGGGAATGAAGATATTCAACTCTATTTTTGAGGTAGACGACCTTTCAGGACTTCTTGCAAGGAATACAGTTTAAGATGGTTAAGAAACAACAGTTAGTATGGCAAATCAGAACCTTAAGACTGATTTGCATATTGCATATAAATTCCAGGTTTTTTTATACTTGCATATTGCAGGTTTACACGTTAACACCTGGTTTATTTATATTTACATTAATACCCCGCGATCTGCCGTATGACGTATGTCAGGGGGTGTGAAAACACCCACAACACGATTTCCAATGTTATACTGAAATGATTTTCAAAACTATGCGCTAGGTGAAAGTTAGACTAATGATTAATGATCGCTGCTTCGGTTTCTGAATGCCTCAAGTAAGCTATATAACCCGAATTGTTTGAATGGTGCATAATATGTATAATAATTAATAGAAAAATCACTATCAATAATTATGAATGATGGGTAAAAGGAGTCATGGAAGAATAACTTGAGAAATGAACAATGAACTAGAGAAATGCCATCTAATATTTATTCCTTACGCTTACGAGAACCAAATCGTTTAACTTCTCTTATAACATCTATGATACAAAGTTGATAGAGCGTTGAAGATGATCTTACTAGATCGACTAATGTTTCTATTATAATGTCACTAAAATATGAATTGAAACGTAAATACGGAATTGTAGACACTCTGCATATTCAATGTCGCAGAAACTTGAAGATTATACGCCGATTACCGATAAATTACATCTCTTAAGTTAGGTAAGATTTAGAATAAACCATTGGCTTGCATAGATAGTAATACTAATGTTAGCAATTTTTATCAGTTTGAAAAGACCGAAATCTCTTTCCAAAATAAATTGCTGATAAGAAGATGATTTAGGTACTGGCTTAGTTAACTACTCGAACTTTCTTATAGAACTAAAAGGAGGTTGCTATAAAACATTGAACATCGCTATTGTATACAATTTCGGAGATCCTGGGAATAAACTGATGCATCAAAAGGAAATTTCTGAAAGTATGATAAGCCATTGACGTTATATCCTGTATATTTGAATGTTAACCATGTTTGACTAAGATATTACTCAAATTGGATAAATGAGTAGTTTCTCTGGAGGCAGTCATAAACGGAAAAAATATATGTTCGATGAGAAAATTGAGAAGGTGAGTGAGTGGGTTATATTTTTAAAAGAGGTCGTTGCTCCTACTCAAAGTAACCAATTGGTCGACGAGGAACGCAAGAATTGCCATTACCTATTTATCCAAAAATCTGGAATTAACATACCTCTAACACTTTCGGTTGTTAAATTCATGTGAGTGTATGTATTACTGTTGCCGTCGCTTCTCACTTCCCTATCTCTATCAAAACAGTCCCCCTCTTGAAGTCCTGGTGAATTCATTGCTTTATTCACTTCTTCCAATCACTCCTGTATCTTGCTTTTCAAATTTGTCATGGAATGTGGAGAGATAAAAAGTTTCTCATAGCCAATACATTTTAAATACGAAGGAATATTTTCAATATCACCAAGCGATAAACATGTCGATAGACTAGCCATACCAAACCACCACCCATTCGTCTCAATCATTAAAATTCTGTCGAAAAATATGAGAGTTACGCAGGGCCAGCCATCAACCGAGGGGAGCAAAATTTCAACATGAGCCTCATATGTGCTTCCCCATGTGATATTACAGGGTTGGAATTACAGGTAAAAAGGCCCTGGGAAAAACTATTTCACCAAGTCCCTATTATTTTGCGTATTTTTAACGTTTTCTACATTATAATAATTGTAAACGTTATAATAAACAATTGAAATATAAATAATCTAGGTTGTTTTGTATACATTCAAAATTAATTGAAAAGTTTACATTCATAGCTAACAGTAGCATTCAATGAGCATTATGACCAAACCTCATTCGCACTATCTTTTTGTGTATTTTAGAACTTTTAAAGGTGATAAATATAGCGAGAAGAATGTTTAAGAACGTAATGGTTTGTGACTTCAACGATTTCAAGAGGAATCCACAGGAGAAATCAAGTTTATTTGATTCACACTTCAATGACACCGAAAAAATTAATTAATGAATTCAAAATTAATGTGAAAGATGGTAGTCTTGTATCCGTCATCTTTATTCGTTCAGGAAAATCTATCCTTGCACATTTTCTCTCAATTGATTTGGACGGTATAGTAAATATTCCAACTGCATAGATGATAAAATTTACTGATTTTTTACCGATCGAGTTTTAATTTCGATGCTTATCGAATGAAACAAAATTTATCTAAAATACACAGAGAATGCCTCGAGACTTCATACTACATATTTACTTATAGTATTTTTAAATGTATTTAAAGTAATAGCCTAGATATGGCCATGAGTTTGCCTTACTTTACTTGTGTAGATTGCATTCACACAGGCTGTGATAAAACAGGTGATCGATATGGACTCCTTATGTATATAATTTTAAAGGCTAATAACTGCTCTCTTGAACGATGTATAATATTATCTACTATTATATTATGTAATATAACCCATTATAACCGCAGAGTTTTGCAAGCGAAGGCGTCAAATTCGAGGTCTATATATATTTTTGGTCCGACACCGATTCAAACTGCGCGGAAATTTTCATTCTCCCATCTCAGTCCAAAACATAAGCTCAGAGCGGCTCAAAGGCAGGGTTTGCGAAAATTTCCTTCTTCCTGCTTGTGCCTTTCGTCTCAGACTCGAATTTTATGACAGGAAGGGAAGGGAAGGGGGTTGCCTCGGTATCCTCGGGATAACGGGACCTCGTGTGCTACGGTTCCCTCTTTGCGAGAAGCAAAGCTAGAATATATACTGATTCGTATTAACCATTTTATAATAACTCAATTCTTGCATTACAACATCCATATCATTATAATACTATTCTGCTACGCCAATGCCACCAAACTAAGGATACTAGTAAATCTTTGCAATATCAATAACGCAAATAAATCCATTTCAACTCTGCAAGCGGAGCCAGGACAGAAGCAGACCTCCATGTTTTCCCTCTCTCTCTCTCTCTCACTTCTTAAGGCTCGCTTGCAGGAAACTCACTGCCTGTTATGCGGGTTGCGGCTTAGGTGGTAAGTTTTTTTTGGAACTAGCTGTACAATAGAATACCGCAGCATCTCCAACCTCCGAAATTTTCACCGTTCTATCGTTCCGAGTAAGGACTCAAAACCATTTTCGAAAATTCGCGCAAAAGACCGCCTGGCGTCGAACACAGGACCCGTTCGTGAGAGACAATGGGATGGGAATGTTAGATATGTGCAATTCTGACGTGTTTCAAGGTTTCAATTCAGTATCTTATCGGGAAGGTCCCAAAATATGATTCCGTTTTCCCCGTTTGAAATTTATGGTGGAATCGGAATGACCCTCTTGCATCGAACCAAGTACCAGTAGACGAATTGCGAAATTCATGAAAGAATGTCTTCAAACGCCTCCGTCGCCACACGGGGTTCGATCTTTCCAGCTTATCGGGAAGGCATTAAAAAAAATTTCAAAAATTGCAGCAATTCATTTCTTATTGAAGAATTTCGGACCCACCTGGAGTCAAACTCACGGTCATTTCGCAACATTTCTTCCATAAGAACCATAGAAGACTACGTCAGCTTCAACCTCCGAGATTTTGGTTCCTCTATCTTACCGACAAGTGCCTGTGTTCGACGCTAGGCGGTCTTTTGCGCGAATTTTTGCAATCTGTTTTGAGGCCGTTCTCAATGCGATAGAGCAATCAAAATCTCGGTGTTTGCAGATGAGATGTTCTTCCATCCTACCAAAGAAAGAAATGTTACCAAATGTCCGTTTGTTCGACGCCAGGTGGGTCCAAAATGCTTCCGTAAGAAATGTATTGCTGAAATGTTTGACGATTTTTTTAAATACCTTCCCGATGAGCTGAAAACATAAAACCCAGAATGGTGACAGAGGCGTTTGAGAGCATTCTTTCCTGGGGTTCGGCGTTTCTGCAGTGGTCCTTGGTTCGATGCAAGAGCGTCATTCCTATTCTACCATGCATTTCAAGCGGGAAGAACGGAATCTCATTTTAGGACCTTACCGGTAAGATAATGAATTGAAACTTTGAAACACTTCAGAGTGGCACTTATCTAACATTTCCATGCCATTGTCTCTCACGAACTGGTCCTGTGTTCGACGCCAGGCGGTCATTTACACTAAGTTTTTAAAAATTGTTTTGAGGCCTTTCTCTATGCAGGAGACTATTCAAAATCACAGCGTTTGCGTTTGAAGTAGTTTTCTATAGAACCAGTGGAAGAAAGGTTACCTTTGACCGTGAGTTCGATGCCAGATGGATGTAAAATTCTCACGTAAGAAATGCATTGCGGCAATTTTTAAGAATTTTACTGGATAAGCTTCGAAGATGACACCCGTAAGGGGAGCTCATTGTAAATTTGTACCAATTAGCTTGCAGTATGCAAGCAACCTTTACTCGTATATATATATATATATAGGTATATCCGGAGAGTTTGCTATATATCTATTATATATAGCTATAATAGATAAGTGTACTTGTATAATAGATATAAGTGTAATTGATACGAGTAAAAGTTGCTTGCATACTGCATCCGTTGAATACAGTATCATACCAAGTACTGCATCAGTTCAAATTTAAAACTTCGCGCCAAAGACCGCCTGGCGACGAACTAAGGACCCGATCGTGAAAGTAGACAGCAAAATAATATTAGATAAGTGCCATCCTTACTTGTTCCAAAGTTTAATATCTTATCGGGAAGGTCCCACGCCTCTGACACCATTCCGGGTCTTATCTTTCCAGCTTATCGGGAAGCCATTTTTAAAAAATCGTAAAAGGTTTCCGCAATGCATTTCTTATGGAAGAATTTTGCATCCACCTGGCGTCGAACTCACTGTCATTTGGCTACATTTTTTCCATGAGAAGCATAGAAGACTACCTCAACTTCAACCTCCGAAATTTTGGTTACTCTATCTTAACGATAAGTGCCTCAAAATAATTTTCAAAAATCCGCGCAATGCATTCTTATGGGAAAATTGCGATTTTTGGGAATTTCTGGCATCGAACCCATGATAGCTAGCGTCGAAGTCTGCATTATTCTGGCATCTAGAGTGTAGGGCCAGTACGTCGAAAAAATCTGACGTCGATGGCGCTTGTGGAACATGGTCAGAATTCGTATCCCCTATAAATATATAGGTATATATATATATAGGTATATCCGGAGAGTGTGCTATATATAATAGATATGTGTATATCTATTATATATAGCTTATATATAATAGATATACAATGTACAGACCTTGGAGGACTGTACAATGTACAGTCCTCCAAGAAAAAATCGAACGGTGTATTCCGTGGTGCATAAGATTGAGGGGTTTCAAATTTCAGTCTTTACCCCTTCCACCCGCCTTTGTATTACATTTTGGCAACACCGGAATAGTCCGAAGCCTTCCCTTCTACCCGACCGTGGGCCTCGCAGTGAGCGGAAGGGAGGAAACAATAGGTTTTATGGTGAGGTCTAGCTAAGCGCACAGTGGACTGGAGTTTCTGCGGCTAAGAAAAGATTTCCATAATGTTTTCGTAAGGACTCAAAAACTTACTGGTGTAGAAGAAACAAGTCCATTTCTATCGAAAACGGACATTTTTCCTCTTTGATAATTTTTGCAGAAAAATTTGGGGTTCAAACTTGAATGATATTGATGGGCGTAATTTCGTAAAATTTTTCCCCATATTCGCTCTAAAGATTTCCTCAGTATAATTGCTTCATTTGCTACGAAAGTTATTTAAAAGCACTAACGTATTCTTTTCTTTGTTAAAAAACAGTATGTCACTGCATTACTTCCAATTCACAATAAATGAAAAAGATTTTGATTGATTTCAATATCTATTAACAAGTGGATAACAAAGTTCAGCTGCGGTTCTGTTAGTTACTCGACGATTTGTAACATTACTACGCCAACAGCTGTGCGCGCCAGATTGGTGGTTGCAGGTATAAGCAATGAAATCTTAGGCAATTTTAAAATCCATCATCCTCTTTCTCCAACTAACATAGAAACTTCTTCATCACATATCTAGTTAACAGAGAGGCTTTCTTATTGCTAATATATTGCTTAATTGCTCAAAACATTTAGAAAGGGATTTGAGGACAGTTGTTTTGTAGCTTTCAACGAACTAAATCATAATATTTGTACATAAACTAGCTGAAGTGTCACATACAAAATAGTCATACAAAACACCCCGTCTCGGGGTCGAAGGGCACCTTACACTAAGGTCCGTACTAAGAAAGTTAATGCTGCAATTCACAAACAAACAGAGACAAAGATTTGTTCGGTCATATGAAGTTACCATACACCATGTTTTTTCCGAAACAATTACGTACCTCTAAACAGTGTTTTCGGAAATGTGAAAGCGAAATTTCTGAGAAGATGAATTTCGCCAAAATATACTGAAAATCATTTTGAAAGCTTTGTACGAATGCGTCAGTTTCCCTAATTGCCGCATACCCACCTCCGTTAATTTCTCGCCGCCATGAATAAGAGTACGTTTTATATCTAGTCTATACTGACATCCGGTTTGGTCCGTATTTATTATGAAATGTGGGTCGAATTCCGGAATCAGATTCCTGCACTGATCTTGAAATAATACCGCCGATTTCAGGAAGTCCTCTACTGAAAACCGATCACTTTTACTGACGTATCTTTTCCACTAGATTTAATATCCAGCTCCCACACCCAAGATTGGAAATTCTTTTCAAACGTCGCGTTACACAGGCACGAACTGATTTTATTGTCCAGTTCGGATGCATTTTCGCCATGGTTACAGCCTTAATTTTAATTACCAGACGAATTCTCTCGGCAATTTTGGGAAATCACCGCGGGAAAAATTGTATAACTTCCGAAAAATAAGTTTAAAGTCACCGAAAGAAGAAAACAGATGAAGATTAAGATTACGAAATACTACGTGAAAGAAAAAATGAGAAAAAAATTTTTTAGGCGTATGGGCTTGAACCAAACAAAAATGACTTCGGAAGCAACTACCATACCACTACGCCAGGCGATCCTATGTAGGAACTCGCTACCCTTAGCATTATAAAGTAGCTGATTTGCTTAAACTTTAAGTTAATTTTCCGTGAAAACTATCACAGATAAAACCCAACTTTGGGGGTGATTCGTCAATCTTGACTCGATATCTATCAAATTACCGATTCTTACCACTTACATCGCGTCCGACGGTGTATAGTCTCCTTGTAAGTAAACAAAATATTCCGTACATAGCAACCCGGGTATCTTTTTTCCAGGACTTAACGCGATGATTAAAATATTAATTCAATATTTTCAACAAATGGTGGATTTTTTATTTATGTGACTATTTTTATCAGGAATCTGAAAACTTTCTTTCAATTTGTCATTCATTTATAGGTATTGGTTGAGTGAGAAGGGAGAAAAGCCCCGGTCACCAAAAATGTATGTTTAAAATAATGTATTGGTATTAGAGGATCAGAGGATATTAGTAATGGTATCAGAGGATCTATACTAGATTGGTTTCAAAGTTACCTACAAAACTGCAAAATGAAAGTTAAATTTAAGGGTTAAAAACTCAATAAGCAACGAAGAGCTGGTGAACTGCGGAGTACCACAGGGCTCTATACTTGGGCCAGTGCTATTTATAATCTATATTAATGGCATCTTTGAGAATGTCAACTGCTGTGAAACTTTACTTTATACTGATGATGTGATATTAATAGCATCTCATATGAACATTGATGTTGCCTCTTCACATACACAACTAGACCTTAACAGGATATCACTATGGGAACATGACAAGGACCTTGTCATCAACCACAACAAATCTAAATTCATGCAGATAGTTAATAAGTTGAGCAAGCTAAAGCAATTTAATTTAAACTTGCATAAACATAACTGTTTGCATAGGAACTGGATTGGACCATTTTAGGACCATTTCTGTAATTGCCAGAAAATGGATCAGGTAACAGCTTACACATACTTAGGAGTCATAATAGACCAAAATTTTAATTTTTAAGACCATATTGATAAAAGATGTAGTAAACTGAGAAAAGTTTCATATCAGCTGTACCACATCAAAGACAGTGTGCCTATTAAAATAAGGAAAATGATTTATTTTGCTTTTGTGGAATCTATACTTCGATGTGGACTCACTATCTGGGGGTATGCAGCTAAAACATACAAAACTAAACTATATTCACTGCAAAATAGGATCATCAGATTGGTGGGTGAAAATTTTAATGATAGTAAAAAACATGTTGACATAAAAAATTTGTATAAGACTATATATACATCCTACAGAAGATTTACTTTTTATATCACTATATTGGAGAACTACTTTAACAATTCCCATAATACTGAGAAAGTCCAGGACATCCAGATGGCAACTAGGAGAAATTTCTATCATGTACCCAGGTAATAAACCTACAGTGTTCCAATAAATTAAATGTTGTAATTCCCAGATTATTTAATAGCTTGCCAGAGAACTTGCTGAACCTAAAAACAATGTCAGAGGTAAAGAGGGGCCTGAAAAATTATTTGTTAAGCTGATGAAATAGAGTGAAATACACCAACTATTACTGAACTACATGATGAGAACCCCCTGATGAGCCATACAAGGCTCAGGAGGACTCGAATGTTTATATCCATGTATAGCAAAGATTAATTATTGCAAAAATATTTGCCAATTATTGTTTTATATATTATTGTAGTGGGATTTGAGGTGAATGATAAAAACACAAAGTTTAATAAACACAATTACTTTAATAACGCATGGGCAATATACATAGGCATAGCGACCACGTGAGCTGTCCTGTCTCGGCATACACACATCTAACTCCTACACTCTCCGCCTTGTGGCACTCGCTCTCCACAAAATGGTGGAGCAAAATATGGCTGAATAAAACAAGGGGGTTCACCCGCTATATTGTTATATATGCTAATATTGTATCTTATACTATTACATGTAGTAATGTTGTATGCCTGTAATCTGACTAATCTGACTAAATAAATAAACCTCTACTATTATTATTATTACTGTGGACTGTGGACTAAAAGATTTTGCTGGAAAAACTCTACAAAATTGGCATCAGAGGGAATCTACATCAGTGGTTCATCAGCTACTTGATGGATAGAAAAATCAAAGTAAAAATTATGGACTACCTAAGCAATATAGTTGTAACTGGGAGTACCTCAAGGATCCATTTTGGGCTGTTTCTTTTATACATTAATGATGTATTTAGCCATATCAAGGAGTGCACACTGCTACTCTATGAAGATGATGCCCTCCTTATTGCAGTACACAAAGATTTCAACACTACACAAAGCAGAATAAGGAAATACTTTAATGAATTTCTCCACTGGGATCATCATAATTAACTAACTATTACTGAAAAATAATCAAAAGTAATGCATATTGTACCAAAGATCTATTACAGGAAACAGGTAATAGTACCTATGCATTCTAATAATTGTTAAAACCATGATATGGAGAATTATATCTGTCAACCACTCAAGCAAGTTGAAACACACAATATATTTAGACCTAATTATAGCTGAATCCTTTAAACTCAGAAATCACTTAATTGTGATAACATAAACTTAAATCACTTAATAAAACCCTAAAGAAGGGTAAACTTAAAATAAAAGAGTGGCTTATAGATGAATAATGCAATAATAATACCTATATTTGACTATAATGTGTATACTCCACTTCCTTATGTTTATAATATATGATTATGTGTTTAAAAATGTTTTTAGCCTATATCTACTCTATAAATTGTTAAATATCATGTCTTACAAATTGATTATGTTTATGCTAGTAACAATTTGTACATAGAAAAAGTATCCCAAAACCCATAAACCCATTCAGCTTGATATTTAAAACTAAATTTTGATGTATGTACAATTCATTTATAGACAAAAACATAAGTTCACAATGCTATTTTTTCAACCAACTACCATTTTCTATTTGTGTTCTATGGATCAATGCTAAACCCAACAATATTATATAAAAGGTGATAGAACACAATCAGGGAACCTGCTGACAGGCATTCACTTGCTTAGCAGGACATCAGTGGTATACTTAATTACAGTGGTACCTCGAGATACGAGTTTAATTCGTTCCGTAACCTTGCTCGTACGTCAAATTGCTCGTATCTCAAAGCAATTTTCCCCATTGAAATTAATTGAAATGCCAATAATTCATTCCAGGCCCCAAAATGCCACCCCAGTTGTTCTTGTTACATGTTTTTGAATAGGAAAAATGTATTTATAAATGACAAATATTGTATTAAAAAAACATAATAAAAGGTAACGTAAAGAAATAAACTGGCTTTATAATGTGTATTTGTAGTATTTTGGTCACTAAAATGCAACTTACACACAACTTAAATGCTGCTGTATGCTTAATTTTAGTTACTGCTTTTTTTTCACTGGTCTTTGCCTTTTTTCGCCGGAATTAAAAAAAACATGCCCAAGGAGGTTTGTTCCTTCTTCCCTTTCAGAATGTTGCAAAAATGAGTTAGGCCATTAATCTTCTCCTCTGTCGTTATGTAAGTCCTATTCGGCATCTTCTTCCAGGAAAGCTCCGTCACGTCACAGTTGAAGACCTGCTGGGGGATGTGTCCTTAGGCTTCTATCGGTTCGGAAAAAGTTTTGAGATAATCCTCAGCTGCCTTCAGATCCGAACTTGCAGCCTCACCATGCCTGACAAGGGAGTAAATGCCGGTCCTTTTCCTAAAGTTGTCAAACCAGCCTCGACTGGCTTTAAACAAGTCTTATGATGCCTCGTCCGTGGAAGTGCATGGGGTCTGATTTAGCAAATCACCGTAAATTGCTCGTGCTTTCTCGCATATGATGCCCTGTGTTAAAATATCACCTTTAAGCTGCTTCTCCGTAACTCAAACAATCAGCAGTTTCTCCATCTTTTCATGGAGAGAGCTCCGGAGCTTAGAAATTATTGTAACGCCCATAGCTGGCGTTATACCCTTTATTGACTCCTCCTGTTTAAGCACAGTACATATCGTTGAAGTATTATGCCCGTACTACCTCGCCAAGTCAGCTACTCGCACATCTCGCTCATTTTTTCTATGATTTCATGCTTTAATTCAATAGATGTCATCTTCTTTTGAGCATTGACATTTCCACTCACTTTCTTCGGACCCAAAGTTATAAAAAGAAATTTGATAAAATATTTAATTGCACAAAAAGCACAAAGCCCTAGAAAAACTTATCAAAGATGCTTCGACAGCGAGGTAAACAAGTACACTGGGGGGATGCGTGGGATAATGTGAGACGCACGAGGCACAGTAAACACGAGGGTCATGTGTAGTCGGCCGTTCCTCGTATCTCAAAGTTTGCTCGTATTTCAAAGCAAAACTTGACTCGCTCGACGGCTCGTATCTCAAAAACATGTTAGGGCACTCGTATCTCGAGGTACCACTGTACTGTGTCACTAAGTCAAACTCAGATTACGAGTTACCGAATGTTTGTTCTTAGATATACTGGTGTTTTTTTTACAAATTAATACTATTAAGATCATTATGATTGTTATGTTGAATTAAATGGTAATTCTGTTGTATTGCATTTTATATTGTGCTTGTAAAAGTGATGAATAACTTAAGGAAAAATAAAAAAGGAGGTGGAATAATACTGTATGCAAGGGATAATATTAACTTTGAGGATCATAATTATAACCCCTACTCATTTGAAGCTCTTCTTGGAAAAACTGTCATAAATGGAATTGAATATGTAATTGTAACCTGTTACCGACCACCAAATTCTAACATAAATTTATTTTTGGAAGAACTTGAAGCACTGCTATGTGATATTAAATCAAGCAATGTCATTTTTATTGGTGACCTTAACATAAACATAAAGAATAAGACTGATCTATCTGTTATAAAATATAGAAACCTTCTGACTTCTAAAGGTTTTGATGAAATTATGAAAGATTTTACTAGGGAGGAGATTATTAATATCAAACTTACTCAATCATGTATTGACCATATTTATATAAGATCAAAATGCTTCTATTATGAAAGTATTATTATTCTATTAATAAAAAACAAAATATCTGATCATTATGATATTGGAGTTAAAATTCAACATGGCACCAAATTTTTAAGAAAGGATGAACCAAATTACGTAACCTACTTGGATGAAAGTGAAATGTACTCTAAAATTTCAATTTATGATTAGAAAAATATTCTAACAAGTACAGATCCTAATTATATCTATGAAGAACTAAAGTCTAAACTTAATACTATGTACAGTGAAGCCAACAACAAGAAACGAAGGATTTGCTCTAGAGGTAAGAATGTTGATTGGTTAAATGACAGTTCGCTGATATTAATGAAGGAGAGAGATCTAGCCTTCAGGATATATAAAAATTGTCCATCTAATGAACATCTAATGAATACAGAAAAAATTATATCAGTCTTCGAAATAAAACAACGGCTGAAATTAAAAAAAACAAAGAGGAAATGTTATGAAAAGTTATTTGAGACCTCAAAAAATGGAAAACACATGTGGTCTACAATAAACAGACTTACAGGCAGAAGTGGTGATGTTAATTCTGATCTTAAAATACTTAAACGTCTTGATAAAAATGAGAATTCTAAAATAGTTTTAACAAAATTCTCTGAAATTTTTACTGAAGATATTTCTAAAATTATATTATCTTGCAATTCTAGTTTTTATTGCAATGGTGATAATATTCAACAGAACTCTTTATTTATTCCAATGGCATCTTGTCAGGATATTAAGAGAATTTTATGTGAAATGAAAAATAAAGGACCTGGTCATGATAAAATATGATTAAAAGATATAAAATCTCATAGTGTATTATAACATATTATCTCTAATTTAATAAATTATAGTCTTTTGAAAGGAATTATACCTGATGGGTTAAAGCTTGCCATAGTTAAACCAATACCTAAAGGCAAGATAAAAAGTGATTATAACAACTACAGGCCAATATCCATACTCTCATGTGTAGACAAGGTTTTAGAAAAATATATTTCTAAATTTTTAACAGACTTTTCCCTAAAATTTGACCATATCTCCAAAAACCAATATGGTTTTCAGCATAATAAGGGAACAAAGCATTTGCTGGAAAAATTTTCCAATCTTATTAATAGAAATTTGGTCAAAAATAATAATATAATTGTTACATTTATAGATCTAAGGAAGGCCATTAGCTTGGTGAATTTTGACATATTGCATAAACAACTCAATAGAATGGGTGTTAGAGGTAATCACTACAACTGGTTCCAAAGCTATTTACACAATAGAAGAATTAGAGTTAAACTCAATGGTGATTTGAGTGAATTTAAAAATGTAGTAAGTGGAGTACCTCAAGGATCTGTTTTAGGTCCTCTCCTGTTTTTGATCTATATAAATGGAATTTTTTCAGTGATTAAAAATTGTACACTTCTCATGTATGCAGATGATGCAATCTTGATATCCACGCACAAAGACTATGATACTGCACTTACTATGCTCCAAAGTGATTTAAATGAAATATGTAAATGGGTTCATGATCATAATTTGTTAATTAATGGTAATAAAACTAAAGTTATGCACATTACTTATTGTTATTACTTATTAAAGAATTACTAAAAGAAAGAATGTGTATATTAAAATCCATGATCACAGATGTTTGCATGCAGTTAGTAATGAAGTGCTCAAAAGTAATAAATGCAACTGTGAATTCATTGAACAGGTCAGCACTCATTCTTACCTAGGATTAATAGTTGATGAGAATTTCAAGTTTAATGCACACATCAATTTTGTTTGTAATAAACTTAAAAAGGTGTCTTATCATATGTATTTTATAAAAGATATTTTACCCTTTAAGATAAAAAAAGATTTTTTATACCTCATTTGCTGAATCCCTTCTTCGCTATGGCATAACTATTTGAGGGGGAAGTTGCCACAGCCTTCAAAAAAATCTGGTCAAAATCCAAAATAAAATGTTTACGTATATATCTAACCATTGTAATTCTGTTTGTGAAACCAAGAAATACTGCTCTCAAGACCTGGGTTTACTACCTTTCAACTTATTGTACAAATACATTATAATTTTAGAAAATTATTATACAAATAAATACAAAAGCCTGGATATTTCACTACATACGATGGATACAAGAACAAGCTAAAGATATGTTGTGCCATCATATTTTAATAATCATGGTAAACAACAAATGTCAGTAATAGTACCTTTGATTTTTAATTCATTGCCTAAAATTTTACATGAAGTTAATAGTTTTAGAAGTTTAAAGCATAAGATTAAAGACTGGATAATATATTCCCTATAAATTTTCTATGTAATTTCTGTGTTAAAACTCATTCCTTTGTAATTTAAATTTATATAAATTAATGTGTAATTTTTCTTCTACTGATTTTAAGTTTTATTGAATGTATACTTTAATTTTTAACATTTTTATGATTGTTTTTTGTATTGTAGTATTGAAGTAATTGAATGATTTAATTGGTTGTTAGTTATGAATGTAGCTGGTTAATTTCTTGTATCTTTTATTGTATGGGTTCTTTTCTTTGCTAAACCTAGCACCTCCTGATGAGCCTTTGTCTGGCTCAGGGGGACCTTACAGTTTACATTGAAAATTATTACCATTATTGTATTTTGTGACAAAGCAGTAGTAGTAGTAGTAGTAGTAGTAGCATAGTATATAGGTGTTGATATTCCTTTTTAATGCAGTATCTTGTGAATGATAACTTCGTTTATAATACCATATCATTAGGAAGATATAATGAAAGAGTTTTAAAATCAATCATACTAAACTTGGACTATAAAAAACTCTATGCTAAATATCTGGACACTAATAATTTTGGAGAAGCCTTAATTAAAATGGTTATGTCCTCCAGTTACGAAACAGTAACACTAAATCTTCGGCCACTAGAAACACTCGTAAGAAGAAGTGGATGAATCCTAGTGTGCTTTTTATGATGAAACATTGTGATAAACTCTTTCGAAGCTGTAAGAAAGTGCCTGCTAATTCCAATCACAGATCAGCATATCTATCGTATAGAAACTTAGTATCGTCAAACATACATGATGCAAAAACAGAATATTTTAAGAATATTTTTGCAATTATGTTGACTTATTTTCTGAGGTCTAAATTGGCTTTAACAACATAGTTGGAGTCAAGAAATACAAAAAGATTGATATACTTAAGTCCTTTGGAAAAAATAGCAGTACAAAAAAGATTGCTAACGATTTTGCCAGGTCTTTTGTGTTGAATGTTCACAATGCTGTTCATACATGGAACTTCCCTTAATTTGTCAATTGGGAAGGACTGTTTTTATGCCCAGAAAATAACTATTAAATCTTTAAGAAATATTATTGGTTAATTGAACAAAAATAAACCTCCTGATTAAAACAAAATCAGGGTATCAGATGTAAAGATGATGATGAGTTTTCTCAATCCTCTTTTGGTTAAAATGTAAATCTGAGTTTACATTCTGGTACAGTTCCTAATGTTCTCAAAGAAACCATAATTCGTCCAGTTTATAAAAGTAGTTCTGATTCTAATAGTGGCAATTCTAGACCAATTACAATTTTATCTATATTTAAAAATTTTGGAATGTCATATGCCATCATGCCTAAAAAAATACATTAAGGATGGCGATCTATATTCAACTTCTCAATTAGACTTCCGAGAAAAAAATGGGAACAACAGATACCTTCTTACACCTTATTAATTTTGTCAATAAGAATCTAGATGCTTTCAATGATATTTCTGTGATTTTTATTGATATCAAAAAAAATTTGACATTCCACCTCATACTTCTTTATTAGGGAATTTGAAACAGTATGGCATAGTAAGTATCTTAAACAACATGTTTTCTGAAAATTTCTGAAGATTTCTGAAAAATCTGGGGTTGGAAACACTTCAGACCACCCTCATGTGTGTGTGTATGTGTATGTATACATACATATATTTATATATATATATATATATATATATATATATATATATATATATATATATATATATATATATATATATACACGAGTAAAAGTTGCTTGCATACTGCAAGCTATCATTTGAATGCAGTATCGTACCAAAAATGGCCTCAAAACAATGTTCAAAACTTCGCGCAAAAGATCGCCTGGCGTCGAACTAAGGACCCGATCGTGCGACACAATTCCATATTAATATAAGATAAGTGCCATTCTAACCTGTTCCAAAGTTTCAATTCAATATCTTATCGGGAAGGTCCTAAATTAAGATTCCGTTCTTCCCGTTTGAAATGCATAGTAGAATCGGAATGACGCTCTTGCATCGAACCAAGGACCACTAGAGAAACAGCGGACGTCATGAAAGAATATTCTCAAAGGCCTCTGTCACCATTCCGGGTTTTATCTTTTCAGCTTATCGGGAAGGCATTTAAAAAAATCGTCCAAGATTTCACCAATGCATTTCTTACGGAAGGATTTCGAACCCACCTGGCGTCGAACACACGGTCATTTGCTAACATTTCTTCCTTTGGTACTATGGAAGACCATCTCATCTACAAACACCGTATTTTGATTGCTCTATCGCATCGAGAACGGCCTCAAAAGAGATTGCAAAAATTCGCGTAAAAGACCGCCTAGCGTCGAACTCAGGACCCTTCCGTGAGAGAAGATAGCAATATATATTAGATAAGTGCCATCCTTACTTGTTCCAAAGTTTCGATTCAATATCTTATCGGGAAGGTCCTAAAATAAGATTCCGTTTTCCCCATTTGAAATGCATGGTGGAATCGAAATGACCGTCTTGCATCGAACCAAGGACCACTAGACGAACGGTAAAATTCATGAAAGAATGCTTTCAAACGCCTTTGTCACCATTCCGGGTTTTATCTTTCCAGCTTATCGGTAAGGCGTTGAAAAAAAATTTCAAAAATTGCAGCAATGCATTTCTTAGGGAATAATTTTGCACCCACCTGGCGTCGAACTTACGGTCATTTTGTAACATTTCTTCCATTCGTATTATAGATGAAGACCTCAGCATCAACCTCAGAGATTTTGATTACTCTATCTTAACGATAAGTGCCTCAAAATAATTTTCAAAAATCCGCGCAATGCATTCTTATGGGAAAATTGCGATTTTTGGGACATTCTAGTATCGAACCCATGACACCTAGCGTTGATGTCTGCATTATTCTGGCATCTAGTGTGTAGGGCCAGTACGTCGTAAAAATCTGAAGTCGACGGCGCTTGTGGAACATGGTCAGAATTCGTATCCCCTATAAATATATATATATATATATATACGAGTAAAAGTTGCTTGCATACTGCAAGCTAATTGGTACAAATTTAACAATAAGTTCCCCTTACGGGTACCATCTTCGAAGCTTATCCAGCAAAATTCTTAAAAATTGCCGCAATACATTTCTTACGTGAGAAATTATCATCCATGTGGCATCGAACTCACGGTCATATGCAACCTTTCTTCCACTGGTTCTATAGAAAACTACTTCAAACGCAAACGCTGTGATTTTGAATAGTCTCCTGCATAGAGAAAAGCCTCCAAACAATTTTTAAAAAATTAGTGTAAATGACCGCCTGGCGTCGAACACAGGACCCGTTCGTGAGAGACAATGGCATGGAAATGTTAGATAAGTGCCACTCTCACGTGTTTCAAATTTTCAATTCAGCATCTTATCGGGAAGGTCCTAAAATGAGATTCCGTTCTTCCCGCTTGAAATGCATGGTAGAATCAGAATGACGCTCTAGCATCGAACCAAGGACCACTAGAGAAGCAGTGGACGTCATGAAAGAATCTTCTCAAACGCCTCTGTCACCATTCCGGGTTTTATCTTTGAAGCTTATCGGGAAGGCATTTTAAAAAAATCGTCCAAAATTTCACCAATGCATTTCTTATGGAAGAATTTTGCATCCACCTGGCGTCGAACTCACTGTCATTTGGCTACATTTTTTCCATGAGAAACATAGAAGACTACCTCAACTTCAACCTCCGAAATTTTGGTTACTCTATCTTACCGATAAGTGCCTCAAAATAATTTTCAAAAATCCGCGCAATGCATTCTTATGGGAAAATTGCGATTTTTGGGAATTTCTGGCATCGAACTCATGATAGCTAGCGTCAATGTCTGAATTATTCTGGCATCTAGAGTGTGGGGCCAGTACGTCGAAAAAATCTGACGTCGACGGCGCTTGTGGAACATGGTCAGAATTCGTATCCCCTATAAATATATATATAGGTATATCCGGAGAGTTAGCTATATATAATAGATATACGAGTAAAAGTTCCTTGCATACTGCAAGCTATCCGTTGAATACAGTATCATACTAAGTACTGCCTCAGTTCAAATTTAAAACTTCGCGCCAAAGACCGCCTGGCGACGAACTAAGAACCCGATCGTGAGAGAAGACAGCAAAATAATATTAGATAAGTGCCATCCTTACTTGTCCCAAAGTTTCGATTCAATATCTTATCGGGAAGGTCCCACGCCTCTGTCACCATTCCGGGTCTTATCTTTCCAGCTTATCGGGAGGCATTTAAAAAGATTTCCGCAATGCATTTCTTATGGAAGAATTTTGCATCCACCTGGCGTCGAACTCACTGTCATTTGGCAACATTTTTTCCATGAGAAGCATAGAAGACTACCTCAGCTTCAATCTCCGAAATTTTGGTTACTCTATCTTAACGATAAGTGCCTCAAAATAATTTTCAAATATCCGCGCAATGCATTCTTATGGGAAAATTGCGATTTTTGGGAATTTCTGGCATCGAACCCATGATAGCTAGCGTCGAAGTCTGCATTATTCTGGCATCTAGAGTGTAGGGATAGTACGTCGAAAAAATCTGACGTCGATGGCGATTGTGGAACATGGTCAGAATTCGTATCCCCTATATCTATATATATATATATAGGTATATCCGGAGAGTTAGCTATATATAATAGATATATATATATATATATATATATATATATATATATATATATATATATATATATACGAGTAAAATTTGCTTGCATACTGCAAGCTAATTGGTAAAAATTTACAATAAGTTCCCCTTACGGGTGTCATCTTCGAAGCTTATCCAGCAAAATTTTTAAAATTTCCGCAATACATTTCTTACGTTAGATATTTTCATCCATCTGGCATCGAACTCACGGTCATATGCAACCTTTCTTCCACTGGTTCTATAGAAAACTACTTCAAACGCAAACGCTGTGATTTTGAATAGTCTCCTGCATAAAGAAAGGCCTCAAAACAATTTTTAAAAAATTGCGTAAATGACCGCCTGGCGTCGAACACAGGACCCGTTCGTGAGAGACAATGGCATATGAATGTTAGAGAAGTGCTACTCTGACGTGTTTCAAAGTTTCAATTCAGTATCTTATCGGGAAGGTCCTAAAATAAGATCCGTTATTCCCGTTTGAAATGCATGGTAGAATCGGAATGACGCTCTAGCATCGAACCAAGGACCTCTAGAGAAGCAGTGGACGTCATGAAGGAATCTTCTCAAACGCCTCTGTCACCATTCCGGGTTTTATCTTTCCAGTTTATCGGGAAGGCATTTTAAAAAATCGTCCCTGATATCAGCAATGCATTTCTTACGGAGGCATTTCGGACCCACCTGGCGTCGAACACACGGACATTTGGTAACATTTCTTCGTTTGGTACGATGGAAGACCATCTCATCTGTAAACACCGAGATTTTGATTGCTCTATCGCATCGAGAACGGCCTCAAAACAGATTGAAAAAATTCGCGCAAAAGACCGCCTAGCGTCGAACTCAGGACTCTTCCGTGAGAGAAGATAGCAAAATAAATTTTGATACGTGCCATCCCTACTTGTTCCAAAGTTTCGATTCAATATCTTATCGGGAAGGTCCCAAAATGAGATTCCGCTTTTCCCATTTGAAATACATGGAGGAATCGGAATGACCCTCTTGCATCGAACCAAGGACCACTAGACGAACGATGATATTCATGGAAGAAAGTTTTCAAACGTTTCTGTCACCATTCAGGGTTTTATCTTTCCAGCTTATCGGGAAGGCATTTAAAAAAAATCTTCAAAGATTTCAGCAATGCATTTCTTATGGAAGAATTTTGCATCCACCTGGCGTCGAACTCACGGTCATTTTATAACATTTCTTCCATTCGTAATATAGAAGACTACCTCAACTTCAACCTCCGAGATTTGGGTTCCTCTATCATAACGATAAGTGCCTCAAAATAATTTTCAAAAATCCGCGCAATGCATTCTTATGGGAAAATTGCGATTTTTGGGAATTTCTGGTATCGAACCCATGATAGCTAGCGTCGATGTCTGAATTATTCTGGCGTCTAGAGTGTAGGGCCAGTACGTCGAAAAAATTTGACGTCGATGGCGCTTGTGGAACATGGTCAGAATTCGTATCCCCTATAAATATATATATATATAGGTATATCCGGAGAGTTAGCTATATATATATACGAGTAAAAGTCGCTTGCATACTGCAAGCTAATTGGTACAAATTTAACAATAAGTTCCCCTTACGGGTATCATTTTCGAAGCTTATCCAGCAAAAATCTTAAAAATTGCCGCAATGTATTTCGAACGTGAGAATTATTCATCCATCTGGCATCGAACTCACGGTTATATGTAACCTTTCTTCCACCGGTTCGATAGAAAACTACTTCAAACGCAAACGCTGTGATTTTGAATAGTCTCCTGCATAGAGAAAGGCCTCAAAACAATTTTTTAAAATTTGCGTAAATGACCGCCTGGCGTCGAACACAGGACCCATTTCTGAGAGAAAATGGCACACGAATAATAGATAAGCGCCACTCTGACGTGTTTCAAAGTTTCAATTCAGTATCTTATCGGGAAGGTCATAAAATAAGATTCCGTTATTCCCGTTTGAAATACATGGTAGAATCGGAATGACACTCTTGCATCGAACCAAGGACCACTGTAGAAACGGCGAATAACATGAAAGAATGTTCTCAAACGCCTCTGTCACCATTCCGGGTTTTATCTTTCCAGCTTATCGGGAAGGATTTTAAAAAAATCATCCAAGATTTCACCAATGAATTTCTTACAGAAGCATTTCGAACCCACCTGGCGTCGTACACACGGTCATTTGCTAACATTTCTTCCTTTGATACTATGGAAGACCATCTCATCTGCAAACACCGTAATTTTGATTACTCTATCGCATCGAGAACGGTCTCAAAACAGATTGCAAAAATTCGCGCTAATGACCGCCTAGCGTCGAACTCAGGACCCTTCTGTGAGAGAAAATAGCGAATTAACATTAGGTGAGTGCAATTATGACTTATCCCAAAGTTTCGATTCAATATCCTATCGGGAAGGTCCTAAAATAAGATTCCGTTTTCCCCATTTGAAATGCATGGTAGAATCAGAACGACCCTCTCACATCGAACCAAGGACCGCTAGACGAACGGTGAACTTAATGAAAGAAGGATTTCAAACGCCTCCGTCGCCACACGGAGTTTGATCTTTCCAGGTTATCGGGAACGCATTGAAAAAAATCGTCCCTGATATCAGCAATGCATTTCTTACGGAGGCATTTCGGACCCACCTGGCGTCGAACACACGGACATTTGGTAACATTTCTTCGTTTGGTACGCTGGAAGACCATCTCATCTGTAAACACCGAGATTTTGATTGCTCTATCGCATCGAGAACGGCCTCAAAACAGATTGAAAAAATTCGCGCATAAGACCGCCTAGCGTCAAACTCAGGACTCTTCCGTGAGAGAAGATAGCAAAATAATATTAGATAAGTGCCATACTTACTTGTTCCAAAGTTTCGTTTTAATATCTTATCGGGAAGGTCCCAAAATAAGATTCCGCTTTCCCCATTTGAAATACATGGAGGAATCGGAATGACCCTCTTGCATCGAACCAAGGACCACTAGACGAACGATGATATTCATGGAAGAAAGTTTTCAAACGCTTCTGTCACCATTCAGGGTTTTATCTTTCCAGCTTATCGGGAAGGCATTTAAAAAAATCTTCAAAGATTTCAGCAATGCATTTCTTATGGAAGAATTTTGCATCCACCTGGCGTCGAACTCACGGTCATTTTATAACATTTCTTCCATTCGTAATATAGAAGACTACCTCAACTTCAACCTCCGAGATTTTGGTTCCTCTATCTTAACGATAAGTGCCTCAAAATAATTTTCCAAAATCCGCGCAGTGAATTCTTATGGGAAAATTGCGATTTTTGGGAATTTCTGGTATCGAACCCATGATAGCTAGCGTCGATGTCTGCATTATTCTGGCGTCTAGAGTGTAGGGCCAGTATGTCGAAAAAATCTGACGTCGATGGCGCTTGTGGAACATGGTCAGAATTCGTATCCCCTATATCTATATATATATATATCTATATCTATTATATATAGCTAACTCTCCGGATATACCTATATATCATCATCATCATCATCATCATCAGCCATTTTCAATCCGATGTCGGATGTAGGCCTCCCCAAGCGCTTTCCAATTCTCTCTATTCTGAGCTTCTCTTTGCCATGTCACACCTAAGTACTTAATGATGTCTCTGTTCCATCGGTCCTTTGGTCTTCTTCTTGGTCTCGTCACATCTCTTGGTGTCCAGTTCAGAACCGCTCTTGTCCAACGGTTGTCGTTTCTTCTCGCCACATGGCCTGCCCACATCCATTTCAGTGATCTTACTTTATCTATGATGTCTGTCACTCCGGTCTTCATCCTCACCCAGGTGTTGCGTTTCCTGTCTCTTCTTGTGATCCCAAGCATGCACCTTTCCATACTTCTTTGCGTTGTCTGAAGTCGCTGGGTTATTGCTGCGTTTAACACCCAGGTTTCACTTCCATATGTCAACACTGGTAGAATGCATTGGTTGAAGACCTTTCTCTTCAAGACCATTGGCATTTGTGACTTTAGAATGTGTGCATTTCTTCCGAAGGCACTCCAGCCGAGTTTAATTCTTCTGTTTACTTCGTTAATCCTGTTGTTCTCTCCTGTGGTTACTAGTTGTCCTAGGTATGTGTATTCTGAGCAGATATCCAGAGGCGTCCCTTCAAATTTGATTGTTTCTCGTGCTGCAAAAGAGTTATACATTACCTTTGTTTTTGTTAAATTTATCCTGAGTCCTATCTTCTGTCCTGCTGTGTTCAGTTCATGAAGTCTTGAAGCTAGATCTTCTCCGTTGGTTGCGAAGAGTACTATATCATCTGCAAAGCGCAGATGACTGATGTGTTCCCCATTAATCCGCAGACCTTTCTGCTCCCAGTCCAAGGTTTTAAAAACTTCCTCCAGAACAGCTGTGAAAAGAATTGGGGAAAGGCAATCTCCTTGTCTAACTCCCTTCTCAATCTTGAATTCTTCAGTAACTTCGTGTAGCATTACTGAGGCTGTGGCATTTTTATAAATGCTGCGTAGGAGTCGGATGTACTCTGCATCTACTCCTTGTTTTTCCAGAGCTTCTAGTGTAGAGGAGGTACTTACTGAGTCGAAGGCCTGAGCATAGTCCACAAAGCATAGTACTAGTGGCATCTCATATTCATTCGTCCTGCTGATTATTTCTTGTAGTGTGTGGATGTGGTCCATAGTACTGAAGCCCTTCCGGAATCCTGCTTGTTCTCTAGGCTGGGCAGATGATAGAATAATCTTTATCCGTTCAGCTATTATCCTCATGAATGTTTTGTAAACAACAGGAAGGAGACTGATGGGGCGGTAATTCTTCAGCTCTTCCTTGCTTCCTTTCTTGTGCAAAAGGACTATTCTTGCATGATTCCAGTCCTGGGGGATTCTTCCTTGTTTCAGGCACTTAGTGAATAACTGCGCTAAAACGTGTGCAACTTCTGTTCCACCAAGTTTTAAATATTCTGCTAACACTCCATCTATGCCTCCTGCTTTTCCGTTCTTCGTCTGCTTTATTGCTGCAGTTACTTCTCCTGGGAGAATAGAGAGGGGATCTCGTTGGTTTTGTCTTTCTTCTTGGTTTTCCTCTTCAGCATTTTCTTCCTTCTTGTATAGGTTGCCAAAGTATTCTGCTACCGTCCTTAGTATTGCTTGTCTGTTGCAAGTTCTTGTACCATCTTCCTTCTGTATGGCTAAAATCTGTTTTCTTCCAATTGCTAGGCGTTGTCTGGTCTTCTTCATACTTTTGCTGTTTTCTATAGCCTCTTGCACAATTCTCTCATTGAATTTTCTCACGTCTTCCTTAATTGCCATCCTGATAGCCTTACTAAGCTCGGCGTATTCGATGTTATCCTTTTGTGTATCTGAATTCTTCAGTTCCTTACGTCGTTTCATCATTTGTCGGGTGCTGTCACTTAGCTTTCTATCTTTAGCTCTTCTTGGTGTGCTTGCTACTTCTTCTGCTGCTTCCTTAACAGCTTGCATGACTTTGGTTTCTAGTTCTTCTTCTTGAAGTGCTGAGAATCTATTTTTTAGCTCAAGCTGATATTTATTCTTGTTTTCCTCTAGTTTTTGGATGCTTATTTCATGTTTCTTGCATGAAATCAACTTCTTGCGTTCCATTTGGAGATTAATCTTCAATCTGCATCTTACGATCTTGTGGTCACTTCCAGTGCTAAAGTTATTCAAGACTTCACAGTCTGTCACTGTGTAGAGTTTATTAACCAATATGTAATCTATTTCATTTTTTGCTCCGTTGGGTCCTCTCCAAGTCCACTTCCTTTTTGGATTCTTCTTGTAATATGTATTTGTTATGTACATATTGGTGCATTCAGCAAACTCTACCAGGCGGTGACCACGTTCGTTTCTCTGGCCCAGTCCGTATTGTCCTGCGACGGTGTCATCGGCTTCCTGTTGACCTACACGAGCGTTAAAATCGCCCATAATTATTTTATAGTAGTGGGCTTCCTTATCGTGCTCAGTGCCGAGAGTTTGGTAAAATTTTTCAATTTCTTCTTCGCTGCTTGCTGCTGTTGGTGCGTAGACTTGTATGATCTGAACAGAGTAACGCTCATTTATCTTGAGTATGAGCTTGCAAATTCTCTCAGATATACTTTCTATCTTCTGTACATTGTTTTTCCATCTCTTGTTGATCAGGAACCCGACACCTCCTAGTCTTCCATCCTTAGTACCCCTGTAATAAAATAAATTACCTTCCTTGAGTGTAATCAAGTCTTCTGATTTTCTTCTAACTTCGCTGAGTCCGATAACGTCCCAATTTATCTTCTCTGCTTCATTCAGTAGTTCCAGTAGTCTGTCTTCACTCTTCAAGCTGCGGCAATTGTAAGTCGCAAAGTGGAGGGTGGTAGCTCTTTTCCTCATGATGGACCTCTGTAATGCCACCACCTCCCGGACATCCGAATGGGTGGTGCTTTTACGTCCGGATAAATTTCCATTACAGAAGCTCATCATGAAAATTGTAATTGCATTTGGGGGATGAAGGACATTAATTCACCAGGCTGTCCTACTGCCGGTTGGTGAATACCACTTTCACAATTTGGCCGGAGATATTGTTGAAGCCTTCTTAGCATGGTTGAACCTGGGCTATGCATCGCCTCCAACCTCCGTTAACACCCCTCCGCCCCGTTGAGGCAATGAACTGTGGCAGTGTGAGGAGGGGATACCTATATATATATATATATATATAGATATAGGGGATACGAATTCTGACCATGTTCCACAAGCGCCATCGACGTCAGATTTTTTCGACGTACTGGCCCTACACTCTAGATGCCAGAATAATGCAGACTTCGACGCTAGCTATCATGGGTTCGATGCCAGAAATTCCCAAAAATCGCAATTTTCCCATAAGAATGCATTGCGCGGATTTTTGAAAATTATTTTGAGGCACTTATCGTTAAGATAGAGTAACCAAAATTTCGGAGGTTGAAGTTGAGGTAGTCTTCTATGCTTCTCATGGAAAAAATGTAGCCAAATGACAGTGAGTTCGACGCCAGGTGGATGCAAAATTCTTCCATAAGAAATGCATTGCGGAAATCTTTTTAAATGCCTCCCGATAAGCTGGAAAGATAAGACCCGGAATGGTGACAGAGGCGTGGGACCTTCCCGATAAGATATTGAATCGAAACTTTGGAACAAGTAAGGATGGCACTTATCTAATATTATTTTGCTGTCTTCTCTCACGATCGGGTTCTTAGTTCGTCGCCAGGCGGTCTTTGGCGCGAAGTTTTAAATTTGAACTGAGGCAGTACTTGGTATGATACTGTATTCAACGGATAGCTTGCAGTATGCAAGCAACTTTTACTCGTATCTATATAGGTATATCCGGAGAGTTAGCTATATATAATAGATATATATATATATATACGAGTAAAAGTTGCTTGCATACTGCAAGCTATCCGTTGAATACAGTCTCATACCAAGTACTGCCTCAGTTCAAATTTAAAACTTCGCGCCAAAGACCGCCTGGCGACGAACTAAGAACCCGATCGTGAGAGAAGACAGCAAAATAATATTAGATAAGTGCCATCCTTACTTGTTCCAAAGTTTTGGTTCAATATCTTATCGGGAAGGTCCCACGCCTCTGTCACCATTCCGGGTTTTATCTTTCCAGCTTATCGGGAGGCATTTAAAAAGATTTCCGCAATGCATTTCTTATGGAAGAATTTTGCATCCACCTGGCGTCGAACTCACTGTCATTTGGCTACATTTTTTCCATGAGAAGCATAGAAGACTACCTCAACTTCAATCTCCGAAATTTTGGTTACTCTATCTTAGCGATAAGTGCCTCAAAATAATTTTCAAAAATCCGCGCAATGCATTCTTATGGGAAAATTGCGATTTTTGGGAATTTCTGGCATCGAACCCATGATAGCTAGCGTCGAAGTCTGCATTATTCTGGCATCTAGAGTGTAGGGCCAGTACGTCGAAAAAATCTGACGTCGATGGCGCTTGTATGGTCAGAATTCGTATCCCCTATATCTATATATATATATATATATATATAGGTATATCCGGAGAGTTAGCTATATATAATAGATATGTGTATATATATATATATATATATATATATATATATATATATATATATATAAATAATATACAAGCTAATTGGTGAAAATTTACAATGAGCTCCCCTTACGGGTGTCATCTTCGAAGCTTATCCAGCAAAATTCTTAAAAATTGCCGCAATGAATTTCTTACGTGAGAATTTTACATCCATCTGGCATCGAACTTACGGTCAAAAGTAACCTTTCTTCCACTGGTTCTATAGAAAACTACTTCAAACGCAAACGCTGTGATATTGAATAGTCTCCTGCATCGAGAAAGGCCTCAAAACAATTTTTAAAAATTTGCGTAAATGACCGCCTGGCGTCGAACACAGGACCCGTTCGTGAGAGACAATGGCATGGAAATGTTAGATAAGTGCCACTCTGAAGTGTTTCAAAGTTTCAATTCATTATCTTACCGGGAAGGTCCTAAAATAAGATTCCGTTTTCCCCGTATGAAATGCATGGTGGAATCGGAATGACCCTCTTGCATCGAACCTAGGACCACTAGACGAGGCATAGATGGATTGTTAGCAGAATATTTGAAACTTGATGGAACGGAAGCTGCACACGTTTTAGCGCAGTTATTCACTAATTGCCTGAAATAAGGAGGATCCCCTTGACTGGAATCATGCAAGAATAGTCCTTCTGCACAAGAAAGGAAGCAAGGAAGAGCTGAAGAATTACCGCCCCATCAGTCTCCTTCCTGTTGCTTACAAGACATTCATGAGGATCATACATGAATGGTTTAAGATTACACATTAAAGCAAATTTAGGGATCTTATTCTGCCTTGATTGACGACCTTTTTCACGAATTAAAACTGTTTTCAAAAACCTTTAATCGGAACGTGAATTTTTATAATTCGAATTGGTTAAAAAAGAAGAGCTTTTCTGCGTGTTTTTTTGCTTTCAGGCGGTGTCCAATTTTCAGACATACTCGTATATGGCGTTGACTCGACACAGTGGAAAGAGACAACGCAGTGTTAAGGATAATAAGTATTCCAATTCATCAGAAAGTTCTAAAATAACGATAAAAAATGTGAAATGTAATCGAAAAAAATTACGCATCATGTGTTTCCATCATAATTTTACTGTTTTATAATACCGATGATATCTCTCTTTCATGACTGTAATGCATTTCATCATGACAAATCTTGGAAATCAGCTACATTTATTTTTCCATTTGCTTAAATTATGCTAAATTCGCTTCAATCTAACAATAATAAAACATAAGTAATATGTGCGTTAAAAGGTTTAGAGTGGAAAAATTTAGGGGGAGTGGAAGTAAAAGAGATAGGGAGAAAGATCCTCAGCAAGAAAACACCCACAAAGTGAAAAACCTGCGCAATCCTATCATTAGCACAAGTTAAAGTATTTAACGGAAAATGTGTTTGGCATGGAAACAGCAAAAGCAATAAAATGACAAAAATGAAATCAATAGCACATTGAAATTTTACTTATTTTACACTTACAAAGAGAGAACAATAGAAATCATGAAGATATGTTTTTTTTAACCTTAACTTTCCTTATTCGTATAGTTTTCGACCTTCCTAAATATTAGTTGGCACAAAACTGTATATAAATATATATTTTGAAGCGTAGGGGATTCGTGAGTACATCAGTTCAAAGGATTGAGGAGAACTTCCTAAAACGAGCCTCTGACCTCACAAACGGTCGATTGGCCAATTATAGAGAAATGAATGTGTGAGTGGGTGGGGAATGTGGGCGAGACGAGAGAAAGGCAGGATGAAATAAAGGACTCGAAATATATATTTCTCTCCTGTTTTCTGTCACTCGCGGAGCAGAGAATGACGGAGCAATATTACAAACGGAAAGAAGAATAATGCACACAATTAATTTTTCTATGGATGTGCAGTACGGGGTACCACCTTCTAATCTTAATTCCTGAAATCCGAAAATTACAATACTAGAAAGGTAACGCAGAGGACTATTTCAAACCTCTCCTACATCCAGTTGCTCGCTCTAACGGCAACTTTTATTGCATTACCCGACTTACATTTACCAATTCTGAACTCCGAACACAATATCTAAACGTCTTGTAAGGGAAAGAGGAATTCAATGAGTCTACAGTAGAAAATATTCTTTTCAAGTATTTATTATTTAAAAAATTCTAAAATTAAACCTTATTCTTTTTTTATTCATTTGTATCGAGATCGCATTCATTCGGATGTTAGAAATCTACTTAACATTGGAAACAATAATATTTCTTTCACCAGGAACTATTTCTTCACACTCGCACGTGAATTTCACTATTTCCTCAGGGAATATTTTTTGTCTAACATTCAGGAATTCTTCCCTTTCAGTCATGAGTTTCGAATCGTACAATGCATATTTTAACATTGGTTTAAATATAGGAACCGACGACTGTTTTGCATTAAGGAATGAATTCTGAATGCGCGAAATAAAAATCTTTACTTGTCCATAAAAGTAAACGTCGCACGGTTGACATACCGGTGTACATTTCGGTGGTATCACTTTAATCGTGCAAGTTGGTTCGTTTGTTTCATTATGAAAACGTTCATCTTACAGAGATTGATTCGTTTGCCCAGTCCAGGAATCAATAAGAAGCAAAAACTTATTTTTATTTACGAAGGTCCTCAACGTTTCCAGGTACATTTCGAAATTGCTTTTTAGACGTATCCCTGATTTGGTGCACGTCACATGTATGTTTTTGTAGAGATAACTCACCTCTACTACATCTTGAAATATTCTTGGACCAAAAACTCCCGACACAATAAAGACGAATAAAACCCATTGGTTTTATTTTGGTCAAACAGCTGTCTTTTCAAATCAGCATCAATACTTGGCGAAAAGGGTCGTGCCGAAAAAGTTCCCGGACGTGATTCCATGCCGGTGAACTGAAATTTTGCACGTATCAATTATTATCGTTCATTCAAACAAATAAATAACTACCTAAGGAAAGGACGTGCTTTAATAAGAAACTAACCGGTTATGCGATTAATGAAACACTTTTTCTTCAGATCCAAGACGAAAGAAATGCAGACGATACTAGAGCTCCGATATTTCCGAATGACGGTAAACAACTAATATATAGCGACTTCGCTCTCTACAGGGCGTTCAAATAGGTAAATGGTGAGTGTAAGTCGGGTAATGCAATAAAAGTTGCCGTTAGAGCGAGTAGCTGGATGTAGGAGAGGTTTAAAATAGTCCTCTCCGTCACCTTTCTAGTATTGTAATTTTCGGATTTCAGGAATTAGGATTCAAAAGTACGCTAATAAATGCGGACAGAAGTATTTGCGGTTAATTTTAAGAAACGGGTGACTCACAGCGGAAAAATTCTCTAACTTTTGGAAAATAAGTTCAAAATTCACCAAAAGAAGAAAACAGATATTGATTAAGATTATGAAAGACTACGTAAAAGAAAAAAAGAGAAAAAAATTTTCCCGCGGGCGGGCTCGAACCCGACCAAAAGGAAATTCGAAGCGGACACCATGTCGTTCGGCTAATGGAGAGCGCAACGCTAAACACTATAGCCTAGCTGACATTGTTCCTCAACTTTAAGTTCATTTTCCGTGAAAACTATCGGTCATAAAACCCAACTTTGGGGGTGGTTCGTCAATCTTGACTCGATATCTATGAAATTACCGAGTCTTACCACTTAAATCGTTGCCGACGGTGTAAACTCTCCTTGTCAGTAATTCTTACCTTTTGGAGGTGAAAAAGTTTCATTCTGGATATTATTGCATAAAAATAGAGGCCTCAAAATATATCATGACAATAAGTAATAATTCTCTCTCAGTATTGCACTTCCAAAGATTTTGTCTTCTCTAAGCCGCGAGTAACACTAATCTATCTCATAATCCATCCTAAGATATATGATGATAAACCCTTTACAAGATCAGACACAATCTGCTACAGTTCAAGTTCGTTAGAATCAAGCTCTTGATTGAATCAACTGTATTCAGTGCTGAAAGAACTTAGCTATCTACTTATGCCTCATACTTGACTTTAAGTCAAGAAAATGTGAATTAGCGCTTTCACAATTAGATTTTACTCTTCTCATTATTCTCTCTCTTCTCCGTAAAATTTATAAACAATCCTCTATATTACTAAGAGATAAAGTTTCTCCAAGCGCCGAAAAAGCGGCGACCGTCTAAGGGCGATTCCCGGGAAACGGATAATCGTTTAGCGGTCCCAGTTCTTCAGAATCCCGATGTACATTTCGGAAACAATGCTTCCATCTTCATGGGGGGGTCCAATGCTGAATGATTTTCATTCGGCGCTTGGAGAACCTTTATCTCTTAGTTCATTGACCGCCGAGTTCCTTTTTTCTCCTTTCTAATCCTCTATATATTTTAAGACATCCATTTTCGGTGATCGGGGCTTTTTTCGCTGCACACTCCATCAATGCATATAAATAACTGACCATTTGAAAGAGAATATTTCCCAGTTCCTGCTAATGTACCATTTGGTCAAAAAATAGAGTTAATAGTCGAGTCATCGAGTTTCGTCCTGGATGTGTAGATATTGAAGTTTCTGTATGTAGAATTTATTGTTTACATGGTTACATTTGTAGTGGTAAATAAATAGTTTTTCTCATCGGACATTGATATTTACTCTCGATCTTAAAATGATCGAAACAGGTTTCGTAAGCAATATTATAGTCTCCTTGACCTCAGTGCAGCCCTGGGGAAGATGACAGAGTGTGTCATCGAAACGTTGGCGACAGAAATGTCACCAGAATTAACCTGGTTGGAAACCCGAGAACGATATTTACAATATTATAGTCTCCATAAACGAACTCATCGAAGCCGTACCATAACATTACTCGAGGGTGGTCTGAAAAGTTTCCGACCCCAGAATTTTTCAGAAATCTTCAGAAAGTTTTCAGAAGTTGTCAGAATACATGTCCAGAAATGTCGGAAACTTTTCAGACCACCCATGTATCAGTAAACCGGTCGACTTACATCTTTTGGGAGCAGAACGACAACCATGGAAACATGAGCCTTGACGAATGTAAGGGTTAGTGTCACACTTTTTCCCGTGTTATAAACGTTTGCTTAAAGTTCTCCTCATCTTAAGTGGACTTCAAGCTGAATTGATTTTTAGCAGAATGAAGTGGATTATAAAACTGTTTATATCTCTTTTGAAGGTACCATTTTAAATTGTAGATCCTTTGACTGAGAATGATTTTGATACCTGTCGTCGTGTTGTTTGTTTTCCCGGTCATTTTTATTTAAGAACAACCGCATTAAAAAATCCGATTTTGGGGTATCACGTTTAGACTTTGGTGTATCCATAGAAAACATTTGAGGTTTTAATCGTGAGTCCTTTTAGTAATCATACTCCTACCACTCAATACCGATCAATATAATTATGTCGTTTGATTCCGAGCATTAAAAATCATTTTGGTGAGACTTTTGTCGGCAGCTAATTTTCTATATGCCTAAACCTTATATAAAATAATTTTTAGTTTATATTTCACTCACAGTATAAATAATATTCAACGTTAACTCATCTCTTTGAGTAAAGCAAAGGATATCAATACAATATAGCAAAGGATATCATACCTGCGATTCCAGAAAACTCACCTGCGTGAAATACAAGCCTAATGAAAGCCGAAGTTTCTATTTCCAATTGCTACGCCCGAAGCACAAAAAGATGGTATTATTTTGCCCAATTAAAAACATAAGAGTAGTATTTTAAAGAGTAAGTTTTGTGAATGACTTCTTATACTCGAAATGGAGCATGACTGACCAGCATATTTATATGCGGGACCTTCACGAAATGCAGGAGCAATGGGTTTGATGATTTGCTCTGAAAATTTATCACAATGTATGGTCGTTTGAAAGTGAGTCATCTCTTTAGCTTTGGTCTCCCACATTAGTAACATTCTCAGCAATTGTCCGCTGGCGGGGACAACAATTTTGCAGCTGATCATTTCTGAATGGATGTCTTTCAGTAACTGATTCAGTGAATAGGTAAGATGCAATTACACTGAAAACTACTATTAGTTATTTTTATATTTCGTGTATGAAGAGAAAAACATGGAAAATAGACAAGTAACGAGTATGCAGAAGATGTGATTTGTTGTTTTATCTTGGCTGTATATACTAAACATGAAGCTTTAAATGACACATCATTGTCGGTATAAAAGGAAGTGGCATTTAGAATAACAGAGTTTACGTAAAGCTTGCGGTCATATTTTGGATTTTTGTTTAAATCCATTATGTGATGAATGCATTGAGTGAATTGAGGTATTCGGTGGAGGATAAAATACATAGGTATATCGTTATAGTAATGACGCGCACAGTTCGTGATAATGCTGCGAAAAGAAATTTTTTAAAACGTTCTATAACATTTAAATTCTCTGATATATTAGGGTTTATGTTTAGGTTCAAGTGATAAGACATTAAAAAATGCAAAACTTTGAATTTACCCATAGACATTCGTTACTGGATGTGTAGATGACGATATCTATCGCTACCAACAATGCGTATCGAAACGGACACTGATACAGAACAGAAGTATGTCATAGTGTTGTTGCATTCGTCTGTAGCGATTAGTGTTTGCTAAAATGTATTGGGTGGAGTAATTGTGTATCAATGGTCGTCAGCGAAATTTTCGGACTGGAAAACTTTTTTTTGATAATTCCACATGATAAATCATCGAAATTGAAAATCCAAATTATTTCCCTTTTCATGCTACTTTAAAATAAAATGTTTTTCAATAAATATGCGATTTATGTTTTATGATCTGAACAGAGTAATGCTCATTTAGCATAAGCTCATGAGCATAAACTTGCAGATTCTCTCGGATACATTTTCTATTTTCTGTGCATTGTTTTCCCATTTCCCAACATATCCAAGTCTTCAATCCTTTGTACCCTTGCAATGAAATAAATTACCACCCTTAAGCGTAATTTAGTCTTCTCATTTTCCTCATGGTCCTTGGTTCTATGCAAGAGCGTCATTTCGGTTCAACCATGCATTTCAATCGCGGATAACGGAATATTATTTTAGGACCTTCCCGATAAGATACTAAATTGAGACTTTGGAACAGGTCAGAATGGAACTTATCTAACATTAATATGCAATTTTTTGCACGATTGGGTCCTTAGTTCGACGCCAGGCGGTCTTTTGAGAGAAGTTTTGAATATTGTTCTGAGAACTTTCTTGGTAGGATACTGCATTCAACTGATAGCTTGCAGTACTATATGCAAGCAACTTTTAGGTTCTCGAAACAATCTTCAAAACTTCGCGCAAAAGACCACCTGGCGTCGAACTAAAAACCCGTTCGTGAACCATAATTGCATATCTATGTTAGATAAGTGCCATTCTGACCTGTTCTAAAGTTTCAATACAATGTCTTAACGGGGAGGTCCTAAAATAGGATTCCGTTACCCCCTTTGAAATATATGGTAGAATGGAAATGACGCTCAGGAATCGAACTAAGAACCATCAGAAGAACAGGGAACAGCGTATATTAAACTTATGAATTACCTCCAAGTACCTTCCATTTTATATAATTCCCGGTTATCGAAATAGCATTCCAAATAATTGTCAAATTTAACCGCCATGCATTTTATACCAGAGAATTTTACTCCCACTTGGCGTCGAACTCACGATCACTTGGTACCATTTCTTCAGTTGATTCAATAGATAGCCACAGAATCTCGATCCTTCGTGATTTTCACTGTTCTATAGCTCCGAGTAAGGACTCAAAACAATTTTCGAGAATTCGCGCGAAAGACCGCCTGGCGTCAAACACAGGACCCGTTCGTGAGAGTGTGAATGGCATACGAATGTTAGATAAGTACCAATCTCACATGTATCAAAGTGTCCATTCACTATCATATCGGGAAGGTCCTAAAATAAGATTCCGTTTTCCCCGTTTGAAATGCATGGTAGAATCGAATGACACTTTTGCATCGAACCAAGGACCACTAGAGAAACGGTGAACCTCATAAAAAATGTGATCAAACACCTCTGCCACCATTCCGGCTTTTATCTTTCCAGCTTATCGGGAAAGCATTTAAAAAATTGTCAAAGATTTCAGCAATGCATTTCTTACGGAAGCATTTCGAACCCACCTGGCGTCGAACATACGGCCATTGGTAACTTTTCTTCCTTTAGTACTATGGAAGACCATCTCATCTACAAACACCGCGATTATGATTGCTCTATCGCATCCAGAACGGCCTCAAAACAGATTGCAAAAATTCGCGCAATAGACCGCCTGGGGTCGAACTCAGGAACTTTTCGTGAATTAAATAGCAAATTTATATTAGATAAGTGCCAATCTGAGTTGTTTCAAAGTTTCGATTCGATATCTTATCGGGAAGGTACTAAAATAAGATTCTGTTATTCCCGTTTGAAATGCATGGTAGAATCTGAATGACGCTATTGCATCGAACCAACGACCATTAGAGGAACGGTGAAACGCGTGAAAGATTTTTTAAAATGCTTCTGCTACCATTCCGGGTTTTATATTTCCAGCTTATCGGTAAGGCATTCAAAATAATGTCAAAAATTGCAGCAATGCATTTCTTATGGAAGAAATTTGCACCCACCTGGCGTCGAACTCACGGTCATTTTGTAACATTTCTTCCATTGATAGTATAGAAGACTACCTCAACGTCAACCTCCGAGATTTTAGTTCCTCTATCTTACCGATGAGTGCCTCAAAATAAATTTGAAATATCCGCAAAATGCATTCTTATGGGAAAATTGCGATGTTTGGGACCTTCTGGTATCGATCCCCTAATAGCTATCGTCAAAGTATGAATTGTCTGGTATCTACAGCTTAGGGCCAGTGCGTGGAAAAAATGTTACGTTGACGGCGCTTGTGGAACATGCTTAGAATTCTTATCCCCTGTATATAGGTATATCCGGAGAGTTAGCTATATATAATAGAACGTTTATTTATTCCATCTATCTTATTCGAAGATTTATTTTAATTTCAAGAGAGGTTTTTAATTACTTTAGTCAATGAGATTTTTTTCATAATAAACTTGCTTTAAAAGGAAATACGAATGATCTGTAGCGCTAGCATTGGAAAAGGCATCGAATACTTTTTCTTTGTGATATGTTATCTGTGAGATCTGTTAATTAATTACCTTCATCTTTGTATTAAATAAAAGGATAAAAGCCAATGTAATTTTAAA
This sequence comes from Pachydiplax longipennis, assembly GCA_036926295.1. NCBI lineage: Eukaryota > Metazoa > Arthropoda > Insecta > Odonata > Libellulidae > Pachydiplax > Pachydiplax longipennis. Next base: position 1,338,537 of record JAVFKF010000006.1, on the reverse strand, counting down.
GATAAGTTTTGATGGTTAAGGGGGTTATTTGAATTTCATTATCAGTGGAGAAGTTAAATAGAGTTTGACTTTTGGAAAAGGAGATTTGTCGATTTTTCTGCAATATCAGTCCCTTTTAATGTAATCGACATTAATTCCCCTTGGAAGTCCATATTTTTGTCGTATCTTCTCTTTAATTAAACACTAGTAATAATAATGATAATGATGTACTAAATGTATGTACTGATAATGACTAAAAACTTAAATGTAGATGAGAACCACTGACTTCATGGTAAGGAAAGGCATAAACGAAAATAAATGGTTGCTAGATAACTCTTAATCTGCAGTAAAATTGAAATAATATTGTATTGTAAATTATAAAGTTGTAAAGCATCAAATATACTACACGCTTATTTCACTATTTATCTTGCAGAAATATATGTAGCGTAGCTTTGATAAAATGACAGCCGTTTAAAACATAATAACAAAATATTATTTAATTAATAGCGAAATATTTGTCTTTAAGGCTATGTGAGAAAATGTCTCTGTTCACATTCACGCCAACTTCGTGTTAGCGGGATATCTGTGTACTACAAAACCATCTCTTTTCACTTCTAACGCCGCACCACTTGAATAAATTTATTTTGAGAAGCGAATGCGAGTGCTGTTAGTGATACGGCCGTCAGAATTAAAGGTCCATTTCGCAAACTTAATGATTCAATTGTAACTCATTCAAATCGATTCTTCGGAATCTATCTTATGCAAACGCATCAATATCATTTACAGATTTATAAATGGTGACCAATCTGAGGGTGTCAATTCCTTTTGTCAGTGGAGGGATTTGAATCTGATTTAAATGAAGTTAGCCTCTCTCGGGCGCCTGCATTCGCATGCAATATTAAGATGTATTTTCACGCATTAGAATTAGCTACAAAAATTAACTTCGGATGGGACTTTGATTAAGCATAATTTTTATTTCTTTTAAAAAACAGAAAGTATTACAGATGCACCTTTCCAAGTAAATTAAAAAGTACTTAATATCCATTGGAAATAACTGCAATTTATATTTTCTGGAAACTATTTACAATACAATTCATTAATGATAAACAATTATTCCTTTAAGATCTAATGATGGTGTCTAGCAGAAACCGTTAATCTCCGAATAAATTACTGTGGAAAAGTATATATCTCTTGCCCTTCATTATGAAGTTCAAATTCCGCAGCATTTCGGCCTCCTCCGTGGATTTTGCTTTTTTTGAATCTTTTTATCTTGAAGGTTTCTTTTGAAGGCAGGGAAGTGACTGAAAACTTCTTTAGGCAACACATTCTAAGAACGACATTTCTCTGTATAATTATAATGCAGTTGTATGAAACATTTAAATCTATTAAGTATTTTACATCTGATTGCACCTCGCTTCCTTAATTATAATTTTGAGTTACATTTTTACAATATTCAGTTCTTGTATCGAAATTAAGATTTCCAGTTTTAATTTTTGAACTTTCATCACAGCGCAACAAACTGCTGCAAGAACTTTGATCGTATCCTAATTTTTATGCGTTAAAGAAATTTCGACCAACTAAACTAAAGTCCCGTGGGTGACGTTATTTTCTTAATGTTCATAGCGCTAATAGACTCAATTGTAATTAGTTGTGGTAAGTATAAACATTATTGAGATAGATATCAAATTCGTGCTTATTCCTCAAGGAAACTCACACGGGTGTAGAACATCCTTGTAATATAAGAAGAGTCAAGATTCCCCCTTTAGCGAAGTTAAGCTATAAATTTGTATCAACGTGCTCCAGTGAAAAGTTACCAATTGTACAAATTTACTGATATCGCCAGGGATTTCTTTGAGGATATCCTATTATCTTAAGGGTAAGAAAAAATATTTTTCGGAATTTGATATCCTTTTGTATAGAGGGAGGTGGAGATGGAAAGACAGCTCGACAAAAGCAGCATTCCTCACGAGTTCACTTCTTAATGAAATGGGCCACTCGCCGTAAAAAAATCTAAACATGGAGATCTGTGCACGAGTCAGCATATTTCCAGATTTACGTCCCATTGAGACATCTCCGACACATTTCGTCGAAATTTACGCGAATCCCAAGACAACCTTCCTAACAAGACTTTGTGCCACGAGTCTGCCCTCTAGCTAAAATGATGACCAATTAACGAACTGTTACCATGATGACAGCAAATTTGCAAGTCATTAGAAGCGGTATATCTTGCTCAAATATATTGCTGTATTAAATGTAAAAATTTATGGAAAGGGCGCGGATAGTTTAGTAGTTTTTAAACAGAGACATGTGGAATTCTTTTGTCTGACGTAGTCTTCGTTTTAAAATTTAAATACCTATTTATAAATGATTCTGTATCACGATATAGGATCATCAACATCACTTTTACCCGTCGATGAAATTACGTTTATGTGATGGTAGAACCTAAATTTGAACGAAAATTACATTTAAAGGGGATTTTTCATCAAAAATCGAAAAAAGTAAAACCAAAAGTAAAAGAAAGCAATATATAAATTAGAGCAGTTACTTGCGCCTTAATCCACATTCAGTACCTTCGATCGGGAAGGTACTCAAATTTCGAATTTCCCTTTTATTGTATGGTAAAATGTAGTTGATAGCGTGGAACCAAAGACCATCAGAAACTCCTTTCGTTGGGATGCTCTTCACATGTCGAAATATAAATTTATATCTTCTCGGGAAGAGCTTCATAAATATGTTCACCGCACATTTGCTATGGAAGCATTAAGACCGGCTGGAGTCGATCTCAGAACGTTTAGTTAGACGCGATGCCTCTAATGGTTAAGCGCATCTTAAACCAAGCGTTCAGTTCTTTTCGGGATATACCTCATAAAAGAGTTCAGTTTCCTGCCGTACATTATTCATGGGTGAATTAGGACTGCCTGGAGACAAACCCAGGGTCTAATGTAACATTTCATATAACTGATTGGTAGGGGCAACACCGACCGTTTCTAAAATTTCACGTCCATATCATATCGGGAAGTTCCTCGGCCGGATTTCCAAGGAAGATAGAAATCCGTAACCCGGAATTTGAGTAGTACCCAAGAATACGTTTTACAGAAGCAGTTTACTGTTTCCCTGATGGTCCTTAGTTTGACGCCAGGGTACCATTCTCATTCCACCATACAATTAAAAGGGAAATTCGGAATTACATTTGAGGACCTTCGATGTGATATCAACTCTAAATATACCATCTGGTAGCTATACCACTGATATTTAATTGGCGGCGACGTTTACGGTAATGGATCTTGGTTCGATAATACACGGGCGGTCTGAAAAGTTTCAGACATTTCACCATTTCTCGACATGTTTTCTGAAGATTTCTAAAAAATCTGGGGTCGGAATCTTTTCAGAACACACTCGTAGACCTGTTATATTTTCCCGTTTTAATCTACACTTAGAAGACTTTAGGAATGCTTTTGCAAGCAGCTGAAAGATTAGTATATATACACGAGTAAAATTGCTTGCATGCTGCAAGCTATCAGTTGAATGCAGTATCGTATCAAGTAATGCCTCAAAACTTCGCGCAAAATACCGCCTGGCGTCGAACTAAGGACCCGTTCGTGCAAAACAATTGCATATTAATGTTAGATAATTGCCATTCTGACCTGTTCCAAAGTTTCAATTCAATATCTTATCGCGAAGGTCCTAAAATAAGATTACGCTATCCCCCTTTGAAATACACGGTAGAATAGAAATGACGCTCAGGCATGAAACCAAGGAAAACTAGAGGAACGGTGTAACGCGTGAAAGTATTTGTTTAAACGCCTCTGTCATCATTCCGGGTTTTATCTTTCCATCTCATCGGTAAGGCATTCAAAGAAGTTTCAAAAATTGCAGCAATGCATTTCTTATGGAAGAATTTCGGACCGATCCATCTAAATTCCATTTAGTTTCATTGTCTCTCCATCCTCATTGAAGGTAAAATGGTGAGCAGTTTTCTATGTAAGAAAAATAGATCCTTCAAAACATTTTTTCCGATGAAGTAGAATTCTTAAAGGGCTATAGCAGATGCCCATGGGTGCATTCGGTTAAATCAACTTCCCTTCAATTTCCACACCATACAAGCCCAATCTTTGATAGGAGTTGCCCCTCCTTCACCCAATTCAAAGGGTTTCGATAGTCAATCGCAAAGTGCTTCACATCGTCCTCACAGTTGAGAGCTATTTTCTGCAATTCCACGATCAGCAACAAGCAGATTGTCTAAGGAGACACTTCAAATCGGTGAAATGCCTATTTCAAATTCGAGTGGAAGAATGCTACTGGCAGATAATAGCCGTCATTCTGACAGTATCATTTGTAAAAAAAAAGGTGATTTTAAAGAGCCGTAAAAACAATTCGGATTATACAAAAGGACATAAAAATCGTTACCAATGATAATTATTTGGGAGACTAAAAAATTTACACAATAAACAGCGATTATCAAGTAGTAAAAAGTCTTTTTCAATTGAAGTAAGATATAATTTCAGTATCACTTCGAGTCAGTCTACATCTTCTGAACTCAAATAACCTTCATATAATCATTCGTGAATTAGTGGATTTTCATAGCAACCATCTTGAAAAGAAGAACACTTTGTAACTTCCACAGCAGATTTTTAATTCGATATGTTTCGCCAACGCTTTAACACCTTCAGGTGATAGTATGTTCGAAATATGTCGAATAAGTAATTACGAAGTGTTTCTCTTTTCAAGATGGCTCCCTCTAAACTCTTTCGAATTCATTTTCAAAATAGATGAATTTAAACTTCTTTCAGTAATTGCAGAAACAAAATATTAGTAAAGTACATACATAGAATTCTCTCCTGGTTAGGGATTCCCTGGATACTGGCGCTATCAAGGAAATTCTTGGTATGAAACTGTTATCTTCGTTTATCTTCTATTTAAGAAATAGATTTAAAGAAAAATTTATCGGGCAAACGAGGTCTTTATTTGCTGACTCCTTCCTATGCGAATTCATTTGATTTGAATCTTACGAGATAAATAAGAATTGATTGATTTCCGGCTTAAACACGAAAACAAGGTAAAGTGAGTAAAATGCGTAGATTCGAAATAAATAGGCCAATTCTCGAGCAGAAAAAATGGGGAAAAGGAACGAAAAGAAATTTTTGGCAAGCGATTTATCTCGAAGCTCTATTTTTCTTGGAATTTCCTTAGTATATCCATTAGTTGTATGCGTTCGTAGATTCTTTTACTTGGTACAAGGTCTGTCCGGAACTATCCAGCCATCCAATGTTTTGAGAGCCATCCTAGAACAATCTCTCTTTCGAAGTACCCCCCTTGTGAGCCACCAACAATCAGTCTTTCATCTCCTCACCGAGTGAAAACTGTGCCATTTCAGTGGCCTTCGGGAAAAAGTCGCAGGGAGACATATCATCACTTACAAAACCATCGTTTGCAACTGAAGAATTGTGCCGCGGAACGAATTTTGCAACCACGCATTTTTCTTTTGTTAAAATCTCAGAGACAATATTTTTGGAATCCTAAAATCTTCTTCTAACCCTCGCAATGCCAATCGTCGATTTTTGTCGATTGCAGTTGGCACGCAATTAACATTTTCAGGAGTTTGACTGGTTGATGGCCTTCCAGGGTGCGGATCGCTTTCTACGGACTCACGACCATTTTTTTAATTTGAACACATCTCAAAGAGTCCTTCCCGAAGGCCGTGCTTATCGTACGAATGGTTTCTGAAAATGAATGAAGTTTGGAAAAAAAACTTGATGGAAATTCGTTGCTCTAGATTCTCAGACTGCGGCGGTAAGACAATACATAAGCTTACTCAATGGCGTCTCTTTACTGAGTCGGACAGCTGTCTAAATTTTCATGCATTCGCGGTCTCCTGGAATTTAGTAATGTGAAGATCACGCTGAACCTTATCGAGATATTCATAACGGCTGTTTTTTACGGACGGACCACGTATTTTATTCTGGAATTGAAAAAGAATATTATCGATGCCTTAATATACATGTGCTATTCAACTGATTACAGAATTAAAATACCGTTTATACAAGTGATTCCTTGAATTAAAAAAAGAGTATGAAATAGTTTTATGAATTAATAAGATTTTTACAATCCTGATTACTAAATCAGCGATGAAATTTGTATAATGTATGACGTATTTTATTTATAATTAAGAACTTAAGAAAGAAAAAAAGCTTACAAATGGCAAATTACGAAGAGTAAAGGGAGGCGTAATCTTTTATATAGTTTTTTTTTTAAATAAAATTTTGAAATTTGTTTTCTCTCGACGGCGGAGTTCCTTTTATTCGCTTCGCATATTCCAATAAATGGGATTTTGTCATTCGAAGATAAATAAATTAAGGAAAAAAATGAACTAAAAATATTATGAATCTATGACGAAAGGCGATGTTGACTGAGCGAGGTTATGTTCATTCGTGAACATTTTGCAAACATTTCAAACATTTTACGAATATCTAAATACAAGGTTACAATTACACGTTATCGGAATCTCAATCCAGTATTTAAGTAAAGTATCGTGTAAGTGTGAACAAGTATGATTTTTAAAGACGAATGAATGAGTTTTTGTGATCAAAATCCATTCAGAAAAGTGTCGATTTAAAACATTGGATAGCCGCGTTATGAAACGTGATCTCTTCCCTTTCTTTAGAACTTTTGAAAGAGACCAAATGATTTTTCTCTATTTTTTGGTATCTGTCAGTCCTTTAATAAATTTTCATGCGAAATTAATCATCTAAATCTCTCTCTCGCCTCAATATTTGCTTTAAATCAAAGTGTCCTATCGTCCTTTATATTTTTTCGTAGAAATCAGCTTTCGTTCGAACGTGTCACAGGAGGCATAGAATTCGCTCCAACATCAGAAAACTAGAAATTTTGGAGTAATAGTCGATAGAATAGAAGGAGTGGACACAGAAGCAGTTGCAGAGATCTTCCGGGATTTTCGATAAAATCAACAAATTTGACGCGCATCCCGTGAAAATGTTCACATCGCGGTCGCGTGGCGTCGAAACATTGCATTTAATCTTAATTATATAGCTACAAATCGCGAAACAAAATAAAACATGATTTTACCATCGGCTAATACGCTAGATGTTCCATCGACATGTATGAAATATTTCTATCATTCAATACCTTCACACTTTGGACGAAGAAGCGGGTCTATCCTTTCTAAATTTTAATAATATGCCAAGTAATGAATATCATTCATTTTGAGAATATTATCGGTGTTTTGGAGTGGAGTGTTGGTGAGATTTCCTTCTTCTTCTTGATGGTCTTCTGGTCCATTTTGCCGCGGAGCGGGATCAAAGCTGTGTGGCGGTACTTGTCCCCAAGCCAGGAACAGTAATGGGGGTGCTTAATTTTAAACTAATTCTATGAACAATTTTTGTTTTGACATTTGTTTTTCTAATCCTAATTTAAATCTAAACTACGTGCTACTTTTTTTTGTTGGTGGTACCACCTTTTTGCCTTTTATATATTTTTTTTTTATTATAACTTAAGAATGTTTTTTGTATCTTTTAGGCATACTTTTCTTATTTTTTTCCTTGGGGCAGAGCACCATAAGTTTTTTTACGATTGGGTTGTTTACAATTTTTAGGTTATTGTGAAATTTTTTGACAATTTTTATAACCTTTTCTTTGATTGAACCTAGGTTGTCGAATTTTTTGATTTCCTTGATGCTCACAAGTTTGTTGGAGCATGTTGCAGCTCTGATTAAATTATTATAATAAGCCTCTATTTTTCGAAGGTTAGTGTTGGTTGTGTTGAAGGTGACTGGGCATGCGTATGTTATGATAGGTGTGATGATTGTATGTATTAGCCTTAGCTTGGTTTGCGTTGATATGTTGTTTTTTCTGCTTAAGAGTGGAAGTATTTTTTGTTTAATTGCATTTGCTTTGCCAATGGCTATTGATGTGTGTTTATCCCATGATAGTTTTGATGTGAGTGTGACTCCCAGGAATTTATGTGTATTTGTTTTTGGTATGATGGATTTATTGAGTCTAATTGGTGTATTGCAGTGTTTGTTTTTGTATGTATTAAAATGAATGTGTTTGCTTTTATTTGCATTGACAGTTATTTTCCAGTCAGTCCACCATTTGTGGTATTTTTTCAGATGCTTTGCTGCAGCTGCTTGAGGAGAGCGGCTGGTTGTAATGAAGGCTGTGTCATCTGCAAATAGTAGGTTTTTGATGTTTTCTGTTTTGGGTATGTCGTTAATGTAGCAGTTGAAAAGAATGGGGCTCAGTGTGGAGCCTTGGGGTAGTCCTGCAGTGAGTGTTGTAGGGTGTGACTTTGTGTTGTTGATTTTAACGTGTATTGTTCTGTTTTGAAGGAAGTTTTGTGTGATTTTTAGTATGTATGTTGGGAATTTTAATTGATGGAGTTTGTGTATCATTCCTTCATGCTATATTTTGTCGAAGGCTTTTTCGACGTCCAGAAATATGGCCTGTGTAGTTTGTTTGCCGAAGTTTATGCCTTTTGTAATTGTGTCTGTTAGGTGTAGTAATTGGTTGTTGTGGAGTGTCTTTCTCTGAAACCCATTTGTTCAGGAATTATTATGTTGTTTTCTCTGAGGTATAGTTTGATGCGTTGTAATATGCAGATTTCGAAGAGTTTTGAAATCGTACATAAGAGTGTTATGGGTCTGCAATTTTGTACTAGTGTTGGTGTTTTGCGTGGTTTAGGAAAGAGAATGACATTGCCTATTTTCCAACTATTAGGAAAATACGATGTTTTTAGGCAAGTGTTGAAAAGGTCTGCTAATAGTGTAAGAAGGTGTGGAATGTCTGTTGTGATCTTTAGCATTTGGTTTGTAATGCTGTCATGGCCAGGCGCTTTTTTATTTTTTAAGTTTTTAATGTGTTGAAGTATTTCCGTTGGCCTGATTTCGTTTATTGTTGAGATGGGTGTGTTTAGTATGTTCGTGTTTGTTTGTATTATTGTTTCATCTTCTCCATTGAGGGTTGGAGGGGCAGACATAATGCTGCCTAAGTATTTCGCAAATAAATTTGCTTTTTGTAAAGGGTCGTGATGCCATGTGTTGTTGTCTATGATTGGTGTTGGTGGTGTTCTTGGTTTGGTGAGTGCTTTTGTCATTCTCCAAATGCTGTGGTCCTCGAGGGATAAAGAGTCTAATTTTTCTCCCCAGAGCTTGTCGTTGAGTTTTTGTACTTCTTTTCTGACTTGGTTTCTGAGTTGGTGGTATAGTATGTTATCTCTGGGTTGTTTAAATGTAATGTATTGTTGTCTGTGTTTGTTTCGTGCTGCGATCATATCTATGATGTGTGAAGGAAGTTTCTTTTTTTGTTGAGTTGGTGCGATGCATTTGGTGGAGTTGGCTTTTGCCAGAGAGAATAAATCACTGATCATTTTGATTTGTGTGTCGATGTGTGCGTGTGAGTGTTCTTGTAATATTGGTATGTGGTGTATGTGGTTGAAAAAGTATTCATGGAATATTTTCCAATCTGTGCTCCACGTTGGAGCTTGATTTGGTGTATTGCCCAACGTGAAATAGATTGGGAGTTAAACTCAAAGAGTACTGTTGTGTTTAATTGTGTGTTTAAATTGTTAGTGATAATGAAATCTAAGGTGTCGCATGTTGTTTGGCGATGTACGTGATTGTGTTGGTCTGGTGCGTGTGTAATTAATTGCTGTGTATTGTTATTTAGTTGTTGAATTAAGTTTGATAGTGTGTATCCATTTGTATTGTTGGTGGTGGAGCCCCATTGTGTGTGTTTTGCATTCCAGTCACCTGCGTATATGTTGTTTCCTGGTTGTGAGAGTAATTGCGACAGTTCATGTCGTAATTCCTGCTGCGTGTATCTGTTTTTTGTACTGTATGGAGGCACATAAACACTGTAAATATTGACAATTTTACCATTTAAAGAAATACTAATGCCTACATATTCTACAATTTTAAAACTAATCCTATCAGTGTACTTAAATTTAAATCAGCCGCCGGCTGATGACCTGTCGTTTCTAATGTGTGTGTAGTGTGGAATGTAAATGTTTTGTGTGGGTGTGAGTCTGGTTTCCTGTAAGCAACAGATTTGTATGTCCCAGCCCTGTAGAAAGTCTGTAAGTTCTGATAGTTTATTTATTAAAGTGTTGCAGTTCCATGTGATGATTTGCGTGTTATGGACAATGAATTTTCATGATTTCTGTTAAGATGAATAGTTTTTTGGCTTCTAGTGTGTTTAATTGTTTGACTTGAGCGATTATGTTCATTGTCCATTGTACTAAGTTTTCTGAGTTTGATTGGTGATTGGTGTTGTTCTGATTGGTGAGATTTCCTGTAGAAAATCGGCCTTATATATATCGGCAAAGTTGTTTTCCCTCGAATGCCCCAAACCCTTCCTATCGGCTAATCCCCCTAAATAGAATAAGTAATATGGTGAATGATATAAATTTGATTAAATGATTGTGAGCAATATAATCTTGAAAACACAGAAAAGATAACTGACAATAAGAGCGGATTACACTATAGGTAAGGTATGATTTTATCTTTGTGTAGGTCGGAAGTAATTCAGAAACCCTCAATTACATCACAACTTTCTTTCTTTCAATCCAGATCATTGGAGCATAGAGATGAGTCAGCATATTGTCTTTCTTGTGAACCTCTTGTTTCGGATTTCCGTCCCTTTCAATGCCTCCTCGAGGGCGGAAAAAGCGTAGAAAGATTTAAACGAAGGATACTGCGTAATAAATATCTGTCGATAAAGTATCGAGAAAATCAATTATTTCTCGATAAAATAATTCAATCCTGCAGCGTGTAATTTGATTTCTTTTTTATTGGCTTTCTTTTGCTTCTTTATTGCGGACTTTATTACGTTCCAGTGTGACACAAGAGTACGACATCGTGTCGTTTTTTGCGCGGGAAAGATAACATAAATATAAACTGGAACATACTTTCGTATAATTTCTTCGAGTTTATTGTTACTCTAAAGGCTGTTTGGATAGGGCGGAATCGGATCGTAAAGAAAGACATATGAATACATTGGTAGAGGATGTGGACAGTTTCTTTATCTACCTTTACTATTGCATAGCCTTGGTCTCAAATTAATGGAAATAATCAATGGCTAAAAAAATATTACTAAAATTACGATCTCAATGTTATGTGAAAGCAAGTATATGCACCTTCGTTTCACCTATCCGAGGATTTGAATGGCTCGGATGTCAAATATGCAGTTTTAAGATTTGAATTTGAATTAATGATTAGTACAAAATCTATGGTTAAGAGAAATTTAACGTTCTACATTTTCGTTATTACCTCAAAAATGATTCACCTCCCTTAAAATCATTCTATTTTGCTTCGAAGTCTGATGCTGTCAATGTGAACGTTTCCATTATGAAGAAATGACTTTGTACTTATTGTGATTGGATTTGTTAGCGAAAGGTTAAATTTAGGGTGGTTAAAATTCATTTTCCCTCTGAGAAAATTGATTTGCATTAATTTGATATACTTTCTCAAAGTAGTTTCAATAATACCCTTCATGATGTTTCTCGGGGAAACGGATTTCAGGTTTTAACACGTCTATGATATAATGCGTAGAAATTTTTCCTGCGAAAATAAGAATAGAATCAATCTTATCATAATATCTAATACAGCGATTTTAGCTTTAATTATTAATATGAAACAAGGCCAAAATTTTAGAAATAAATAAGCTGCTAACTTCGCCGTGAATCAGCGTCACAACTGATTTCATGTTTCTATTTCATCACTTCTCCTCGGAAATCGAATCATTTCCTCCACACACTCACCCTTTATCCGTGAGGTCGAATCCATTTCACAGTTTCTTAGAAAATTCAATTATGCATTATGAATGCGCCAGTTTTTCCAATTAAGCAACTTCTATACTCCCAGTTATGTTCCTCACGTTTACCTCCAAAGGTTCTGTGTCGTATTTCGTAAATAACTACCGAATGCGAAGTTCTTCGGACTTTTTCATCGTATATTTCTCATCCGCTTCAATCACTTAATATTCGAACGCACCAAGGATATGCTCGCTTTTAGAGGAATGCGTCATTCAAGTTTCTTGTTTTCGTCTGATTCGGTTGATCACAAAAGACCTCGTCCCACCCCTTTTAGTGTGGACGCGGAAGCTGTTTCACGACCTTTTCGATCTAAATTCCGGTTCTGGGGATCCTTTGCAATCATTCCGTTCGATTCAAAATGACCTTTATCACTTTCGCCTACCCATCAACCGATCATTCTTTCAAGGGAAATTTCCATCCTTTTTTGGACCTTCTTAGAATTGTTGTGGTAATTCATAGTTAAGGTAAGCTTTGACACCACAACTGACGCGACCTAAGTCCTAATTTACTCCTATTTACCTAATTACTACCTAATTTACTCCTAATTAGAGAATATATTTTAAATATTTGTTTAACTCATGTAGCAAAACCCCGCGTAAGACGCAGTCCCACTATGGTCCATTCAGTCGATTCTGCATTTCCTGCGACACCACAAAAAGTGCCCTCGAGTCTAAGTCACTCTCGGATGAATAGAAATTTGAACAATTGGGACCATTTTTTCTTGTGAGGTCCTAGAATAGAATATCCTCCAATCGACCGATTTATATAAGTCCGTCATGTGTTTCAAATAATTATTTTTGCACTTATGATCCTCTCATGTAATAAATTCACATTTATCCTAAGTTCACTAATTGACGGTTCGAATTTGTAATAGATTAGTGATTCCAACCCATCCCCTATATGCCTGTAAAAACTTTTTCTTTTGTCCAAACAAACATGACATGGCACATTAATATATCAAATGCATTTAATATAAGTGTCGCTCTCATAGCTCCGAATTTTCAGTTCAATATCTTATCAGGAAGATCCTAAAATAAGATTCCGTTATCCCCTTTTGAAATGTATGGAATCGAAATGCCGCTCTGGCATCAAACCAAGGACCATTAGGGAAATAATGAACTTTGCATATGACAGATTTTGATAAAAAATTTTGACATGCTGGATTCTACGTTTCTATGTTGCCCTGAATTGATTCAAAAAATATTTCCAAAAATAGCCTCAATGCATTTTAAATGGGATAATTTCGCACCGACCTGGCGTCGAACCACTCTAATTTGGTGACGTTTCCTCCATTGGTACTATAGAATTCTACCTCATCTGCAAACTCCGTGATTTTAACTGCTCTATCGCACGGAGAAATGCCTCAAAATTATTTTCAAAAATCCGCGCAATGCATTCTTATGAGAAAATTCCGATATTTAGGACATTCTGGTAACGAACGCATGATAGCTAGCGTCGATGTCTGAATTATTTTGGATACTACTGGGTGGGGCCAGTACGTCCTAAAAATTTAACGTGGATGGCACTAGTGGAACATGGTTAGTTTTTATCCCTTATAGATACATGAATATATAGGTATATCTGGAGAAGCGTCCATATATATATAATAGATAAGTAGCTATAAATATAAGAGATAATAGATATTTATATCGTTGCTTCTCCTTCTGGTCAGGAGCACTGAAATTATCATCAGTCAGTAAATGCCTTTGTTCTAAAGTGTAAAATGGTACAGAAATTTGGGATTCGTCCTCCCTTATGAAGCTTTAATGATTCGTTTTTATTTGAGAGAATGCTTAAAATTCCATGCATGTACATATAAACTACTTGTACTTAAGTAATAAGTCTATTTATTAATTTTCAAGTTCTTTATGTTGCCTAGCTCTATAAAAATGCATATTTGTTGATTTTTATTTCAAACGAGAATTCCGTATTATTTTCAATTTCGTACGCGATATTGAAAAGATACTATCGTAAACTAATGATCCGGATTGAATAATGTGGAAAATTAATAAACAAAATGGATGAATTACCTTCATCATGTCCACGAGGATTTTTGATAACGTCTGGAAGTGGGTCTCGCTGCATTCATGCTCTAAACCCTGTCATTTGTCGAATTAAAGTCAGGAATAATTCGAGAACCACCACTGTAATTGGCCTCAAAGACAACCGTTACAACTTGAATCGTTGCATTGATGCACAGTTTCTTTGTTTTAATTCTTGAATGAAATTCTCACATTGAGAGAAGGTTTAAGGGAAAAAAGTGTTCACAGTAATAAAAAATCGAAATTCTTTTATGGTTTATATGTTATTCGATCAAAGCGGAAGGTATTTTTCGTTCGTGTCGAAACGAGTATCGGTTGTCTCTCATTACGAATCATTTGTTTACATTTGAATACATCAAAGTCAACTCCCGATATTAATGCATGTGAGAGACTCTCATTATTCAGAAGCGCTACTTATTAATCCGAATGAAACAGACGGTCATTTACATAGAAGTCGCAAGAAAATTGTTTCGAGTTTTATTGTGCGATTATTCAAAGCCGTGCTTTTCTCTCTGCCTATTCATAAATTGATTGACTTTTCCATTTAACTACCGTTTATTGACCTTATTCATTTGTATATTATGTATATATTATATCTTAGGTTTGCCATACTGGCTCCTAAATCAATCAGATTTGATAGCAGTGGAACAAAAATTTTTGAGGTGCAATAGCCTTTTTACAACGAGAATATAACTACAGTGTTTGATGATGAAGTACTAAATATATATTGCCTTCAAGAAATGTATAAGAGCAATAGCTCAAAATACTCTTATCATTTGGTTGAGGTAGATAAAAATATTCGAAAAGATTACGGTATTTTGTCATGATTTTTATGATTGTTTCGCGCTTTCAACTATTAGGTATTCACGCCATATACGTACGGTATGCATTTCGAGAGCGCTGCTAAAGAAAAAGAAACGACTTTCGCGTTCCTAAATAAAATGAAATTACTAGACGATGATTTCTTGCGATATTTGGAAGACGGGAATATGAAATGAAATACAAAGTAAACATATTTCTAAATGTTTTTAGCTTATTGTTTTTAACTGAATGAATTTAATGAGAAAGATGTATCTCATATAAAGATGTTACATTTGAGGAACATTTTTACAATGTTCTAATAGATAGCAATTTCGTAAGTGATAGCATTATTTCATTATTAAAAGTAAACAAATTTAAATCTGAGTAGAAGCCTTAACTGTGTATAAATCCGCAATAGCAAACAAGATGAAATTATCAAATTCCACGAAACATTTCTGATGTGATCGATGCACTGTTTCGTTTGATAGCGGTTTCATTAAAACATCTTTCGTGGAATTAGCATCGCATAATAATTCATGCTTCTAAAATTTAATTTTATAAAAAATTCACAGATTCAGGCGATGTATTGCAAAGATCCATAATGGAATGAAACTCGATAAATTGTACTTTTTCCACTACGTTTCGTTTTTAAAATGCTACTATATATTGCATACGTCATGATCATCAACTATTATTCCTGCATCATAGTGAGAAAATAATATACCATACAATGGATTTGTTTCACGTCTTCTTTAAGTTATTTCCCACGGATAAAATTTTTATTATGTTTTCCTCTCTTCTTTAAAAAGAGATTTTTTAAATCACGATCGTGTTTATTTACACCATGTCTGTTGCATTGTATCATCTGTTTTGTTAAATAAACGCAGAAGATTCTCGAGCTACGTACGGTAACCATGCGAAGATTTAAAAAAAGAGAGAAACCTCGAGGGTTTTAATGGAATAAAGATTGCACTTCCCCAAGCTGATTTATCTTTCGTTCGAACTGAATTGTGCACGCTCTCCATATGTAATCGCCCACGTGCACTACCTCAAAGCCACTGATTGTTCCAATTTATTCGAGAGAAAACGTCACAAATACAGTTCTTAACGAGCATCGCGACGCTCGCCCAATAAGGAGTCTTGCGAAGCAAATCCTGCCTCTCGTCAACTCATTCTATTTTATCCATTTTAGCTTCTTAGAGGAGTTTACGGCATTGTTGCTCAATAGGAGAAGTTATTCTAACGTGATTGACTCGCAATTAGTAAACTTTGGTAAACTTTGAATAGGATGAGACACTCAATTTGAATATACATTAAGTAGAAAATATTCTGCGCGATGCTTGATTATGATCATAACAAACACTAGATGAATCAAAATCAATAATTGAAGCTTTTCCAATTAAGAGTATCGGTTGATTGTAAAATCATGTTGAAGCAAAAGCTTTCGGTGTGTAATATTATCTTAGAGAGTTCTGAATACTTGAAACATTAACTTCTTCCTACACATTAATTGCCGTTATATTTTTATATTCTTTGGGAAAGTTAAGTAAAGTATATAGTAGTACATACATTTCTAATGCTATGTAAAGTGCATACTAAGATATTATATATATATATATATATATATATATATATATATATATATATATATATATATCTATTATATATAGCTAACTCTCCGGATATACCTATATATATAGATATATAAATACGAGTAAATGTTGCTTGCATACTGCAAGCTAATTGGTAAAAATTTACTATAAGTTCCCCTTATGGGTATCATTTTCGAAGCTTATACAGCAAAATTCTTAAAAATTGCCGCTATGCATTTCGAACGTGAGAAATTTTCATCCATCTGGCATCGAACTCACGGTCAAAGGTAACCTTTTTTTCACTGGTTCTATAGAAAAGTACTTCAAACGCAAACTCTGTGATTTTGAATAGTCTCCTGCAAAGAGAAACGCCTCAAAACAATTTTAAAAAAATTAGTGTAAATGACCGCCTGGTGTCGAACACAGGACCCGTTCGTGAGAGACAATGGCATGGAATTGTTAGATAAGTGCCACTCTCACGTGTTTCAAAGTTTCAATTCAGTATCTTATCGAGAAGGTCCTAAAATGAGATTCCGTTCTTTCCGCTTGAAATGCATGGTAGAATCGGAATGACACTCTTGCATCGAACCAAGGACCACTAGAGAAACAGTGGATGTCATGAAAGAATCTTCTCAAACGCTTCTGTCACCATTCCGGGTTTTATCTTTGAAGCTTATCGGGAAGGCATTTACAAAAATCGTCCAAAATTTCACCAATGCATTTCTTACGGAATCATTTCGGACCCACCTGGCGTCGAACATACGGCCACTGGTAACATTTCTTCCTAAAGTACTATGTAAGACCATGTCATCTGCAAAGACTGTAATTTTGATAGCTCTATCTCATCGAGAACGGCCTCAAAACAGATTGCAAAAATACGCGAAAAAGACCGCCCAACGTCGAACTCAGGACCCTTCCGTGAGAGAAGATAGCAAAATAATATTAGATAAGTGCCATCCTTACCTGTTCCAAAGTTTCGATTCAATATCTTATCGGGAAGGTCACAGGCCTCTGTCACCATTCCGGGTTTTATCTTTCCAGCATATAAAGAATAACCCGGAAAGATATAACCCGGAAAGATGACAGAGGCGTTTGATTTCCTTCTTTCAAGAGGTGAACCGTTTCTTACGGTCATTTAGTAACATATCTTCCATGAAAACAATATACGACTAACTAAACTCCAAACTCAATTTTGTTAAAACCCAAACGAAATTTTGGTTCCTTCATGTTACCGATAAGTGCCTCAAAATAATTTTTGAAAATCCACCCAATGCATTCTTATGGGAAAATTTCGATTTTTGGGACATTCTGGTATCGAACCCATGATAGCTAGCATCGATATCTGAATTATTCTGGCATCTACAGGGTGGGGCCAGTACGTCGAAAAAATCTTAAGTCGACGGCGTTTGTGGAATAAGGAAGCCCACTATTATAAAATAATTATGGGCGATTTTAACGCTCGTGTAGGTCAACAGGAAGCTGATGACACCGTCGCAGGACAATACGGACTGGGCCAGAGAAACGAACGTGGTCACCGCCTGGTAGAGTTTGCTGAATGCACCAATATGTACATAACAAATACATATTACAAGAAGAACCCAAAAAGGAAGTGGACTTGGAGAGGACCCAACGGAGTAAAAAATGAAATAGATTACATATTGGTTAATAAACTCTACACAGTCACAGACTGTGAAGTCTTGAATAACTTTAGCACTGGAAGTGACCACAGGATCGTAAGATGCAGATTGAA
The DNA here is from genome assembly GCA_036926295.1 of Pachydiplax longipennis. Lineage (NCBI taxonomy): Eukaryota > Metazoa > Arthropoda > Insecta > Odonata > Libellulidae > Pachydiplax > Pachydiplax longipennis. The sequence goes on along the minus strand of JAVFKF010000006.1, from coordinate 1,320,547 downwards.
GATTAATCTCCAAATGGAACGCAAGAAGTTGATTTCATGCAAGAAACATGAAATAAGCATCAAAAAACTAGAAGAAAACAAGAATAAATATCAGCTTGAGCTAAAAAATAGATTCTCAGCACTTCAAGAAGAAGAACTAGAAACCAAAGTCATGCAAGCTGTTAAGGAAGCAGCAGAAGAAGTAGCAAGCACACCAAGAAGAGCTAAAGATAGAAAGCTAAGTGACAGCACCCGACAAATGATGAAACGACGTAAGGAACTGAAGAATTCAGATACACAAAAGGATAACATCGAATACGTCGAGCTTAGTAAGGCTATCAGAAGGGCAATTAAGGAAGACGTGAGAAAATTCAATGAGAGAATTGTGCAAGAGGCTATAGAAAACAGAAAAAGTATGAAGAAGACCAGACAACGCCTAGCAATTGGAAGAAAACAGATTTTAGCCATACAGAAGGAAGATGGTACAAGAACTTGCAACAGACAAGCAATACTAAGGACGGTAGCAGAATACTTTGGCAACCTATACAAGGAGGAAGAAAATGCTGAAGAGGAAACCCAAGAAGAAAGCTAAAACCAACGAGATCCCCTCTCTATTCTCCCGGAAGAAGTAACTGCAGCAATAAAGCAGACGAAGAACGGAAAAGCAGGAGGCATAGATGGAGCGTTAGCAGAATATTTAAAACTTGGTGGAACAGAAGTTGCACACGTTTTAGCGCAGTTATTCACAACTTGCCTGAAACAAGGAAGAATCCCCCAGGACTGGAATCATGCAAGAATAGTCCTTTTGCACAAGAAAGGAAGCAAGGAAGAGCTGAAGAATTACCGCCCCATCAGTCTCCTTCCTGTTGTTTACAAAACATTCATGAGGATAATAGCTGAACGGATAAAGATTATTCTATCATCTGCCCAGCCTAGAGAGCAAGCAGGATTCCGGAAGGGCTTCAGTACTATGGACCACATCCACACACTACAAGAAATAATCAGCAGGACGAATGAATATGAGATGCCACTAGTACTATGCTTTGTGGACTATGCTCAGGCCTTCGACTCGGTAAGTACCTCCTCTACACTAGAAGCTCTGGAAAAACAAGGAGTAGATGCAGAGTACATCCGACTCCTACGCAGCATTTATAAAAATGCCACAGCCTCAGTAATGCTACATGAAGTTACTGAAGAATTCAAGATCGAGAAGGGAGTTAGACAAGGAGATTGCCTTCCCCCAATTCTTTTCACAGCTGTTCTGGAGGAAGTTTTTAAAACCTTGGACTGGGAGCAGAAAGGTCTGCGGATAAATGGGGAACACATCAGTCATCTGCGCTTTGCAGATGATATAGTACTCTTCGCAACCAACGGAGAAGATCTAGCTTCAAGACTTCATGAACTGAACACAGCAGGACAGAAGATAGGACTCAGGATAAATTTAACAAAAACAAAGGTAATGTATAACTCTTTTGCAGCACAAGAAACAATCAAATTTGAAGGGACGCATCTGGATGTCTGCTCAGAATACACATACCTAGGACAACTAGTAACCACAGGAGAGAACAACAGGATTAACGAAGTGAACAGAAGAATTAAACTCGGCTGGAGTGCCTTCGGAAGAAATGCACACATTCTAAAGTCACAAATGCCAATGGTCTTGAAGAGAAAGGTCTTCAACCAATGCATTCTACCAGTGTTGACATATGGAAGTGAAACCTGGGTGTTAAACGCAGCAATAACCCAGCGACTTCAGACAACCCAAAGAAGTATGGAAAGGTGTATGCTTGGGATCACAAGAGTGTAATCAGGTCTTCTGATTTTTGCCTAACTTCGCTGAGACCGATGACGTCCCAATTTATCTTCTCTGCTTCATTCAGTAGTTCCAGTAGTCTGTCTTCACTCTTCATGCTGCGGCAGTTGTAAGTCGCGAAGTGGAGGGTGGTAGCTCTTTTCCTCATGATGGTCCCCTGTAATGCCACCACCTCCCGGACATCCGAATGGGTGGTGCTTTCACGTCCGGATAAATTTCTATTACAGAAGCTCATCATGAAAATTGTATTTGCATTTGGGGGATGAAGGACAATAATTCACCAGGCTGTCCTACTGCCGGTTGGTGAATGCCACTTTCACAATTTGGCCGGAGATATAGCTGAAGCCTTCTTAGCATGGTTGAACCTGGGCTATACATCGCCTCCAACCTTAGTTAACACATTGACGGCGCCATCTGTCTTAGTGACTAACTGCCATGGTATTGTATAAATGATAATAATAGTACATCTGTGATAAAGTCTGATAGTTAATGGAAATAAAAACTCTGCTTTCTCAAATCACGTTGTTTTTTAATTTTAGTTAGCCTAAGTCCTATCTTTAAGTAATTTTCGTGTAACATACCCTAATACATATCTACACATATTCCTTTCATAGGGATGTTGACCATGGGAGTAATAAGTAGCCTTCGCGAGAAGCGTAGAATAATAATAAATAATAATGTCTTGCAAATAATTTTGATTTTATCGCAGTTGTAGGCCCGGATGCATGGAAGTTACTCTAGTTCAGTAAGAATGGAGGTAACCAGACAAAGCAACTTCATAAATACGGTCGCTCGCTTTAAGAGCTATAAAATATCCCTCCGTACTAATCTTTTGACTCCCATCGTCTTATGGAAGATGAAACTGTCGCTCTTTTTTCGCAAAGATGTTATCACTTTCCAGTTTCCATTTTCTAATATCTCCCCTTGTAATAATGTTAAAGTACAGAATAGCGATTTTGCAAAATGTTCATTTATTGATAAAGGTATAAGGGAATGGACTGACTTGCCTGAAGAAATTTTCATTTCACTGCCGAAAATGTGAAAAATTACCAAAAGAAGCTGTAAAGTTATAAAATGTCTATTTTATATTTGTATGGTCCTCGCCTATTTGTTTTATTTTTATTAGAAGGATTTTTTGAACGGAGAAGTTGTGGTGTAGTATGTTAAAAATTGTCTTATCCTTGTGTTGTTCTGTAAATTATTTTTAACTGTAAATCGCACTGGAAATTTATTTGTAATAACATAGTTTTAATCGCTGTTATAGGAATACATTGCATGACGTGCTGACTTGGAGAAGTTTCCAGTGGAATCTACCTCCCGATTATGCTGAATGCCATGTAGGTTTTTTTTAGTATTATTAAAAGTGCTGCCACAACTAAGTTCATTATGGGCTCCAAATGGGAAAAGAATCGCTTTCAATTTACCTCCTTAGCTATCCGGGACCTCTTATTTTGTTTTGTCCCTTAACTGACTAGATTTTCTTAAATGTCTGTTTGTAGTTATAAAATGTATCATCATTTCGTTCGGGACTTCACTGAGGTCAACTGAGGATGGATCGAGTGGGTGAAATGCAACTGACTTTGGATTCGAACCAAGAGTAAACCAACGGGGGAAGAAGGGAAGAGTTGGGTTGCTGTGATCTCATGTATGAGTTCCATAAATGTGAACTTCGTCTTTAACGAGGAGTGATTTTTATAGCGAGTGGGTGCTTTGAAAATCGAATAGTTAAATTTGGAAACTACATGGGAAGAGAGGAAAATAAGAAGTGCTCTTATTGGTATCATATGCTCACCAATGCAAACATTACGATGAATACTTGTTGAATTGTAAGCTATTATATTTCTGAATATCATTTCTTGGTGTGCTGAATTTAGTTCTTCAGTCGCGTTTTTCTTCAGTGAAACCTGATCTCAAAAGGTTCTGAATTAAAAGCTTAAGACGTAGTAGCCATTAAATTTTTATGCATTCACTTAACATTTGACAGTTATATTGGTGCGTAGAGAATGTTATACCTTATCTTCTTCCCGTAAATTTTAATTGAGAAACACAACGATGGAAATGTAATTTTTACTTTGCACATGAAGTTGTGCGACTAACCCAAGGTTATACAAGAAGTGAAAAATTGCGACTTGGCCGGGACTCGAACCCTCGAACGCAATTTTTCACTTCTTGTATAACCTTGGGTTAGTCGCACAACTTCATGTGCAAAGTAAAAATTACATTTCCATCGTTGTGTTAATTCCGCGAGAGGGTTTCTCTAATATCGCTTTGTTGGGTGGCTGCCTCGACGAGGACCTCTGGTGGTGGTTGGTGCCACTAAGTGGAGCACCATTACCTTGCCCATATAAGCTCCCGTTTACAGAAGTGAATCTGCGCGACTCGGTAGTTTAATGGATAGAATACCTGCCCGGAAAGTGGGAGACCCGGGTTCGAGTCCCGGCCAAGTCGCAATTTTTCACTTCTTGTATAACCTTAATTGAGAAATGTAGCATTTGCCTGTAATCTTCAACTTTCACATATTTAAATAACATAAACTAGTTGCCCCGTGCGAAACTTTCGCAGACGACACTGATACTCAATTTCCCACCCAAATACACTTCATTAAACACTAATCGTTACAAACAAATACACAAAATCTAAAACATACCTAAAAATACACACCTTCATATTATTTATCAGTGTCTGTTTCGATATACCTCGATTGTAGCGATGGATATCGCTATCTACATATCCAGTAACGAAACTCAATGGCCAAATAAAAAGTCTTGCGTTTTCTAACGCCATACCATATGAACCCTAACAAAATCCCTATTATATTAGAGAACGTGATAGTATTAATGTTATCGAATGTTTTAAAAATTTTCTCATAGTAGTATAATCACGAATAATGTGCGTCATCACTATAACGATATATGTGTCTTATCCTACACCGAATACCTCAATTCACTTAATTCATTTTTGACTAAATGAATAATGGTAAAGATACAAAATATCACTGACAGCTTTACCTAAACTCTGTCGTTATAAAAACCACTTCCTTTTATACAGACAATCATGTGTCCCTTAAATAACCAAGATAAAACAACGAAACATACCTTCTGCATCCATGTTATTTATTTATTTTCCATGTTCTTCTCTTTATAACTAAAAGATAAAAATATCTACAACTCGTCTGCAGTGATCTGATCTGGGAGAGGAGAGCTAGAGAGGAAGCTATATGTTACACTTTATATGTTACGAACATACATTGTGTTACATCGTCAAAGCGCATAGCATTGTCCCAGCATTCATTGAAAGTCTCGAATAACTCGAAATTCTTTAAAGTAAGTTTTGCTAATAATAATTTTTAAAACACTTATCTTACATTTCGGAGATAGCGATTTGGAAGAAAGCTTGGGCTTTCGTTACGCTTGTATTCCTTGCTAGTGAGTTTTATAAAATCGCAGGACTTCCTTTTCTTTACTCAGAAATATGATTAAATGTTGAATATTATCAATTCCTTGAGTGAAATATAAACACTAAAAATCATTTGATATCAGGTTTAGACATATAGAAAATTTGCAACAAACGAAAGTTTCGCCAAAATAAATTTGAATACTATGAAAACAACTTTACGACCTAATTATTTTGATCGCATGACTCGTAAGTAATTCTCTATTTTTTCTTTGAATACTCCAAAATCTAATCATAATACCCCAAATCGAATTTTAAATATCGTCGATCTTAAAATAAAACTACCGGGAAGTAATATGATGCAAACTTATTCAAACATACCACACGATAAAACCGTGACGCAAACTATCATATTCGGCAATGTTCATGTTTCTTTGGCTGTCGTTCTGATCCCGCAAATGGAATATGGCTTACTTATTAAACTGTGGTTGCGTATGACTTCATAAAATTTCTCTATTTTCGACATCATGAAACCAAAATATTTTCTATAAAATCGGTGTTTCTATCCACCCGCAATGTTTTTTTAGGAGTTATATTTTTCTACTATTTTTAGATTATTTTCATACTTTTTGCACTTAAAAATTTATTTCACTGAACATTGTTTCAAAGGCCGTAAATTTCCTTCTAATAACAGAAAAAAATTGCTGAGAGCGTTAATTTGAGTCATAAATTGTACATTTTGAGAAGCTTAGAAGATATTCATAGTGTTTTTAGAGATTTAATCACTTTCATTGGAATCAAGTATTGGTTAGATATGAAGACAAAATCACAAATAAACAATCTCAATAGCTTTAAGCGTAGAGAGAAATAGTATAGAAGGGATTCAAATTTTCTGTTGTTTTTATAACTAATACGAAGATGTATTTTCGGCATTTGTGAATCGACGGATTGATGTTTTCAAAATTTTTCCATTTGTATCGAGCAAGATCACTTTACTGGCATTCCTAATTTATATCTTCAGTATAATTTTCGAAATTATTTTTGTAATTACCTGTTTTCGTGGTATATAATGTATATATAAACAACTAAATGCAAGTGCCATGCATCCTGAAAATAACATCTAAAACAATATTTTTCTGTTACTAAACTAAATAAATATTACTATTTTAGTATATATTTCAATAAATATGCTTAGTATAAATTAAGGAAGGTTCAATTCCATTCATGAAGTATTTTTGTTATTTCAGATTCATATATTCCAGTTCTTAATTATTTAAAGTATTTATGTTGAAACCTTCGCGTTGTGTTAAACAAACTCTAGCAAATAGAATCATCATGTTTCACCTACCATATTCCTCAGAGTTAAATCTAACTTTCATGAAATTTTATCGTCTAATAACTCAAGTTAAGGAACGCAATTCATTTTCAGTATTCCTCCTACGCCCTTCTTCCTTGGAAAGATTTATTCTCCACTCTTAATTAACACTAATATTTGTGACTATTTTCCTTCTAAAGCGATATAAAACCACGCATTTCCTCATCTTCAGCACGCTGATAAAATTTCTGAATAATAATATAATACTATAGAATCCCTTACGAGGGATGCAACAAAAGGCGCTTTTGGTATACTATCTTGCGTGGGTTTCCGTCTGTAAGCTCAGCACTTATCGCCGTCGCATATTTCTTCGCAACTGTTTGAATTATATCTCAGCACTTAAGCGAATATAAGAAAGCCTTTTCGCTTTCGCTACATTCTTAACTGAAATTTCTAATTTACTCGAGACGCACTATCTCCACCTCGATAAAAAAAGGTTTGTACTGCATATAGGATTACCCCTTTCTTCTGAGCACAGGCCTAAGATTCTTCGGGAATCCGTGACCGAACACATCACTAAAAATATCGAAAAAGAATAGAGAAAGATAGAGGGTATGGAAAAATGTTTCTAAACTTTTCATAAATATATCTTAAGCTACAGAAATTTACCTATGATTTCTCTCAGAATTTTATGTTACTTTACTTAAATTAAAAATAAAAATTTATATTATGCTGATAGCTTATTTTGGTAGACTTGTTTATTCCTGAAAAAAATCATGCATTCCGAGCAAGCCAAACCAAATTTTTACATGTAATATTCTAATTTAGTTTTATCTTAAATTTTGCATTTTCCTTTTCGACTTTTAAACGATTCATTCCTCCGTCGATGTAATAACATTACCGCCGATCGCCTCATTACTGTTTCCACATTCGGAGTCATTGCCATGTATTTCTTGTTTGAAAGATTTTGCGTTTTTATTGTTTCGTATTCTGTGATTTAATTGATTTAATAAAAACGATATTTTAATATTTTATTCAATCCCTATATCTTAAATTCATTCATTTCATAATATGAATTACTAATTAAATACGAATTAGTTATTCACTCGATTAGTAGAACTAGCACAGAGTATTTATTAATTTATATTACTATTAATGATATATCTTCTTATATAATTAATTTAAGTGCTCCTAGAATTGTTACTGAAGTACCCTTACTTTCAAGTAATTGCTGGAAAATATCGCAAATCACATTGCCAATACAACTCTCACTCTCTGAGATGTACTCCTAATCATGTAATTTAATCATTTGCTCCACAAAGTTAATTGCAAAAAATAATTTAATTAATTAATTAATTGGAAATATTAAAGATCCCTTTTCTTTTGCAGAAAAAGAAGTATGGCTGGATAATGACTGGATAAATATATCGCTGAAATGGATACTTTATTTTGAATTTGACTTTAATTCATTTAATAGAAATACAAATTTAACGGATAAATTAGTAACGAGTAATGAAGTTTAATTTTTACCCAAAATAAATCTAGATATAAAAGTATGTACGTACATTTCACGTGTCTTAAAATATGTGCAAAAGCTATAAAACTCACGGAACAATGGTCAAGAACAATAGACACAAATTCGCGATAAGAGAAAGCGTTACAATTTGGAATATATGATCATAAAAAACAGGCGATATGGAATAACACTACCCGTTTCAAAGAAATATGACTGCGAAAAAAAGGAATATCGCAGCAAATGAGCATCTTTATATCTTAATATCAGAAAACAGAGTCACGTAATCTATGGTTTCGCTCCGAGGAAATTGAAAGCGCCGTTTCGATAAAAAAAATACGAGTTTCATTAGGAAAGGGAGAGAAGGCGAAGGTGATAAATCTCACCTGAGAAAGAAACGAGCTGAAATACAATACGTCCTCTAGATTCGACGGAATTTTTCGATACCAAGCGATAAAGTCGGTAAAATTGCCAAGTAATGGTCGGCATTATTGACTTTGATGTGGCATGTTGATGAAAAAAGTTTGGATGCAGAGGATGTTACAACTGAATGGGGATAAATCAACGACGTCCTTATCTGAATAGAATTACTGCCATTGTGAATCTAGGAATAGATCTTTTCATGTACAGATCCATTTAATAGCCCTAGATTTTATCTCCGATGAAACGATAAATGGATTTAAACATCACCAAATTGTTAATTTAGTAGTCTTTTTGCGAGCATCTGCGTGAAATATTCGACTAAAATATAAAAGGATTAAGTAAAAATTCTAATGTATTAATTTACCAGCAATAAAACGTTAGACATAATTAGAGATGAAAGAAAAGAAGCTGTAAAATTTACTAGGAATTAGAATTAGGATAACAATAATTTATCAGAGGATGCATAAGTTGTGTTTCGATTAAATATACAACCTAATAGGTATCTAACTGATGCTTATAAAGTTATAGTTTATATTTGATTGTCTTTACATTGTAAACTCGAGTGAAATTCCCAATAAAGTATAACAATGGAAGAGTTAAAACTCCTAGGAAAAATTTACTCAATCATATACATGGATATTTTTATAAACAACATTGCAAATTTCAGCCGTTGCAAATATTTTCCGTTCATAGTCTCTGTGTATTTCTTCTTTAAGCTTAAGAACTGTGATGAACTTTAGATGTCATCATAAATTATTCTCCATTTAGAGGCGATGGATTCCTTTGAGTTACTGGACTAATCAAAATGATTCCAAAAGGAGTAAAACCCGACGCTTCTCTCGGTCCCTACCACACGATCTGCTTAAGAAGTTCCCAGATTCGCTACAACCCGCCTCATTTGAGAGACAAACATTTTTTAGGGAACAAATAAATAAACTATAATGAGACGGTATTGTTCTTTTCGTTATTACGTAATGGAATACAATTTATAACTATTAAAGTAAATAAGACGCTCTCTCTGTGCGAAAAAGAGATCATTCTTCAAAAATATTAGGTGAGGCATTACTGCACCCGGTTAAAACGCTTAAGACACGGTTTTCGCTTGGCATTCGTCCTCCGAAAAGCGTCTATTTCACTTTACTGAAGGAATTTTACTGCCTGAATTTCAACGATAAAAATATAGAATAAAATTACGCATAAGACATTAAAGAAGTTAATCCTTCAGATGGCAATGTACTGGTTGCGATTTTTAACGATCTTATAATTTCCACAGTTGTTGAAGGATCATGCTAACATCAGTATGGATTATGCAACATATTTTTATACATTGAAAGCAAACCTACAATTAGTATTTAAATTTAATTAAAATTTCAGAAATATAATTCAATGTTAGCCGATAATTTTTCCATCTAGACTGAAATAAAATTAATAATTTTAATCTATATTTTGGCATACATAAAATTTACAAAAGCCGCAACTCACAGTTATCAAAAAGGGTAAAAGGCAATCATATCAGTAAAGCCCATTCAGTTAATTGACAAATGAAAGAGAGATACCCAGGAGCCTTCTGCTTTTGCTAGACACAGAGTTTATACTAAAAAGAAGCCACATTATATACAATAAAATTATATAGAAGTATTTCTAAAATATGTTTAGGTTGCGGACTGAGCTAGGAAAGAATGCAAACGATTTTAACTTGACCGTACGTAGAGAAACGTCATCAATCAATCAAATTGAAAAATAAACTTGTCCCACTGAAATTACGTTTTCAGTTTTTAATAGGAAAAGAATTGTAATTAGTGTTTCCATAAAATATAAGCCGAAGAAGTTCTACTACGTACAAAAACTTTCCTAAAAATTTGTAAAATATGTTTGCGAGAAATACAGAGATAGCCCAAATATATAATATTGAAAATTCCTCTATTCAATGCAACTGTAAGATCTGAGCGTTTTTCCGATCATGTGATTCATTACAAATGCATATTAACTAACCCAAAGTAAGTAGAGTTAACCATTGTCATATCTTTGATAAAAAATATTTGAATAAAATTAAAATGATCGACTGGGGAACTCCCTTGGAAACATCTAATCCTCATCTTCCACATCATGTAACTTAAACTCGTGGGCATATTTATGAGAAAACTTGTGACTAAAAACATTAAATTCTGCTGTTGAAGAATTTTACGTTTCATCTTAGATGCAGCGATTCCTAAAAGAGCTTCCAATTTTCCTATTCTAAATTATTCGCAAGCGGCAAATATTAAATCTTACATCAATGATCTCTTTAGGGTAAATACTTTAAACTGAGTACCAAGCTTCTTATTTCTTGAAGCATAGTAGCATAGCCGCTCCATATGTAACAAACGATTGCAAGATCATCTCGCAACAAACTTTGAAATGCTAAGCAGATAATTTACTTTAAGTGAAACAAAATTTTCACTTGGGCTAAGTCATTGTCAGCATATGAGATTTAGATAAAATTATTGTAATTCGACTCGAAGCAAAGTATGACAGTGAAAATGTCACAATTGGAAAGAGACCATTGAAAAGGGCTCGCTTTGCCATCAGAAGTAATGGATGCAATTTGTCAAGTAAGAGATATTGAATTATTACATTTCTGTTGAGAAAGGCAGAATAACTCATCTGGTCATTCGCGCAATGAAATATAATTACTTCGTGCCATATAAAGAAAATTAATAAAGTTAGTAGTATAAATCAAACATATTAGACCTCCACATCTTCGAATGCACATCATTTATATTTTCCCATAATAAATGAGAGCTGTGCCCGGGTAATAAGAGACATTCATTAAAGAAGAAATATTGGGAATGAACTTGAAAGGAGAAAGAAATATGATGTGACTCAACAAAGAGCAATGGATAGTATTTTGAGCTATGGCGCGATTTAAAAATTAAGAGTGATATTTACACAAAAACGTACACCTTAATCCTCACCACACCGCCAAAGTTTTCTATTTTTGCAATTTTCGTTTAATTTAAAAACAATTGTCTGTGCGTAAATAGATTTCTTGAGCGAGAGCTTCGCCTGTAATCGAGATTCAGAAATCAAAGATCTCGAACGAACGATGAAGTGGTGTTTTGTGATTAGGTTAGAATGGAGAAACAATAATATAATTATAAAATTCTTCACTGCCTACGATAAGTTTCAAATAAAAAAACGCCATTTTCATTTCACAGCAAATGGAATCGGAAAGATTTTCAGGGTAAAGTACACAACAGAATGGTTGAATTACGAGTATTTTGACGATATTTTCGAAAGTCATCGTTCTTATAGTTGGAACTCGGTATTTAAGATGATGAATTGGCTTTTTAAGGAATATGCCTCAGCCCAATAATTATATTCAATTATAATTTACCGAACAACTCTCAACTCAATCTTTGAAACAAAGGAGAGACTAAGAAAGAATTGATTCTTATATGGGGCGATTGGAACAATTTATCCAAGAAAGTTTATTTCGCCGATCTCATACCAGAATTTGGGCAAAAAATGGCTGGATATAGCGTGAATGTAAAGAAAAAGTGTTTCTTAAAAAGGATTTATGGGGTGAATATTGTGCATTATTATATAATCTTGATCATTTACCGTGATTAATGTGTTTAAACATGAGACATCCCTTACACAATCTTGGGTATGTTTATACGTCTACTAACTACTTTTCATAATATTTGCTCTAAATCCTGACGAGAGATTGAGTTCATTTGATACTCGGATCATTTTATTCTTCCATCATAAATGTGCCACCACAAGTTTTGTGATTAGTGATTTTTACTTTTCGTGAGGTGACGTTGAAATTTCTGTAAATTTTTTTTGTCAATTATATTATTGTTGTCCACCCTAAGGACTACGAAATCCACATATACTTGAATATTTTAGTCCGGAATTTAGTGACAATAACCGGTCAAAGTTAGGAAAAAAGTGCTGTTGACGGCCGTGGTAATTTTAACCATTAAAATGCCTGAAATGTATGTCGACAGGCTGTGTTTTACTGGTAGTAATGAGCATTTTAAAGTATATGGTGCTTAAATATATATATATATATATATATATCCCCTCCTCACACTGCCACAGTTCATTGCCTCAACGGGGCGGAGGGGTGTTAACGGAGGTTGGAGGCGATGCATAGCCCAGGTTCAACCATGCTAAGAAGGCTTCAACAATATCTCCGGCCAAATTGTGAAAGTGGTATTCACCAACCGGCAGTAGGACAGCCTGGTGAATTAATGTCCTTCATCCCCCAAATGCAATTACAATTCGGATTCGGATGTCCGGGAGGTGGTGGCATTACAGAGGTCCATCATGAGGAAAAGAGCTACCACCCTCCACTTTGCGACTTACAACTGCCGCAGCTTGAAGAGTGAAGACAGACTACTGGAACTACTGAATGAAGCAGAGAAGATAAACTGGGACGTCATCGGACTCAGCGAAGTTAGAAGAAAATCAGAAGACTTGATTACACTCAAGGAAGGTAATTTATTTTATTACAGGGGTACTAAGGATGGAAGACTAGGAGGTGTCGGGTTCCTGATCAACAAGAGATGGAAAAACAATGTACAGAAGATAGAAAGTATATCTGAGAGAATTTGCAAGCTCATACTAAAGATAAATGAGCGTTACTCTGTTCAGATCATACAAGTCTACGCACCAACAGCAGCAAGCAGCGAAGAAGAAATTGAAAAATTTTACCAAACTCTCGGCACTGAGCACGATAAGGAAGCCCACTACTATAAAATAATAATGGGCGATTTTAACGCTCGTGTAGGTCAACAGGAAGCCGATGACACCGTCGCAGGACAATACGGACTGGGCCAGAGAAACGAACGTGGTCACCGCCTGGTAGAGTTTGCTGAATGCACCAATATGTACATAACAAATACATATTACAAGAAGAACCCAAAAAGGAAGTGGACTTGGAGAGGACCCAACGGAGCAAAAAATGAAATAGATTACATATTGGTTAATAAACTCTACACAGTGACAGACTGTGAAGTCTTGAATAACTTTAGCACTGGAAGTGACCACAGGATCGTAAGATGCAGATTGAAGATTAATCTCCAAATGGAACGCAAGAAGTTGATTTCATGCAAGAAACATGAAATAAGCATCAAAAAACTAGAGGAAAACAAGAATAAATATCAGTTTGAGCTAAAAAATAGATTCTCAGCACTTCAAGAAGAAGAACTAGAAACCAAAGTCATGCAAGCTGTTAAGGAAGCAGCAGAAGAAGTAGCAAGCACACCAAGAAGAGCTAAAGATAGAAAGCTAAGTGACAGCACCCGACAAATGATGAAACGACGTAAGGAACTGAAGAATTCAGATACACAAAAGGATAACATCGAATACGTCGAGCTTAGTAAGGCTATCAGAAGGGCAATTAAGGAAGACGTGAGAAAATTCAATGAGAGAATTGTGCAAGAGGCTATAGAAAACAGAAAAAGTATGAAGAAGACCAGACAACGCCTAGCAATTGGAAGAAAACAGATTTTAGCCATACAGAAGGAAGATGGTACAAGAACTTGCAACAGACAAGCAATACTAAGGACGGTAGCAGAATACTTTGGCAACCTATACAAGAAGGAAGAAAATGCTGAAGAGGAAAACCAAGAAGAAAGCCAAAACCAACGAGATCCCCTCTCTATTCTCCCAGGAGAAGTAACTGCAGCAATAAAGCAGACGAAGAACGGAAAAGCAGGAGGCATAGATGGAGTGTTATCAGAATATTTAAAACTTGGTGGAACAGAAGTTGCACACGTTTTAGCGCAGTTATTCACAACTTGCCTGAAACAAGGAAGAATCCCCCAGGACTGGAATCATGCAAGAATAGTCCTCTTGCACAAGAAAGGAAGCAAGGAAGAGCTGAAGAATTACCGCCCCATCAGTCTCCTTCCTGTTGTTTACAAAACATTCATGAGGATAATAGCTGAACGGATAAAGATTATTCTATCATCTGCCCAGCCTAGAGAACAAGCAGGATTCCGGAAGGGCTTCAGTACTATGGACCACATCCACACACTACAAGAAATAATCAGCAGGACGAATGAATATGAGATGCCACTAGTACTATGCTTTGTAGACTATGCTCAGGCCTTCGACTCAGTAAGTACCTCCTCTACACTAGAAGCTCTGGAAAAACAAGGAGTAGATGCAGAGTACATCCGACTCCTACGCAGCATTTATAAAAATACCACAGCCTCAGTAATGCTACACGAAGTTACTGAAGAATTCAAGATTGAGATATATATATATATATATCATCATCATCATCATCATCATCATCAGCCATTTTCAATCCGATGTCGGATGTAGGCCTCCCCAAGCGCTTTCCAATTCTCTCTATTCTGAGCTTCTCTTTGCCATGTCACACCTAAGTACTTAATGATGTCTCTGTTCCATCGGTCCTTTGGTCTTCTTCTTGGTCTCTTCACATCTCTTGGTGTCCAGTTCAGAACCGCTCTTGTCCAACGGTTGTCGTTTCTTCTCGCCACATGGCCTGCCCACATCCATTTAAGTGACCTTACTTTATCTATGATGTCTGTCACTCCGGTCTTCATCCTCACCCAGGTGTTGCGTTTCCTGTCTCTTCTTGTGATCCCAAGCATACACCTTTCCATACTTCTTTGCGTTGTCTGAAGTCGCTGGGTTATTGCTGCGTTTAACACCCAGGTTTCACTTCCATATGTCAACACTGGTAGAATGCATTGGTTGAAGACCTTTCTCTTCAAGACCATTGGCATTTGTGACTTTAGAATGTGTGCATTTCTTCCGAAGGCACTCCAGCCGAGTTTAATTCTTCTGTTCACTTCGTTAATCCTGTTGTTCTCTCCTGTGGTTACTAGTTGTCCTAGGTATGTGTATTCTGAGCAGACATCCAGAGGTGTCCCTTCGAATTTGATTGTTTCTTGTGCTGCAAAAGAGTTATACATTACCTTTGTTTTTGTTAAATTTATCCTGAGTCCTATCTTCTGTCCTGCTGTGTTCAGTTCATGAAGTCTTGAAGCTAGATCTTCTCCGTTGGCTTCGAAGAGTACTATATCATCTGCAAAGCGCAGATGACTGATGTGTTCCCCATTTATCCGCAGACCTTTCTGCTCCCAGTCCAAGGTTTTAAAAACTTCCTCCAGAACAGCTGTGAAAAGAATTGGGGAAAGGCAATCTCCTTGTCTAACTCCCTTCTCAATCTTGAATTCTTCAGTAACTTCGTGTAGCATTACTGAGGCTGTGGCATTTTTATAAATGCTGCGTAGGAGTCGGATGTACTCTGCATCTACTCCTTGTTTTTCCAGAGCTTCTAGTGTAGAGGAGGTACTTACTGAGTCGAAGGCCTGAGCATAGTCCACAAAGCATAGTGCTAGTGGCATCTCATATTCATTCGTCCTGCTGATTATTTCTTGTAGTGTGTGGATGTGGTCCATAGTACTGAAGCCCTTCCGGAATCCTGCTTGTTCTCTAGGCTGGGCAGATGATAGAATAATCTTTATCCGTTCAGCTATTATCCTCATGAATGTTTTGTAAACAACAGGAAGGAGACTGATGGGGCGGTAATTCTTCAGCTCTTCCTTGCTTCCTTTCTTGTGCAAAAGGACTATTCTTGCATGATTCCAGTCCTGGGGGATTCTTCCTTGTTTCAGGCACTTAGTGAATAACTGCGCTAAAACGTGTGCAACTTCTGTTCCACCAAGTTTTAAATATTCTGCTAACACTCCATCTATGCCTCCTGCTTTTCCGTTCTTCGTCTGCTTTATTGCTGCAGTTACTTCTCCTGGGAGAATAGAGAGGGGATCTCGTTGGTTTTGGCTTTCTTCTTGGTTTTCCTCTTCAGCATTTTCTTCCTTCTTGTATAGGTTGCCAAAGTATTCTGCTACCGTCCTTAGTATTGCTTGTCTGTTGCAAGTTCTTGTACCATCTTCCTTCTGTATGGCTAAAATCTGTTTTCTTCCAATTGCTAGGCGTTGTCTGGTCTTCTTCATAATTTTGCTGTTTTCTATAGCCTCTTGCACAATTCTCTCATTGAATTTTCTCACGTCTTCCTTAATTGCCATCCTGATAGCCTTACTAAGCTCGGCGTATTCGATGTTATCCTTTTGTGTATCTGAATTCTTCAGTTCCTTACGTCGTTTCATCATTTGTCGGGTGCTGTCACTTAGCTTTCTATCTTTAGCTCTTCTTGGTGTGCTTGCTACTTCTTCTGCTGCTTCCTTAACAGCTTGCATGACTTTGGTTTCTAGATCTTCTTCTTGAAGTGCTGAGAATCTATTTTTTAGCTCAAGCTGATATTTATTCTTGTTTTCCTCTAGTTTTTTGATGCTTATTTCATGTTTCTTGCATGAAATCAACTTCTTGCGTTCCATTTGGAGATTAATCTTCAATCTGCATCTTACGATCCTGTGGTCACTTCCAGTGCTAAAGTTATTCAAGACTTCACAGTCTGTCACTGTGTAGAGTTTATTAACCAATATGTAATCTATTTCATTTTTTGCTCCGTTGGGTCCTCTCCAAGTCCACTTCCTTTTTGGGTTCTTCTTGTAATATGTATTTGTTATGTACATATTGGTGCATTCAGCAAACTCTACCAGGCGGTGACCACGTTCGTTTCTCTGGCCCAGTCCGTATTGTCCTGCGACGGTGTCATCGGCTTCCTGTTGACCTACACGAGCGTTAAAATCACCCATAATTATTTTATAGTAGTGGGCTTCCTTATCGTGCTCAGTGCCGAGAGTTTGGTAAAATTTTTCAATTTCTTCTTCGCTGCTTGCTGCTGTTGGTGCGTAGACTTGTATGATCTGAACAGAGTAACGCTCATTTATCTTGAGTATGAGCTTGCAAATTCTCTCAGATATACTTTCTATCTTCTGTACATTGTTTTTCCATCTCTTGTTGATCAGGAACCCGACACCTCCTAGTCTTCCATCCTTAGTACCCCTGTAATAAAATAAATTACCTTCCTTGAGTGTAATCAAGTCTTCTGATTTTCTTCTAACTTCGCTGAGTCCGATGACGTCCCAATTTATCTTCTCTGCTTCATTCAGTAGTTCCAGTAGTCTGTCTTCACTCTTCAAGCTGCGGCAATTGTAAGTCGCAAAGTGGAGGGTGGTAGCTCTTTTCCTCATGATGGACCTCTGTAAATGCCACCACCTCCTGGACATCCGAATGGGTGGTGCTTTTACGTCCGGATAAATTTCCATTACAGAAGCTCATCATGAAAATTGTAATTGCATTTGGGGGATGAAGGACATTAATTCACCAGGCTGTCCTACTGCCGGTTGGTGAATACCACTTTCACAATTTGGCCGGAGATATTGTTGAAGCCTTTTTAGCATGGTTGAACCTGGGCTATGCATCGCCTCCAACCTCCGTTAACACCCCTCCGCCCCGTTGAGGCAATGAACTGTGGCAGTGTGAGGAGGGGATATTTATATATATATATATATATATATATATATATATATATATATATATATATATATATATAGTTACATACATTTGGGAGAAACATAGTTATCTAACATATGTAGGAAGTATAATAATGCTCAAAATATACAAAAAGAACGAATCAGAAACGTATTGGTTCGTTGTTCCTCACAAAACACGAGAGCTTAGCGGAGGACGGTGCTCCGCCGCGCTGATTTGGCACTTGCAGCGTTGTCGAAAAGTCGACTTATATATTATTGGGGCAAATTGGGGCAAGATTTTATTTCAGATTCCCATTAACGAAAGTTTGTAGTTTATCGTGGTGTAAATAACTCCGTGTCACACGGTGTCTCAATCAACTTTTTTTCTCGCTTTAGGTAAAAATTTGTTCCAAAATCAGGGTCCGCCATTTTGTCATGTAAAGTACATAAATATTCACCAGAGCTCATTGAAAACAAGTCTTATGAAGAACAAAGAACATATTTATAAAATGGCATCATATTTTACTCGATGATTTTCCTAGTTTGTGTTCACAATTGACTTGAAGTTGAAGAATTTCGTGAAAAATTGAAAACTGGAAATTTTCGCAAAAATTGGTCAACTTTGACCCCCTGTATAATTTTAATGGGGAGGATCCTACTTAAATGATCTCCATAGTTGTATGCAGAATTTATTCTTAATCAATTATGCGAAGTTTCGTAGTCCTCACTCAAAAAAAGCGTTTTCGTATTTTTGGCCAGCTTTTTTCGATTCTAGCCCACTGTGCGGCGCGAGGCTAACTTCTTCGCTTACGGCAAATTAGGAGTTTTTCCCCCGTCCATACTGACTGGAATCTTGAAAGGACAACAGATATTAATTCCGCTCTCATAGAAAGCGTCATCGAGTAAAGGGACTGAGAGCGATATGACGATCACACGGAATATTCAAAGGATTTAATGGCTTTCAACAAATAGGAAATATATATCACCCACCCTAGAAGTAAAAGATCTGGGTTCATGTCCAAGTCAAGTCTATATTGAGCACACTTTATTGTGTAAAACGTAAACATAATTTGTTTATACTTGAATAAATTTTAAGCTATGTATAAATATAGATATACATTGACAATATAATACATTTCGATTGAAAAGTTCTAAACGCATATATTGATTACCAAAACCGCTAATAATTTTAATTAATCTAACACCTCTTGACTTAATTATGAGGTGAAAAAATTGGTAGGAGAACTTAAGCGTTATTTTTCTATGCGTTTCGAGTGATTAGTACCGGGATTAAGCAGGAAAGCGCCTTAAGGCGTTTTAAACAGGTTTTACTAAGGCGAATTGAAAGCGACTTTTTGTTTACTTATCATTATTCTCTCAGTCATATCAGCCAACTTCTTTGAGAAAGCCCAGTTTTCCTACCTTTGAACTTAAAGGTATCTCAGACCGATTCCTCGTAATGAAATGATAACTCCTTGATTGCTAACCGAAAAGCAATCTAAAATACGGCTGAAATACCTGCGTAAATCCCAAATCTTCATCACAGTACACTTTTAGCTGAGGCAATCAGTTTAACTCGGTGCAAACAAAAGATTTCTTCCAAATAATACGAAGCAATAGAAACGTCGTATCTGACTTCGGTTCACTTTGTCATTTGTTAGTTCTCCATCGCTTAAATTTTCTTCATGCACATATAATTTGTGAATTTCACCCTTACTCTAGTTGTAAACCGAAACCATATAATACGTAATCCCGGCGCAGATTTAAAATCTAACAATAAGAAGAAATACTAATTACTAAGAAAACCGCATTCGGGAATTCACCATTTTGATGCTAAAAATTACGTGAATAAAATCGGAAAATATATGATATGCATAATTTTCGCCGAGATTCCATCTAAGTCTGGGCCCAATTAATCGGTGTCCAATTTTGATATCCTCCATTTGGAAGTGGTCGTGCCATGAGTCAGGCTGTTCCTTTGGGCGAGACCTTAGCTACAGTGTAATTATGTAGGTGTGCCCTGCATTAGGACATCGAACGACGTAAACGTGACTAAAATGAGATGTAGCCCGACCTCGCATCTACGAATCGGATTTCTCTCCTCGAGCGATGAAATTAATTATTTAATTATCTTTATAGCGTAAGATTTCGTTAATACCATATAAAAATAAAATAAACAACAATAATGATAATGAACGAGGCACATATAAACATACACTTACGATTTTAAAACTTTTGAGCTTTTCTTGAAAATTTTAACATCTCTAGGGATTGGAATGACAATTTGTTCAAATAAATCATTCAAATCCATTCATTAAAGGCTGATAAGATCGTATATATACAATACTCTATTAGCAAAACATTCTTAGTTTGTTTTTAATCAAACACTTGGAAAACAGAAAGGGAAAGGTAGATTCGTTTTAAAAAATCGACGTTAGGCGATATTGCTAAACATATGCTTCTTAGGGATTATAAACCTGAAAAAGACCTTTGATTAGTTTAAATTACCCTTTCCGAGGAAGAAATAAAATTTTTCTCATTCAACTCGTACTACCATTACTCTATCATCCACCTAAAATGAAGTATGACGATCGAAAAACATCAAATCCATCAGCTGTCTCCTCTTATTTTTATCATTTACATTTCCAACTTTTCAGGGCATAATTATCTTCGTTCGGCAATTCAGGCAGAAATGCTGAAGTAGGTCCAAATTTGTAAAGAGAATAGCATAGTAATGCCATTACTATGCTTTAATTTAATGTTGAAAGTGATGGGGTCACGTAAAAAACCCTATTGGGGAAGGCAACGGGAAACCACCCCAATTATATTTCCCATGAAGTAATGCAGCCCTGCATCTTCAACTATGACATGATGGCATTCCTCCCAGTGAAATATTCCGGAAGTAAAATAGTCCCCCAATCGGATTTCCGGGTGGGGACCATTGGGAGGGGTACATCGGTCAAGTCTGATAAGTGCAGGATAGGAACGTGGAATGTAAGATCCTTAGGAATTTGTGGGAAGCTAGAAAATGCAAAGATAGAGATGGACAGGCTAGGACTAGACATCTTGGGAGTTAGTGAAATAAAGTGGGCTGGGGCAGGCGACTTCTGGAGTGACAAACACAGAATAATATATTCAGGAGATGACGGAAAGTTAGCAGGTGTTGGTATCATAATGAAGAAGGAATGGGGAAAAAGAGTTAAGTCTTATTGGCAGTACAGCAATAGATTGCTGATGATCAAACTAGAAGCAGAGCCCACAGACACAGTGATATTGCAGGTATATATGCCGACATCCAGCCACTCTGAAGAAGAAATAGAAGAAATGTATGAACAGATCGAAGAAATCATCAGTGCAGCCAGAGCAAAAGAAAATCTAATTATTATGGGTGACTGGAATGCTGTGGTCGGAGAAGGAAGAGATGGAAGCAGCATAGGACAGTTTGGGTTAGGAAAACGAAACGCCAGAGGAGAAAGGCTAGTGGAGTTCTGTAACGAAAAGAGAATGGTAATAGCGAACACACTATTTGAACAACATCGACGTAGAAGATATACATGGAAGATGCCAGGGGACTTAGCTAGGTACCAGATTGATTACATCCTTGTTAGGCAAAGATATAAGAACCAAGTGAAACAATGCAAGAGTTATCCAGGTGCAGACATAGATAGTGATCATAATTTAGTAGTTATGGAGAGTTGTTTGCGCCACAAAAAGATTAAGAGGGTGAAACGTGAACCAAGATGGGATACAAAAGCTCTGGAAGGAAAGGTCACCAGAGAAAGATTCACTGCAACCATTAATGAAAAGCTTGAAAAGCAAGAGTATAGGAGTGATGAAAGCAATGAAGGAAGATGGAATGACCTGAAAAAGGCAATCACTGAAGTAGCGGAAGAGCTACTCGTAAGTAACAGAACTGATACCAGACGTCCATGGATAACAATGCAGATAAGAGAACTTATGGAAGAAAGAAGGAAATACAAGAACTCGAGGAGTGAAGATGGGAGAGTCCTCTACAAGAAACTACGGAACCAAGTTATAAGAGAATCAAAGAAAGCTAAGGAAGAATGGATTGAAAGCTGCTGCGAAGAAATAAATGAAAACATGAGGAAGGGGAACACTGAAACAGCATACAGGCTAGTAAAAGGCCACTTCAGAGAAAGAAAAACTACATGCAACAACATCAGAGATGTGAACGGAAATATGCTGATAGAAAGTGAAGATATAGGAAAGAGATGGAAGGACTATATTGAAACATTATATCAAGGACCAAAACCTCTTGAAGATATATTAAAGAACGAAAGTGAGGTGGATGAAGATGAGCGAGGCCCAGAGATAACGAGAAGTGAATTCGAGAGAGGAGTGAAGGACTTGAAGAAAAACAAGGCACCTGGAGCAGATAAAATAAATGGAGAGATTGTCAAAGCGCTTGAAGGGAAAGCAAAAGACACCCTGTTTGAAATTATCAAGGACAGTTATAAAAGTGGAAGACTACCAGTGGACTTTGAGAAGAGTATAATGGTTGCGATACCAAAGAAAACAAGAGCCGAGAGATGTGAGGAATACCGAACGTTGAGTCTGCTCTCACATGCATCCAAAGTACTCACAAGAATATTAAGCAAGAGGATAGAAGGAATAATTGAAGCCAACTTGTCAGAAAACCAATTTGGATTCAGGAAAAGCACAGGAACAAGAGAGGCCATATTATGCCTAAGGAGAATAATAGAAAAGATGATACATGTCAACAAGCCAGTGTATGTGGCTTTCGTAGACTTGGAGAAGGCTTTTGACAATGTGGAGTGGAACAAATTGTTCCAAATACTGGAAAACAAAGGAATGGACTACAACGACAGAAGAATAATCTACCAATTGTATAAAAACCAAGTCGCCACTCTGAGGATGAGAGATGGCAAGAAAATAGAAACTAAGATAAATAAAGGAGTAAGACAAGGATGTAGCCTCTCACCAGCATTGTTCAATGTATACCTAGAAGAAGCAATGAAAGAAATAGAAGGAATGAACATGAAGGGAATTAAGGTGAATGGAAAAGAAATTAACATGCTTCGGTTTGCAGAT
This sequence comes from Pachydiplax longipennis, assembly GCA_036926295.1. Lineage (NCBI taxonomy): Eukaryota > Metazoa > Arthropoda > Insecta > Odonata > Libellulidae > Pachydiplax > Pachydiplax longipennis. The sequence continues at coordinate 1,297,631 of JAVFKF010000006.1, read as the reverse complement.
GACATTGCAGTAATAGCAAAAAATAAAGGCGATTTGCAGGCATCCCTAAATGCAATAGATCAAGCTATTCACGGATATAATATGAAAGTGAACAAAAAGAAAACAAAAATCCTAATATGTGGAAGAGAAAAATTGAAAGCAAACATTACCCTACGAGGAGAGAAATTGGAGCAAGTAGAGTCATTCACCTACCTTGGAAGTAGCATAACATGGGATGGGAGAAGTACCACAGACATCAAGCGAAGAATAGCCCAAGCAAAGGAGGCATTCATGAGGAAGAGGCCACTACTATGCTCAAAGAATATAAGATTACAGACAAGGAAACAATTCTTGAAAACATTCGTCTGGAGTGTGGCACTCTATGGATCAGAGACATGGACCATTAGGAAAGCAGACCAGAGAAGAATAGAAGCCTTCGAAACCTGGTGCTGGAGGAGAATGCTGAAGATCAAATGGACAGATAAGGTAAGAAACGAAGAAGTATACAGAAGAATAGAAGAGGTTAAAACAATATGGAGCATCATCCGAAAAAGAAGAACCAGATGGATTGGACATATCATCAGACACAATGAATTTGTTAGGAACGTACTTGAGGGAAAAATAGAAGGAAAAGCAGCAAGAGGAAGACCAAGAGATGAATATATTAGCCAAATAAAGAGAGATATAGGAAAGAAGAGATATCAGGATTTAGTAAAGTTAGCTTTAGATAGAGAGGAATGGAGGGCTGCAGTCAACCAATCTACGGATTGAATGACCTATGATGATGATGATATCTATTATATATAGCTAACTCTCCGGATATACCTATATATATACAAGTAAAAGTTGCTTGCATACTGCAAGCTAATTGGTAAAAATTTACAATAAGTTACCTTTACGGGTATCATTTTCGAAGCTTATCCAGCAAAATTCTTAAAAATTGCCGCAATGCATTTCGCACGTGAGAATTATTCATCCATCTGGCATCGAACTCTCAGTCATATGTAACCTTTCTTCCACTGGTTCTATAGAAAAGTACTTCAATCGCAATGGCTGTGATTTTGAATAGTCTCCTGCATTGAGAAAGGCCTCAAAACAATTTCTAAAAATTTTCGTAAATGACCGCCTGGCGTCGAACAAAGGACGCGATTATGAGAGACAATGGCATATAAATCTTGGATAAGTGCCACTCTAACGTCTTTCAAAGTTTCAATTCAGTATCTTATCAGGAAGGTCCCAAAATAAAATCCGTTTTCCCCGTTTGAAATGCATGGTGGAATCGGAATGACCGTCTTGCATCGAACCAAGGACCACTAGACGAACGGTGAAATTCATGAAAGAATGTGTTTAAACGCCTCTCTCACCATTCCGGGTTTTATCCTTCCAGCTAATCGGGAAGACATTTAAAAAAATCGTCAAATAATTCAGCAATGCATTTCTTATGGAAGAAATTGGCATCCACCTGGCGTCGAACTCACGGTCATTTTGTAACATTTCTTCCATTCGTAATATAGAAAACTACCTCAACTTCAACCTCTTGATTTTTGAAAATTATTTTGAGGCACTTATCGTTAAGATAGAGTAATCAAAATCTCGGAGGTTGAAGTTGAGGTAGTCTTCTATAATACGAATAGAAGAAATGTTACAAAATGACCGTGAGATCGACGCCAGGTGGGTGCAAAATTCTTCTATTCTTCTTTAATATAAATATATATATATATATATATATATATATATATATATATATATATATATATATATATATAGGTATATATATAGGTATATCCGGAGAGTTAGCTATATATAATAGATATATATATATACGAGTAAAAGTTGCTTGCATACTGAAGAAGAAGAAGAATTATCCATATGATAGAGGAACCAAAATCTCGGAGGTTGAAGTTGAGGTAGTCTTCTATATTACGAATGGAAGAAATGTTATAAAATGACCGTGAGTTCGACGCCAGGTGGATGCAAAATTCTTCCATAAGAAATGCATTGCTGAAATCTTTGAAGATTTTTTTAAATGCCTTCCCGATAAGCTGGAAAGATAAAACCCTGAATCGTGACAGAAGCGTTTGAAAACTTTCTTCCATGAATATCATCGTTCGTCTAGTGGTCCTTGGTTCGATGCAAGAGGGTAATTCCGATTCCTCCATGTATTTCAAATGGGGAAAGCGGAATCTCATTTTGGGACCTTCCCGATAAGATATTGAATCGAAACTTTGGAACAAGTAAGGATGGCACTTATCTAATATTAATTCGCTATTTTCTTTCACAGAAGGGTCCTGAGTTCGACGCTAGGCGGTCATTAGCGGGAATATTTGCAATCTTTTTTGAGACCGTTCTCGATGCGATAGAGCAATATAAATTACGGTGTTTGCAGATAAGATGGTCTTCTATAGTATCAAAGGAAGAAATGTTAGCAAATGTCCGTGTGTTCGACGCCAGGTGGGTTCGAAATGCTTCCGTAAGAAATGCATTGGTGAAATCTTGGATTATTTTTTTTTAGTCTTTCCCGATAAGCTGGAAAGATAAAACCCGGAATGGTGACAGAGGCGTTTGAGAACATTCTTTCATGTTATTCGCCGTTTCTGCAGTGGTCCTTGGTTCGATGCAAGAGTGTCATTCCGATTCTACCATGCATTTCAAACGGGAATAACGGAATCTTATTTTATGACCTTCCCGATAAGATACTGAATTGAAATTTTGAAACACGTCAGAGTGGCGCTTATCTATTATTCGTATGCCATTGTCTCTCACAAATGGGTCCTGTGTTCGACGCCAGGCGGTCATTTACGCAAATTTTTAAAAATTGTTTTGAGGCCTTTCTCAATGTAGGAGACTATTCAAAATCACAGCCTTTGCGTTTGAAGTAGTTTTCTATCGAACCGGTGGAAGAAAGGTTACATATGACCGTGAGTTCGATGCCAGATGGATGAAAAATTCTCACGTTCGAAATCCATTGCGGCAATTCTTAAGATTATTGCCGGATAAGCTTCGAAAATGATACCCGTAAGGGAAACTTATTGTAAATTTTCACCAATTAGCTTGCAGTATGCAAGCAACTTTTACTCGTAGATATATATATATATAGGTATATCCGGAGAGTTAGCTATATATAATAGATAGGTATATCCGGAGAGTTAGCTTTATATAATAGATATATAGTGGATACGAATTCTGACCATGTTCCACAAGCGCCGTCGACGTCAGACTTTTACGACGTACTGGCCCCACCCTGTAGATGCCAGAATAATGCAGACATCGACGCTAGGTGTCATGGGTTCGATACCAGAATGTCCCAAATAGCGCAATTTTCCCGTAAGAATGCATTGCGTGGATTTTTGAAAATTATTTTGAGGCACTTATCGGTAAGATAGAGGAACCAAAATCTCGGAGGTTGAAGTTGAGGTAGGTTTCTATATTAAAAATGAAACAAAAGTTACAAAATGACCGAGAGTTCGACGCCATGTGGGTGCAATATTCTTCCATAAGAAATGCCTTTGGCGCGAAGTTTTAAATTTGAACTGAGGCAGTACTTGGTATGATACTGTATTCAACGGATAGCTTGCAGTATTCAAGCAACTTTTACTCGTATATATATATATATATATCTAACTCTCCGGATATACCTATATATAGGGGATACGAATTCTGACCATGTTCCACGAGCGCCGTTGACGTCAGAATTTTTCGACTTACTGGCCTCACCCTGTAGATGCCAGAATAATTCAGAAATCGACGCTGTATTATTCTGGCATAGATTCTCCGCCTAGCTATCATGGGTTCGATACTAGAATGTCCCAAAAATCGCAATTTTCCCATAAGAATGCAGTGCGCGGATTTTTGAAAATTATTTTTAGGCACTTATCGGTATGATAGAGGAACCAAAATCTCGCAGGTTAAAGTTGAGATAGTCTTCTATGGTTCTTATGGATGAAATGTTTGTTCTATGCCTGGAATATTTCGGAGGTTGGAGATGCTGTGGTTATCTATTGTACTAACTGAAGAAATGCTACCAAAAGACCGAGAGTCGACGCCAAGTGGGTGCAAAATTCTCCAGTATAAAATGCATGGCGGTAAATTTTTACAATTATATTGAATGCATATTCGATTACCGGGACCGATATAAAATGCAATGTACATAGAGGCAATTCATATGTTTCAGATACGCTGTCCGCCATTACTCTGACGGTTCTTGGTTCGATGCCAGAGCGATATTTCTATTCTACCGTGTATTTCAAAGGGGGATAGCGTATTCTTATTATAGGACCTTCTTTATAAGATATTGAATTGAAACTTTGGAACAGGTCAGAATGGCACTTATCTTACATTAATATTCAATTGTGTCGCACGATCGGGTCCTTAGTTCGTCGCCAGGCGGTCTTTTGCGCGAAGTTTTCAAATTGATTTGAGGCATTACTTGGTATGATACTGCAACTTTTACTCGTAGTATCTATTATATAGTACTAACTCTCCGGATATAGCTATATGCAGGGGATAGGAATTCTGACCATATTCCACAAGTGCCGTCGATGTGAAATTTTTACGACGTACTGTCCCCACCCTGTATATGCCCGGCTAATTCATACTATAATGGGTTCGATACCAGAATGTCCCACAAGGAGACGAAGAACGAAAAAGCAGGAGGCATAGATGGATTGTTAGCAGAATATTTGAAACTTGATGGAACGGAAGCTGCACACGTTTTAGCGCAGTTATTCACTACTTGCCCGAAACAAGGAAGAATCCCCCAGGACTGGAACCATGCAAGAAGCCTTCCTTCCTTCCTTGCTTCCTTTTGCACAAGAAAGGAAGCAAGGAAGAGCTGAAGAATTACCGCCCTATCAGTCTCCTTCCTTTTGTTTACAAAACATTCATGAGGATAATACCTGAATGAATAAAGATTACTCTATCACCTGCCCAGCCTAGAGAGCAAGTAGGATTTGGGAAGGGCTTCAGTACTATGGACCACATCCACACACCACAAGAAATAATCATCAGGACGAATGAATATGAGATGCCACTAGTACTATGCTTTGTGGACAAGGAGATTGCCTTCCCCTAATTCTTTTCACAGCTGTTCTGGAGGAAGTTTTTAAACCTTGCACTGGGAGCAAAAAGGTCTGTGGATGAATGGGGAGGGCATCAGTCATCATCGCTTTGCAGATGATAGTATAGTACTCTTCGCAACCAACGGAAAAGATCTAGTTTCAAGACTTCATGAACTGAACACAGCAGGACAGAAGATAGGACTCAAGATAAAATTAACGAAAACAAAGGTAATGTATAACGCTTTTGCAGCCAAATAAACAATCAAATTTGAAGGGACGCCTCTGGAGGTCTGCTCAGAATACACATACCTAGGACAACTAGTAACCACAGGAGGGAACAACTTTAACTAAATAACTTTAATTAACGAAATGAAAGGAAGAATTAAACTCGGCTTCGGAAGAAATACATATATTCTAAAGTAACAAATGCCAATGGTCATTAAGAGGAAGGTCCATCAACCAATGCCAGTGTTGCCTTATGGAAGTGAAACTTGGGTGTTAAACGCAGCAATAACCCAGCGACTTCAGACAACGCAAAGAAGTTTGGAAAGATGTATGATTGGATCATAAGAAGAAACAGGAAACGCAACACCTGGGTGATTATGAAGACCGGAGTGACAGACATCATAGATAAAGTAAGGTCACTGAAATGGATGTGGGCAGGCCATGTGGCGAGAAGAAACGACAACCGTTGGACAAGAGTGGTTCTGAACTGGACACCAAGAGATGTGAAGAGACCAAGAAGAAGACCAAAGGACCGATGGAAGAGAGATATCATTAAGTACTTATGTGTGACATGGCTAAGAGAAGCTCAGAATAGAGAGAATTGGAAAGCGCTTGGGGAGGCCTACATCCGACATCGGATTGAAAATGGCTGATGATGATGATAATGACATATACATATATACATACATAGATATATATGTAAAATCACCGGTGTGTCAATATTTATCCCCCCGATGTCAGCAACTCCTGTAAGAAATACACGGGAGAAATATTTGGAAATTAATTTCAGGCACTTCCCAAAGAGTTAGAAATAGGAAATTTGGGGATTAGTTAATTAGTTTGGTCCGATGGAGTATCCCATATTAATAATTGTTAGTCCAAAGTATCGTTGGTTCGACTCTGGGCGGCAGGAAAACTTTCCGATAAGAAATGCAGCTAAAGTTCATTTTTACGTTTAAGTTTACATCTTAACCTTGCAATCCGCCACTGGCGCATGGCAGGGGGTGTGAAACACCGAAAACCCTATCTTCCTTTGACTGCTGTTGGCTTCTCTAATACTTCGCGGAAAAATGACAAGAAATAACTATCTGTCCTGGCAACTATTTCCCTGTAACGCTTCATCGTTTTATCTCGAAGATCACGTACGCTACTAACTGATATAACAATATCAACTATCTCCTCCCCGATATCCGCAGAGATAAATTTATTAAATAGCTTCCTACGGTAATCAAGTCTTCTATCACTAAGCGAATCCCAACCGAGGGATTCTATCATAGCTGAAACACTGCTGTCAAATCTGAAATCTCCCTTAACAAATCTAGCTGTCCTACGTAGAACCATCTCAAAGCTGGAAGTTAATCCCACTTCGTGCGGATCCGAAATCGCACAGCAGTACTCAAGGAGAGGCCGAATCAGGGAGAAGTACGCAATTTCTTTTACTCTTTATGGGCAACCCCTTAGGATTCTACTAGCTAAACTCTGCATCCTATTCGCTTTACCTACTACGTTTTGAATATGCAGGAAAAACTACTAATGAGCGTAATACCAAGATATTTATGATGCCTCTCGAACTGCAACGGATATCCTGAAATATTATAGGGTACACGGGTAACATTAGTGGAACGAGTAAATTTCATGGCTACGCACTTCTTTGCGTTCAAATCTAACTGCCAATCCCTGCACCAACCAGAAATAAGATTCAGATCGTTCTGTAAGCAAACAATGTCATCTGAACTGTCAATCTCTCTATAAATAACAGTATCATCTGCAAATAGCCTAACCTTACATTGGACATTATCCATTATATCGTTGATATAAATTAGGAACAGAATCGGACCTGATGCACTACCCTGAGGAATACCGGATATGACGCAAAACTCATCAGATAAAATTCCGTCCAACACAACTCGCTGCGATCTGTTACCTAGAAAACATTTTATCCATTCAACAACTTGTTGATTAATCCCGTAAGCCATAAATTTATGAATTATTTTAACATGTTACACTCTATCAGAAGCTTTTCTAAAATCTAAAAATAAAGCATCTGTGCTAATACCCTTATCATCTGCCTTAACTAATTGTAAGTCTTTCACAAAAAGGGCTAACTGGGTATCGCATGACCTACCCTTTCGAAAACCGTGTTTACGTTCACTAATTGCCCCCTTATCACCTAGAAAACGCATAATTTAACTGGCAATAATATGTTCAATTATCTTACAAAAAATTGACGTTAAAAATTTTTGACCGATTGCAGATCCTTTTGCAGAATCTAACTAGAACTAATGGTCCAACGAAATCAAAACAGGTACCAAAATGAAGAAAACTGAAAAAATATTCTTATTTAGGTCGTATTATTTCACTTAAAATATTTTATCCGAGTAGAAATTGGGAGAATTCAGACAAAAATGACGAAAATTTGTGTAATTCTGCGGGTACAAACAAACCGTCCACATAGCGACAAAGGCGACTGTTGAACTCAATTCTCATAAGAATATATGGTGAAAGAGTGCCGATATTTCATGGTTTGGAAAGCTTTAGAAATCTTAACTCATCAGCATAAATTTATAAATAATATAACCTTGTATACAGTAGATGGTTTAAAATTACACATTACCCAAAATCATGGCAATCTAATTCTTGAACTTCAAATGAGTATAATTAAGATGTGTATGTAAATTAAATGTTAATATCATTAATTCGTTGATTCATACAACCAAAAGTATCATTTTTCACTCATGAAGAATTTATTACTCCTACTTATAATTTATTACTTTACTCTAAGTAAAGTTTCCAAATCATGGAGGAGAAATATCTTCAATTACCTTGTTAATGATTATTTTTATTTTTAATCTGCAAGACTACTCTCAAAGACTGAATCTTTTTCAAGAGCTTTCATTTCCTACTAAAGAGTGAATATACTTCGGGAATAACATAAAGCGAATCTAAATTATGCGTACAGATCCCAGATTATGTAAATTTGTGATAAACAAAGGATCTGCGAGACGATTCAGTCAATTATTTACTATTTAGGCCTTATCTTAAACAACTTACAGAACAATGAGTAAGTAAAGCATAAGAAAAGGAATCAATAAATCAAAACTATTTCTTGTACATTTGCTTGTAAAATGCTCTTTCAAACGGATTGAAGAGATTTCCAACTCCATATCTAGCAAGGTTCCCTTTGCCGAGATGACTTTCTGTTCCGGAAGAAATAAACATCGTACCGAATTCAGGTTTGTCAAGTTACTATTTCCTGTTCAGGAACGTTACATAGAACGTTACAAATAACACCGATGCCAATATTAGATAGGGAAATAATAGCCAGTACTTACTTACGTCTTTTTAAAGAGAGAGGCAACATGTTGCAGATTACACAAAAGGTCAGTGGCACGAATTGAAACTGTAAACATACTCGAGTTTAAGCTTCGTATATGTGTAGAGCCAAAGGGAACAAGCAGCGGAGAATTGGAATATTGAGTTGGGATTTGTGGGCGATCTCAAAACAAAAGACAACCTAGCTGTCAAGTTGAGGGTCATGAGCCTCTCCAGCCCACACTTGGATGGAAAAACGTAGGACGATCCGAAGATGGCGTAAAGCAGAAAAACATAATCAACATTGAGTTTGCAGAAGTTCTCAAGGAAGTAATTACACAAGAGGATAATAAGTCTCGAAAAAAGGAATATGAAATAAACTTCGTAAAAGAAGCGAAAGATATCGATAAATTTGCCTAGTGTTTTACAGTAAACGCTGATCGATGCAAAATCTTCTAACCGCCTAAAACACTAAATATGCTGCCTTTCCTTTTAGTTTATGTCACTAAGTAGGAATTTACCGATGAACATCATCAACAGAGAAAGGATTTCACCATTATACTTCCTTTCTCTCCGACTTAAAGATGGCTAGCCGAAACTACTCCGACGAAACATCCGCACTGTAAATGTTATCCTTTCTCTGTTGATTCAAACGGTATTTTATTTAGAAAAGTCATAGTGAAGTCGACGTCCTCCTCCGTGAAATTTTCATCACTAAGAATCCGAACTCTCCAGAGATTAGATATGACTTACAAGCAGGACGAATATTATTAAATCCACCAAATAAGAAATCTATTTTAATCACTTGTAATATGCGTTAAAATTTACACTGAATAGATAATGTACATAAATAGAAAAATAGAAAGAGAATTCATACTGAGTAAACATCGAACCGAAGATCTAACCTTCAAAACAGACAAAGATCACGAGGGACCGATTTTTATGACATAATTGTAAACTTAAATTCTGCTTTTTACAGGTTCAAATCTAATAATAATTTCAAGATGTTATCATGACAGAGTAACAGAAAAGAAATTACCCAAGAAGAATATAGATACAGGACGTGAAATAACAATGAATGGAGCTAGAATAAGTGTCGAGAAAAAGAAAAGAAAAGGTGACCGAGGTATCACTAAAAGAAGCTAAATAACAGTAAACATGCTCGTAGAAGTACAGCTGAAATATCCCCCGTGAAAGATATACATACATTTGTTATCGTGCTGTGTTTACCTAGGTTGAAGAAAGAATAATTATTTATCATTGAAGACAAGAAACAAAAAAATAAACCAAGCTTTCTCGAGTCACACATTATATTTTAAAACAATTTTAAGGAATATTTTTGCATCCTTTAGGTGAGATCGTGAAAGTCAGTAACAACTTCACACGTTCTATCATCTGAATCAGCGAATGTTAAATATACATAAAAATTACAGCAGCTTAAAATATTCAACAACTCATCGGTATGTGAATTTATAAGAAGTATAAATGCTGATATTTTATGCAAAACGTTTCCATCAATCTTGGTAGTTATGAAACGACACTTTTCGAATGCGAATACTGTTTAAGTCTTAATGTTTTGTAAATTTAAAAGTTACATTCTCTTTGTTTGCTTATCTTTCGTATTAAACATTAACAAGTGTAGAGGTTCTCAAAATTATGAATGGGAAGAGAGGTATCGAAGATACCTTAGACAAAAGGATGCTATTAAATTGCGCCAAAATGGAATATTTAGAATAAAATTAATTACAAATTAGTAAATTTGCTTTTCTCTATAATGATTCCTGGGAGACAAGTTACTCGTATATAAATATTATATTCCACCATTCATGAAATTGAATACGTCTAGTCCAACGGTGCAACACTCGGTATCAACAAAGCGTACACTCCGTAGAATTCCATGCTATGGTATAAAAGATTGAAATTTCGAGCTATCTTTGGACCCGTCCACAATGCCAAAAAAGAGGAATCTGTGAAGAGAGGTAAGAAATTAAATGAAAACTGATACGAAGGTAGGATATATACTGAGAGACCAGGTGGGGCAATATAAGAGAAGGAAAAGATAAAGGAAAGACAGCGTGATAATAGAGTAAAAACATGGAAAACACGAAAGAAAACGACAAAGGATATCCGTGGACAAGTAAATGTTGAAAAGAAATCAGCCACGATGGGAAGAGAACATAATAGAGTCGTAAGTGTTAAAAGGCAAAATTTACATCTTCTCCGGTTGAAAGAGAAAGCAAGAGAGAGGAGAGCGAAATGTAAAAAAATAGCGTAATGTGAGAGAAATTGTAAAGATGCTCTTAGAATGGGAAAATAGGTAGTCTTACAAAAAGGTAAGATCGAGTAGAAGGAAGATGGTTGGTTAGAAAAGATAAAAAAGGAAATTTACAGTGAAATAAAAAGAGAAAATGAGTGGGGGATGGAATGGGATACGAACTAATCGAGAAAGCAGTTTAGGATACAGAAGAAAGGACGGCAGAAGAAAGTGGGGGAAAAGAAAAGTATAATAGGAAAAAATGCAAGAAACAAAAACCTTCATTTCGCGATTGGCTATGAAGTTGATAAATCCCGTATTAATGATTTTAAACTAGTTAAAGATGCTCAAGCAATGAATTTCAGCATATTTGAGAGGATTAATTATGGACAAAGAGCTGAAGACTTAGAAAATGATTTGAAAAAGCATTTAAAAATAAATGAGATATAAAACCTTCAAAACCAATTAAATAAAAAATAAACCACCATTCATAAAGGAACTTATATCCTAAGTAATAAAAATAAAACTCTGCAAAATACCCCAAAATAAAAGGAATCAAAAACACGACATGTTTCGGCGCATAAGCGTCATCTTCAAGTACAATACATAAGAGAATATACATTAGTTCAAGTACATAAAATTAGCATAATCTTCAAATTGAGGATGACGTCGAAACAGGTCTAGCTTTGGATTCCTCGCGTTTTGTGGGATTTTGTAGAGTTTTCTTTCTGATAAATTAGGATCTAAGTTCCGTTCTGAATAGTAGGTTCTTCTTTATTTTGTATCTTCATGCAATGCCATAAACTCACTCGCTAACCTGTAGAGTTTAACCTTAAAAAGACTCAAATTAATTGTGAGCAATTTATATGACTGTGCTCATATTTCTATCGATTCAGATTGTGGTCGGAAAGTAAGAGAGGAGAGGGGGCGAGGAAGGGTCCCAAAAGAGGCGTGGCGTCTAAGGGGCGCCCTCACGTCTTTTTCAGCTATAAAGGATGAGACACACATTTCCACAGCGTCGTCCGCGATCACCACTCTCCGTAGGAAAAAACCGTCTTTGCGCCTTCTATAGCTGAGGGGTTTTCGTGGGAAGTCGAGGTGCACCGCTTTAAAAAAGAAGGAAGATTGGAGAACCGTAAGCGAACAAAGTTCTTTCTCCTTAAATGCTATTTGAAACGCTTCGCGAATAACGATAATGATCCGATAGGCTAAGGAAAGTTATTGATCGGTACCTATTTTATCGATGCCATAAGTGAATCCCCTTTCATACTAACGTAATTTTTATTTTTAGGGCGGTGAATTCCTTTGAAAAATCCGCGCATCTCCCATTGGCTGCTGGAGAAAACAGGAAAGAAGAGATTCCAAGAAAATCCTCATCATTCGTCGCATGGCTAGGTCGTCAAATTGATTCCATCATTAGTGTCAGTTTCGATAGATACATTTTGAAATCTTGTTCACTTATACGAATAAAAGTCACGTTTTGGTCCATAAAGAAGAACAGGGGAAAGAAATTGTGATTGGAGACTTCAACGACCGGATTGAAGGTAAGAAGAAGAATTCCTAAATATATCTATTTATAAAACAAAATTATTAGCTGGTGAAAGGCATCCCTTCTTTAGAAGAGCTGCTTGGCTTCGCATAAGAGGTTTTATAAGATGTATTTCTTCTTCCAACACTTATAGGATAGGATTACTTAAGTGTAATTGGATGAAGGTTTATTAACCTTGACTTAACCATCACCAAGTGTTATTCTAAGGAGTAGGGCAAATTAAAGAATGGAAATTAAAAGAGAAGGAACGATTAGAGCGAAAAAAGCCGATTCTAACCGGTTCAGCGAAACCGGAAGTGTACCGATATTTGTTTTTTCATTGAACCCGAAAGAAAAGGTTCGTTGCCTTGATATTTACCCAAGTGTTTAATTATAGAGCTTACGAATCCTTAGACGAATATAATATATCAAATAATTTACGTTACTCCTGATCTAAGACGATATTTTTCCTAGCGTTTCTTCCACTTAGTGTTCGACACATAAAATAAGCTGAGGGACTTCTGTATAACCGATGTTCACCGTACAGTTTAAGAATAGACTCTTCTTTACATATTCCACAAGTTTCCAATGAGTCACAAAGAATTCTTCCGAAACAGACACTCAAAACTAATCTTGATTTCCATAAAAAATTTTATTGTTCGTATTTGTACTTGCCCTTGCGACTGCTGTGTAGGCGTCACTGAGTGCGTTGACCAGAGTCGCCAATATATTCGGCGTGACCTTGGCCTCTAACAGAGATCCGCAGAGGCAATCGGATTCCATCTCTCCATTCTAAACATTAATATCATCCTGTGTGCGTACAGAGGCAATGGATGAGGTGTTTTACAATGAAGTTAGAGTTTGCTCAATTTATAATTCCTTTGCACGCTCCTTCTTTGATGTGAATGCATTTAAAATTACCTAATTTCAAAGAAATATTCAGAATCACCGAACAGTCAACTCTTAACTATTTAGATCATACAATAAAGACTTTAATTAGCAAGAAATTACCCCTAAGACTATCATAGAAAGAAGAACCACAACATTTGATTAAAATTAATTACAGTAAAATTCAGTTATAACACGACTCTAAGAGACACAGTTTACATCCGCGTTAATACGGGAAACTGTGTGAGAAAACAAGTAAAACTAAATTTACAACTAAATTATTAGAGGAATACAATGGGAATAGATATTTCTGATTTACTTCCTACGAGAGTAACTATAATACTTTTATGACTTGATAGTTGATAGCGTTTTTTTGTAGCATAAGTCTTAATGTTTTCAAATTTAAAAGTTTTGGTTGCCTCTCTTTCGTATTGCTAATTAAACATATTGCGTTGATGCGATTGCTTTCAGTTGCAATGCGTCAGTAGGCTCATCGAGATAATTATCGAAAAAGAAAATAGTCATTTTAATCATACTGGGGCTGAGACATCATAAGTGAAGTGAGGAGCGATAAATACTAGCCTCACTTCATATGCCTTCAAAAAACAACAGCGGGAATGTCTTCATTAAAAAAGAATCTTAATTATAATTAAAAGAGCCGCTGATGATCAATTTTGACAGGTCTACTGATATCCAGAGAAAGGTTAAAAAGAACGCTGTACTTCAAGTATATGATTTCCGCCGTTATTAGAAATAGAAACATCAGAGGGAAACAGACAAAACTATCGCTTATAAATGTACAAGTCACGGTTCTTATCCCTCCCGAGAATTGAAAGATGGGGAATATTCAGAAAAGCGCCGAACAGAAAATCTGAGCAAAAGTCTACAAATAATCCTATGAAACCCTTCTAAGGTGATGCCGGCCCACAGGCAGCCCAAGGTTCCTCTTTCCTGATAAGGGGATACCTGTGTTGAGACTTTTTATTCTGGGACGGTTCGTGGTTATGGTGATGTTGTTTTGGTACTCGTCGGATTTCTAGTGTTCGGGATTGTAGAATGTTCATGTATATTATGTAATTTCACTGGAAAACGTATAGAGGCTGCCACCAGACAAAACCACATAAAATGTGAATAATAATATTCTATCTTATAGTTTGACTGAGAAAGTGAAAATTAACTTGAATCTTTCCCAAACAGTACTGAATAATAATAACTGTCATCGAAACCCTTTTGAGTGGACAGATCGACTATGCAAGTAGTAATGAGTAGAAAAAGTAAAAATTGGGTAATAAAAAGCAATAGAAGCGTTTAATCAGCCACGCTAACTGAATTTCATTCTATACCGTTCATGAGAATTTCATAAAATTATTTGAAGAGAAGAAAGCACATTTTGTACGAAACGAAATATTACACTGAATCAAAATATTAAGATGATTCCTGTCAATTCCAGAGGGTTGCTATGAATGGAATGGAGGTTATTAATATTAATTTCATTGCAATTAAACGATTGAAATAATGATTTTGAGAATGATTAAGATGTATAGCACAGTATATGACCTCTGGCGGCCCACACTAAATCTCACTTACCTCAATCTCCTTGAGATGCTCTCTTCCACACTTTTAAATGATTATTATTCTTAATCTGCAGATAGGTATAAACCAAATGAGCTAACTGAGTTTGCTATCAAATAATGAACGGTCAAATAAGAAAGTAACGAGTAGATATATTAGAAACCAATAACGGCAAGTACAAACACCAAAAAGTAAAACACTAACACAATTTAAATAATAACTAAAGATATATAAATCCCAAGCAAATACAATTTGTAATTTTTTCCATCACTGATTATTCATCAACATTCGACACTCATTCACTCATTCATTAACATCAACCTATTAAATAATTTATTGTTTTTTTTCACTAATTCACTTCATCAATTCACGCATCGATCACTATACGCCACTTACTTTACTCTTACACTTACTCATTCCCCCCTACAAATAAGAAATATGACACTTTTTAGATTAATTTGAGATGTCTTTTGAAGGCTTTTTCATTTGCAGGGAAAACGAAATGAGATTCAATTTAATTAAGGTTTCGTTGTTGTCGGCACTTCATCTCGAAAGGCAAATCAAAGCTCTAGAGGAACATGCAGTTAGAAATTATGAGAGTGTGAATAGGCGAGAAAAAACTAAAACAGCTTCTCGTACATTCAGCGGTACTAGCCTAATTTCCGTCCCAATTTTATATTTATTAATTTGCCAATTTATCACATAAACCTGTACAGTCACTTTAAAGTGACAATATAACAACTAACATTAAAAAATGAATAAAAAATAAGAAAGAAACAGACAGAAGGAAATGAAGCAATAAGTTATCGGACCTCAACAATAATTTTAGGGGAGGATAAGGGGGCAATTAGCATTGGGAGTGATTTAAAGCTAAATTAATGAATGGATAAGGAAAAGGGAACAACAAAAGGAGGAAGTAAGGAAAGGAGGCGAAAGAATAGAGAACGCTTAATAAGTGATAGTCTAGGTGTGGTATAATGGAGAAGAAATGTCGAACAAGTAGATCTGTTTGGAATACGATAACAGAGAAGAGAGATTAAGGGAGGTCTGTAAGGGTGTTTAGAAGGGAATATAGGAATGACAGGCCATTTTTCGTTCGAGTGATAAAAAGAGATTCTAGGGAAAGAGCAAATAGAATATTTGAGGGAGGAGCTCTAGAATTCACAATTATTAGGAAAAATTAGTACGATAATTCTGTCTAAAAAGGGGAAGATCAGTTGCGGTAGACATGGACCAAATAGGGGAGCAGTAGGACAGCATATGGAGGATAAAAGAGAAAAAGGATAGAGAAAGAGCTGAAGGATCAGAAATTTCGGTACAGGAGGCCGAAGAGGGACATGGCGTGATTTTTTATTTTCGAAATATGATCTTGGAAGAGGATTTTTGAGACAATGATGAGTACCATTTTGATGTGTCACCCTCGGGAGTGATACTTCATTTAATTTGTAGCTCCACTCACTCGACTTACGTGCTCAGGGACATGATATTTGTCGGTATTTAATTTCAGTTTCCAGAGATAGCACCATTCTAAAATTTTATCCAGTTTTCTTTAGGCAGTCATTAGTGTTTCTTATAGGTGCGAAGACCTTCCAGTCGTCTCCATAAAATAGCATGTCCTCTGTAGCAGGGCTTAGGGTGGCATCAACAAAGAGATGGAATAAATAAGGAATGAGTGCGCTGCCTTGAGGAACTCCGGAGGTTACAGCTGCCCACTTATGTTGCCTATTGATTTGAAAAGCGCATTATACTTTTCATTGCCTCTCCTTTAGCTACCTTCAGATGAAATGTAACAATTATCTTTGAGTAAAACATAGAATCCTGGCACAATTATGGTCACCCAATACACGCTTCCTTGTATTTGAAGCTTGAAAAGATTTTGCAAAATTTTCCAAACTAATCTTGCCATCGATAAAATGTCTTCTTCTTCCAAATTTTAAAGTTTTAATTTAAAAATTTTGAATTATATTTTTATTAGCCATAATTAATGTGCAATTAGCAGCTAATAATCAAGTGCTCTCCGATATTCGGTGAAGGTGGTTCGGTTTCTGGTGGGGACTGTAGAAGCGCTTTACTAAGTAATCATCAATTACATCAGCAGTATTTTATAATCAAACATAAACTTGTCAATTATGAGTCAAGGTCAATTTATGAGATGAGTAAAACATAGCCAACAATGGTCGTTTTCGGAGAGTTCGGAACCGAATTCCGAATTAATTACTAATCGGAATTGCTTGTTCTTTTGCTCTGCGGGACTTCATAGTTGAAGTCCACGATCTTTGCTGGAACTGCAAAATTCCGCACGCCTTCCAGTCCTTGAAGATTTGTTTATTATGCTGTTTAACTTGTTTTATTATATGTATATATGGTTGCATCTATTGTATTTTTGGTGTTACTGTTTGGCATTTTTTTGATACGTCTCATCATTATCACGAAATATTATCCTTAATGTATATCAAATCTTTTCTTCCTTAACGTTCTCTTCCTCCCTCACATCTCGTGATTCTCCACAAGATGTTAATTCGATTAAGGTCGAATCCGAAATCACACAGAAATTGCGATGTCTCGTTAAAACAGTTAACGAGATGATGAGATCGCAAATTTTGCTCACTTTACACGAGATTCAAAATAATACGCAGTTAATTGCGTGTCTCTTTACACGGCTTTGAAGTTACGTAGTTTTCATTTCCTTCTGAGTTTCTCCATTGCAGAGAAATGCGAATGTATCATAATGAGAACGCTAATCATATTCTGAATTTCAAAGGAGAGAGTGAAAAAAATCTGCTTTAGAAGAATCTTTACCTTTTCCAGCAAGTTGTTAAAATAAGTCCATATTAATAGTTCTTTAGGTATTGAGCCGACGCTAAATGTTTTGATTTTGCATTTGGTTGGGGTTTCTGGGGATTACCAACAACATCTAGCCCTGGAAAAATCTTTAATTGAAATATGATATTCTTAGACTTATGATATTTAATTATTTATTAGTTATTTGAAGCAGTTTGACTGTCGTATGTTGTCAGCCCCAAACACTGTTAAGAAACACTTAATACACAATCCTATAAACTACAAGTATCGTAAGTACTAACATTCGGAAATGATATCATTATATTTACAATACTAGAACGATATTAGAAATTCACCCTAAAACAGCAACCAAACTAAATTCATAGAAAATCCCCCTTCTAATACATATATACCACGTATATCCCATAATTACAGTTACTACATAGTCACAGTTTACATCGATTCTTTGCCAAAAAACGTATCACTTCATCAGTTTCTCAATTATAACACAATGTACAAGTAGTTACAAATATGCGCAAACACACTCCACTATTTTACAACGTCTATTCCTAAAATGCTTTTTGTTTTTCGGTAAGAATTTGAATTATATTTTATCCGATCGATCTGATATAACTCTATGCTTCAGACTTAGGTGTCTTTCTAAAATAATAATAAACATTATTACGAACTATGCCCTCTTACATTTTACAAGCAATAGTTATAAAAACAGAGAATCAAAAGAAAGAAAATATTGCTTACCATTTTGCATGCCTTTACATAAACAAAAGTAAAAATCATAGTAGAAATTAATACAAATATACAATACAAAAATAAAATATTATAAGTCGTAATACGTTATTATTTAGCCCATAACATAATACTTGGCACATAGATACTTAGGTCATTTTTATAAAATAATATTTCAATTATTAATGTATGTATTTATTAATTTTCCATTTTTAATTAACTGTTAAATTTCTCATATTTCTTTTTAGCGTGTTTCATTCTCATAACGATTTTCATTATTTCAATGTTTTGTTCTATTATTTTTTGTGATATTTATTATTTTCTTATAGTGTATTCCTGCAACTTCCTCTTTTTTGATTTCATTTTATTATTTTATTATAATTTTTGTATTTTAGTTTGAATGTTTTATCGTATGTTTTTATCATATATTTTTATTTCCTCTTTGTTAACTATTGCATTTTTTCTTTTTCTGATTTTATTTTATTATCGTTTTGTAATTTCTTTATAGTACTGCTTTTGTAATTTTCAATTCATTCACAGTTTTCTATTATACCTTTAAGCATGTACTAACAGTAGGTTTGCGCAGGTTTTTCACACTTCTTTGCGGGTGTTTTCCTGCAGTGGATCTTTTTTCCTAAGATATCACCTTAGGTTTTTTTTACATCCACTCCTTCTAAAGTTTTCCTCTCCATTTCTATTCACCTACACAAAAATTTTATGTATGTTATATTATTGACGAAAGGTTAGATGGAAGAAGAGACTTTTCAGTCTCAATCTCGCCTTAATAAAGACCTTATAGATACTTGAAAATTCTAGAAATGAAGAGAATTAAAAGAAATAAAGAGTTTGCAATATTAAATCATATAATAAGGTTCTACCTGTACATGATTCAAGTAAAATCTGTAGCAATTCATAATCTAAAGTAAGAATATAGTAGTAATTATGATATAGATAATTTTTAAACGTCATTCGTCATTAATGCAACTTTTTGTTGTTTTCTAAGGAGCGATTTTCTTCATATAATGAGATTGATTTACATCTGAAAGAGGAAGAAAGTAAATACAAGTTGTGGCACTCAGTATGACACTCACTCTCTCCGCAACTTTCCCTCGATGCACCCCGTCGTGAATCACCAATAACTTCCGTATGGAAAACGATGAAGAGGATGGGCTCTCTATTTGGCTATTCGAATTTATTGGGTTTCTCGCAAGGTGGATTATGCTCAAGTGTTACTGAAAATTACTCATTTAGTTACTTTTCTTTGTAAACCGCTAAAAGGTAATTGTTATAATTGAATTTAATGATCCTCTGCATTAAACCGGGCAAGAATAGCGTCGGCAGTGCAAAATAATATAAAATAGAAAAAATAAGCAAACGGTATACATATATAAAGATAAAATATTTCGCATGAAAAGCTCTAAATGCAATAAAACTATACTATGAAATTTGCTTACAATAAATTTCAACGTGTCTCAAAATCATTATACTTACCACTTTGGGTAGCCAAAATATAGAATTCACACTATGAAATGAACATTACTTCACCATTTCCATAATAAATACCTTGTGAATATTCAACCCTACAGTTTTTAATTTCCTTTAATACGGTACATAGGTAAATAAATAACAAATACGACATGAACATTCATTACCTAATTAAAAAGCAGAATAAACTTTAAGGTGCAATAATTTACAGAAAATACTGCAATATAATATAAGTATAGCGATTTTTTCTAAATATTTCAATTTTAGCATAATGAAAAACGATGCAGTAGTTTTTAGTATCCATAATATAGGAATATTTTTGCGTTTAAAGGTAATTTCTTAAAAGACGATAAAATAACTTTTCCCTAAAAGAAAAATTGACGACAGATAAAACAGCATATAATACAGTTTCTTCACAGTAGTTCGGATAGTAATATTTTTAATTTGATTTTAAATTCGATCCTAAAGTGGGTATACAAATGATGCACACTAAGAATTGGACGGTTTTTCACAACTCGACATTCGAGGTTGTTTTCATCGTTGGAATATTTTTTCCCAAACTGTCTCTACTGAAACTAATTGATTGCTGCTCTGAAAAAAGATACCGCGAAGAAGAGTCTGATGCGACACAGAGTGAGGACAGAACTTTAGATGTATAACTCACTTAGCGGCGTTTCTTTTCAACACAATCTTAAGGTAACAGATAAAGAAGAAACAGAGAAGGAATGCTTTGCATGCAGTTCAATGCAATTTTTGAGAATTTTTGCATTTTCTCTGTGATGCTCTTTCACCACTGCTGTTTAAACATTCACTATTCTGCCCAAATTGTCAATATAAAAAAAATATTTCATCGTCAAGTGAGAAATGACCAAATTAAGTAGACCATTATTTAAAATTTGACAAAAAGGCAAACAACAGTATACAACCCGGCTATAGCCCTGAAAAGCGGGTGTAACTGTAACCAGAAGTAGAGAAGGTGTACGCTTGGAATTCGCTCTGCCACGTCACCAAACACTTTAGATGGATAAAATGTAGAATTCGCTATAGATACAATGAACATCTCCTTAGATAGATACCCTGCCTCTATTAGAATGCTTTTCATTTTCTTTTAATTCGGTAGATTGTAATGAAAAAATGACTACAATATGCCTTATACCTTTACCGACAATATTTTATTAAGCTTCCAAGGATTGGGTCATCATCGGGCCTACCCCACAGTGATGGTCGACTTAGACTCGATAACGGTAAATAAAGTCCGAGATATTGATCCAAATAATCTCTTTTTTCTTACAAATTTACCAGTTTTCTGGAAATGAGGAATCTGTTACTGAGTGAAAATATATCAGATCTGTAGCTATAAATCCGTAGTCATAAAGCAAAGTTATTTGAACGATTGAACATCGCTACTAGTTTCCATGGAAGCTGAAACCAACTTAAGTTCGAATTCGAAATAAATAACACTTTAACGCACATTCACCATTTCAAATTCAATCAAACGGTGTATTTAGATGAAAAATACTCATGTTTTATGGCTTTTTAAACTCAAAAGAATTAATCTATTTCGATGTGAAAATTGATTTCATTACTTCTGTCATTTTCTTTTAAAATATACTAGTTTTAAATCGAATTTGTGGAGGTCTAAATACAATAACAAAAGAGAAGCTATAAATAGGAAAAAAATTCTTGAAATGGAAAGAAGTTCATACAAAATGAAAATAAAAAATTTAACGCTCTAAATTGTAAGATCGTGTAGGAATAATCCTCTATATTCAGAGTAACACAATGAGAATGTTCGATACGTTCATATGGTAAGAAACAATTCCTTCTGCGTAATTCCGTTGAGATGTAAATAATCATCTTCTACGCACGGTAAGATATACAGCGGTTAAGTAGCACAATCCAAATTGGCAGGAAGGCAATGATTTGAGAAAACAAGAGTGGAGCGATTCGATATTTAAGACGTCGCTCTCATGTAAGGACGAATATTCAGGAGACCTTCAGATTGCAGTTTAAAATAAATTAGCCGGCTAAAATGATGAAGTGCACTGAGCTGACTGATATTCATACTGTAATGCAAAAGATAACCCAGTCAGCCATTTTAGAGGCTATTTGCTAAGCATCTCGGGTAAAAAAATCTTCATTTCGTCCAACTCAGTGAGTGAGTGATAATTGCCCCATGATTTATAAGTGAATACCTAAAGACAAAGTAGAATATTGGAAATTGTTCCCAAAGTTAAATACTATAAACTAACAATGAGGTAGGTGACTGGACGATGACAGGTAATTCAAACATGAATTATTTAATTTTTTTATCTCCATTTAAAACAAATAAAATTATTAAGACATCAATGGAAGATTGAAATCATCAAAAACTGTTAGTCAACTACTAAATCAGCAGCTATTATGTACAGAATAATGAAATATGCAGTTTTAAGAATTTATTAATTAAATTAATAGCCTTATTATGAAGCAAGGTATACCATTAAAGTTTTTAATATAAGAAAGTAATCTAAGATATTGTGTTTGGTATTATTTCCAGGAAAGATGATGCGAGGTTCATCGGCTAATAATCTAATGATGCACGGGCACTAATACGGGAATAATTCTATATTTTACATTGAGTCGTTTTGTGCAAGTCTTCCGATATTACTACGAGATAGAGACTATAATATACGAATAATATTAATATTTTTATTGGTGCACTCCTTAAAAAGTTATTTAACTCTAAAAAGATCTCATTTTTGAAGCCCACAGTCTTCATATCCAGAGTGCTCGGGTTCGCACCCCGCCAAGAGAATTCATTTACTATATTTTACCCATTATTTGTCATGTTTTTTACATTTCTCTTGCGTTACTAATTCGCCTGGATGCCTATTGTTAGAGCAATTATTCATTAATTGTTTATGAGAAAAGTTGGTTATTATGTTGCATAACGTAAAAGATTTAAAAGTACATTATTTGATGGTTGAGCAACCGCGCATTATATATTAGAATATTTTCAGTATGTACAGCTTAATTTTACGATCATATTCTACTTCATAAAGCTGTTTGGATGACTTCTAAAGATGGGCTGACAAATAATATTATATATATATATATATATATATATATATATATATATATATATATATATATATATATATATAATCCCGCGTTGGCACTACTTCCTTGTTTAAGATCCACGGTTCATTTCAATTTGAATGGAAATCTTGGCTTTGAATTCAAACCAAATAAGCGGTGACATCAGTTTGGACGCGACCACGTTTTCTAAAGTGTTTGAGAAAACGAAATTTATACGTGAATCCGAGTTGCACAATCGTTTTTATGCTTCTATATATTACGAATGCGGTAACATTCCATTTTCTTCGGCCAAAAATTTCTCTCTCTATCGTCCTTATTTCGGATTTCAACGCACAAAATAAAAGCGTTCGTTCCAATCACTCTTTTTGAAGCAAATAATTCCTTATCATAGGGATCACATTATCTTAGTTTTCTCCTAAATAAGAGTAATTAAATGTTTAAATCTACCGATGTTTATCAATTTTGTCAACTTATGTAAACTGTTGTAAATTTTGTCAAATCCAAAAAAAAAGATTCAACCGGAAGGGTTTGTCGTGGTTATCTAAATGCGCATACTCGGGGTTATAAAAGATTCAAAATTACTTAATCAATTACGTCTTTTCTTGCTTTACTGATTACGTTATTGATATCGACTTGAAGGAGTCTAAATGATATTGAAAGGAGCCTGTTCGAGCTCTGGAGTCGATATGAGGTCGATGGATATCCGAATTGAAATTTACTCATAAAGTACATAAGATAGTAAAAATTGGTATACTTAATAAGATTAATAATATATAAAATCAAACCGTTCAAAAACCCCACGCTTTTTCTCTCTTCGAAATATTCAGGTTATCTTTTCGTTTCAACTTTACTACGCGTTCTATAATATTCGTGAAAGACTTTCAAACTATTTTTAGAAACATTACCCCAACAAATTACAGCCGTGAATGAAAATACACACATGCATAGTTTCTATATTTTTTTCCAACGTCGGAAATAAAGCATAACTTCCTCTGGAATATCGTTCTTTACTTTCTAGTCATCTAATCTTTGCGATAAATAAAGAAAACTATTTGGTCCATTTGAATCGAATAAAAGTAGAATTTAGAATACCTGGGTGCTCCCATGTATGTGGAAAAAACTGCAGTCTTCTTGGATGAATTATCCTATAGTGCCTGCAACAGCAAACAAAAAAACAATATTCAGTTAACGGCGATAGCAATGATGTTTGTGTTTTATTCTATAAATTAAAATAAACCAAATATATCGATTTTTTTCTCAAAGCTACACTATCTTGTTAATTCATGACATAAATCACTGATTCTATTTGCTGCGAGAATTACTTTCAAAAAGAATTGCTTTTATTTTTGCGATTATTTTGATGTGGTGGAGAATCTTCGCAATAAGGCCAAGTGCACATCATATTTATAACGATTATTACAACATATTTCTACTTTAACTATAAATAACAATAAATACTATACAAAAAGAATGCTTTGGATATTTTATCATTTTTATTCTTAATATTCTTGAAAAATTCTTTTTAATGGTCACAGAGTACGAGGGTGGTCTGAAAAGTTTCCGACCCCAGATTTTTCAGAAATCTTAAGAAATTTTTCAGAAATTTTCAGAAAACATGTCGAGAAATTGCGAAATGTCGGAAACTCTTCAGACCAGCCATGTAGACCTTAGTAGACTTATGCCCTTAGGCTTATATAAATATCATAAATAAAAATATATCGAAGAGCCCCCGTGTTGCTTTTTAAACTTCTTCTAGAATAAGTAAAGTAATAAGTATTCCAAACACCTTTTTATCATGATAATATTTTATATCTCGTATTGGCCCAATGCAATTCCTACTCAAATTCTCACATCCTCTGTTCCCAATGCCATGCGATTCGCCAACGCCCTCAAATATGACCATTCAGAGCACATTCGCACTTGTCCGTTAGACGAATCCAACCACTACCACCTTCCATTGTTCGCATGTCGATTCAGAACTACTCTACTGACCAATTTAGATTTTCATATATTCATTCTGACATCACATTTTTAAATGAATGAATAAATGCCATCTGCATCATGAGCGGTACCGGGATTCCTCTTTCATTGTTAATGAAATTATAGAAATAGTAAAAGTCATATTTACAAGTTTTAGTGAATGACGGTTTGAAATTAATCGAGAATAATATGAATTTAGTAGTGGATTTGAGAAACAAGCTTAGAAAAACCCTCCACAGCAGGAAAACATGCAGAGAGAAGGGATATGTGAAAACATGCAGAGAGGACTATCTAATGCAGAAAACCCTTATCTGAAAGCACTCAAATAAAATCACTACTATGCGATATAATTTTATATCCTTATCATATTCTGATAGCACAAGATGTAAATAACAAGCAGTCAACGGATTTCCTGTTTATCTACTCGGAAAGAATGTTCTTTTCAAACAAGTTTTCTCCGCGCCTATTTCACTTCTTCAAATTTCATCTTTGGGTAGAGCAAAGCAGCAAAAAGTTCGAATACTACTGCTTAATGCTTTCTCTAAAATCATTTAACATCCTCATCTCCTTCCTTCCATGGACTCTGATTCTACGCACCCATAGTCCGTCCAGTAAAGACTTGATATTTATTTTAATTTCGTAGTTGCATTGACAAATCTAAGGATTCGGGTAATTGTCACTGAATGACTATTTGACATTATACAATACCGGCTACATCATCAATAGATTATTTTCAACTCCGCTTAAATCAGCCCCTAAAAATAATGGAGAAATACGACTGAAATAACATTCTCAATAATGCCACTCTCCTTTTGTTTTACAACTTCCTATAATGCAATATCCTTTACTATATCTGTTCTATTACGATATCACGCATTACTAAATTCCCCAATCTTTCTCTTCCTTTTTCCTATATTCTAACAGTTATTTTATTTTTAACTCACCTTTTGTTGGACAGACACATTCCATAAAGTAATAAAATTTTCAAATATGTAAATACGTGTTTCGTGGGAGTCTGGAAAAATAAAGTATACATCAAAATGTTCCGAATGGAAACAAAGTTACTTCCAACATTTGAAAATTTCTCATACAACAGCCCAACTTCATCAACTATTGTCATGGACATGAACCAAGTCCTCGCGCGATATAATCAAGTATTCACGTTTAGAATGTCATTTTTGAAATTCCTGTTTTATAGCATTCATATGCAATTCTTCTCTCGTAATGATGGGTCCTTTCAAATAAATGGGGAATTGATGTATTCAAAAGAGATAAAAATAACCGCAAATCTATCATTTTGTGAATTCCGCTTCCGTAATATTCTGAATAAGGCTTTCGCCAAAACAGGACACTCACGAATTCGTTGGCAGAAATGCAAACGAACCCATGCACATTCCTCAATACAATGCGCTTGATTTTCCCAGAAAAGTAAGAACTGTAAGGTAGAGAGCTGAAAATTTTATCGGAGTCTCTAAAAGCGCAAACATAAGATTGAGACATTATTTTGTCCATCCCGTTTTCATTATAATTCTGGCAAATCAGAGGTGAAACGTGGGATAATGTGTACCTTTAGGGAAGAAAGTATCTAAAACCATCATTTTTTCTTTTTCTATATCATTTAAGTCAGTTCAAACAATTCGCTCCAAAACGAGAAACGAACATTTCCATGTATCAGTTCTGCTGTCTGATGCCATGAGAGAGTTGGCCTCTGACCAAGGTTGAGGTCATGGGTTCGCATACTGTATCAGGCATTGACGTCTCACACTGAGAAAGACTATTTAAGGTTTGGCTATCAGAGAAATGTAATCACCAGATGATATATAGGATTAACACAAAAAGAGTGAGGTTTAAGAGTCAATAAACAGAATTGTCAAAAGGACATACAAGTTAGGTTGTATGTTTAAAGAATCTCTCAAAACGTGATTCTGAATTTTATTGTTATATTTTATATGAATAATTAGTTCTTTCTTATTTAGAAAAGATGAAAAATCATGAAAGATATCTGACACTCGCGATCTTGTGTGGCATGAATGAGCAAACGCAACATAATTATCATTTCTTTATATCCATGTGAAGAGATTGTTTTAACTATTTAAAAAACGCAAAATGAATCTAGCATGGAGAAAATTATTTACTATTTTAACTGCAACAATCCTATATTAGGTATTTCTGGGATTCTCCCTCGGTAGCCCATAAAATTCATTTCAATCATAGTAAAAATAGATCTCTCCAGCAACATGCATTCCTCATAGCGGTTTTCATTTCATTCCTATCCATTTCAAACCTTATTTATGAACTTTTGTCTTTCTGTATTAGAAAAATTAAATAATTAGGGATGAAAACAAAAACAAAATTAAAATATTCGACGGGTGAAGGAAGAGAGAATATATTGACCAATTTTCTCAGAGCACAAGCTCAGCTGTGTAGAAAAGAGCCCAACGAAAGAATTATAACTTTTTGTGATTTCCACAGAATATAAATTTACTCGACGGAATAGTCACGTCTATCATTATACATCTAAATGAAGGCCTGAAGATATCTTATCGTAAACGAAACCACTGGCATGGTATACATTAATTATTTGTGGAAATTACAACGTAGCGTTTTAATTATTCGATATTAATTTTAATATTTAGTTGGCGAAGATATTATGGATCCCCAGAGGTTCTGTATCTGCCCTCTTTGGCAAGAAATCAACATGCCTTACTTTGCTATTTCCCAATGATAGAACGACCTATGTATTTTCCTCTCTCTCAATCATTAAACTTAAAACGGAATTTAAAAACGGGCGATGCGATTCCCACATTTATTCGATGATACTTATTTTAAGCAGTTGTTTTCGGAGAGACGCCATCGGAGGAAACGAAGCGTAGGTCTCGAACATTGGCCAGAGTCTGCACACCACTCTTCATACGATTTGCCAACATTTCGTCAACAGAGTCGCATTTTCGTGTGGCCATTGTTTTGGAATCGCGACACGCATCTGACTTAATATTCCGGAAGCGTTTGCCAGAGGGCGGTAGGAATGGCATAGTCTACTTACTTGCTGGGTTTTACCCGAAACGATGCCAACAACTAAGCCACAGAAGAGGGGCAGTCTTTTCATTATTCGTACGAGTGGTGTCGCTCAGGGAGCGCTGGCGTCGGTCATCCTAGTCCATTGATCTCCATCGCAGACAACGGTGAGTTAAAACCCGCTTAAAACGCTCCAGCTTAAGACGTGGCATCGGTCCCTACAGTAAAAATATCCCTTCGATACAAATCAAATGGTAAAAATACCACTTGAGATGCTAGCCATTGTCAATAGACCGAAAATTGTTTATATTATTATCACGTAAGAATTACTGCATTGTACATCTAAATCTACATCTACATGAATACCCTGCAAGCCGCCTTTCGGCGTGTGGCAGGGGGTGTAAACACCAATCGATTGAGCTACTATTTTAGCCTATTACTATCGCGCATTGTTCGCGGAAAGAATGAGTCCTTAAAACGACTTGTTCTAGCGTCTATTTCTCTTATTTTGCTCTCATTGTCGGATCGGCCGAAGTAACAGGGGGATCGCATAACATCAACTACGTCATGGGAAAACGTGCTTTCTCTAAATTTATTAAGGAGTCGCAACCTAGCTTCCAACCGCCTTTCTTTCGATGATGCCCAACCTGTATCTGAGAGCATCTTCGTGACGCTTACCTTTTTCTCGTAGCATTTTTTAACGAAACGTATCGCTTTGCGTTGAATTTTCTCAAGTTCGCATTTTAGAGTGAGAAATGAAGTAAAAGAGAAACACGCTCTCTTTGTCTGAAATCATTCTGAAAGTATAGGACGTGAGAGAGATTACGCAATAGTTCACATATTATTATAGTACTGGCAGAGCTACCCGTTGATTCTAAATGGGGAATTAAAATCAGACGAGTAAAATTAGTAAGTGGCAACTGCTAGGAGTGTAGTATTTAAGAGTAAGAAATAAATATTTCCTTTGGGAAAACGAGCAAGGTGTCTTCGCAATTTAGAAATTACACACACACAAATAAATACATAAATAAAAATATATATGTATGTATGTATCTAATATAATAAAATAAGGTGTGTGTATGTGTGTATGTATGTTCGCCTAAAATTCGAGAACCATAAATTGCACAACTTTCAAACTTTCAGGATTATTAAATATAATCCCTGCGCAGATAATAGGATACTTTTCATTTACTTAAATGTCCCCAGTTCGAACACAGACAAGAAAAATCGTTCTCATAAGAAATGCACGTAAACCTCACTTTTATCGGTTGCAGGCCACATTTCTTCTGCAAAATTAAATTAGAAATAATAGGCTTACGAAATCGAGATAAGCACCACAAGAAAGAGAAATGAATAGAGAGTCTTATTTTAGTCGTGAAATATCGTTATCGAGTCGAAATGGCGAGAATTCGGTTAAAATGGATGGAAATTTCGTGAAATTTTGAGGCTATAAACAACGAGTCCCCTTGACGACGAATGCGATTGTTGAAACCGAGGTATTGCGTTTTCCCATAAGAATGCAAGGGTATTATAGCTCCATATGAAAGCAATGATTAAAAACGAATGATAGTATATGTACTTAGCAAGCAATATTCTGAAATTTCAGCATTTACGATCAATTTGCAGCGTTGATTCACAGGAGGCATCGTATGATCATTTAGGGAAAGTTTCTTTATCCCCTCGACTTTGCCATTTCTATTTGAAAATAATGAAGCTACTACGCGTGATTCAAACTGGAAAAACTTTAAATTGATTAATGTATACTGCGTGCAGCCTCTTGGCGTGTGGCAGTGGGTGCTTGAACCACGACTCTACTTCCCTAATAGTGTAATACCGTGTATTACATTAGCATTTCGAGTAAATGATAACTTAATCAAACGCCTCATTTTTTTACACAGGCGATCTTTTGTATTCGTGAGCAAACCGCAAGTAGTATTGTCTCCATCAAAATTTTCTCCCGTATAGGATTTAATGTGAAGGTAAGCAATAGTATCTTAATAAGTAAATTTAAAATCTAAGGAAATGGGTAATTATTACATGAGACGACGTGCACCCAGGAAAAATCCCAAGGAAGAATTATCTTACACAGTTGGGAAACTCCTAAAGAAAGAAAATCTAAGACGATTCCCTTTCTTATCGTCGATTCTAGATTTGCATTCAAATGATAAGAAGTTAGAAAAAATAAAACATTTTCATTTAGGATAACATTTTCATTGATCCAAGCTAAGTGAGAGATGTTAGATTTTCCTCATCACAAGTTATTACCTAATATATTATCAACTGCTAATTTATATATTCCCGTTGAGAATCTACGGGCGCCTCAGCTCGTATATATCTATTATATATAGCTAACTCTCCGGATATACCTATATATATACGAGTAAAAGTTGCTTGCATACTGCAAGCTAATTGGTAAAAATTTAACAATAAGTCCCCTTACGGGTATCATCTTCGAAGTTTATCCAGCAAAATTCTTAAAAATTGCCGCAAAACATTTCTTACGTGAGAATTTTTCATCCATCTGGAATCAAACTCACGGTCAAAGGTAACCTTTCTTCCACTGGTTCTATAGAAAACTACTTCAAACGCAAACGCTGTGATTTTGAATAGTTTCGTGCATAGAGAAAGGTCTTAAAACAATTTTTAAAAATTAGCGTAAATGACCGCCTGGCGTCGAACACAGGACCCGTTCGTGAGAGACAATGGCATACGAATGTTAGAGAAGTGCCACTCTGACGTGTTTCAAAGTTTCGATTCAATATCTTATCGGGTAGGTCCTAAAATAAGATTCCGTTTTCCCCGTTTGAAATGCATGGTAGAATAGGAATGACACTTGCATCGAATCAAGGACCACAGGAGAAACGGCGAACCTCATGAAAGAATGCTCTCAAACGCCTCTATCACCATTCCGGGTTTTATCTCTCTAGCTTATCGGGAAGGCATTAAAAAAAATCATCCAAGATTTCAGCAATGCATTTCTTAAGGAAGCATTTGGAACCCACCTGGCGTCGAACTCACGGTCATTTGGAAATATTCCTTCCTTAAGTACTATGGAAGACCTACTTATCTGCAATCCCCGTGATTTTGATTGCTCTACCGCATCGAGAACGGCCTCAAAACAGATTGCAAATAATTGAGCAAAAGACTGCCTAGCGTCGAACTCAGGACCATTCGGTGAGAGAAAATAGCAAATTAACATTAGATAAGTGCCATTCTCACTAGTTTGATAGTTTCGACTCAATATCTTATCGGGACGGTCCTAAAATAAGATTCCGTTTTCCCCGTTTGAAATGCATGGTAGAATCGGAATGACCCTCTCACATCGAACCAAGGACCGCTAGACGAACGGTGAACTTAATGAAAGAAGGATTTCAAACGTCTCTGTCACCATTCCTGATAGTATTACCCTGAATATCATTAAGAAATTGTCAAACATGTTGAGTAAACTCATCTGTCCTTCATGTAGATGTCCTTGATCTAACCTAGGCGGTCAATGGAAAATCATCAGCGAGTAACAGGAAAATCGGTGACGAACGTAATATACCGTTTAAGTTATGACGCCTCGAGCATATTGTATTAGGAAGTCCCTCCATAAATAGAACGAAAATCGCACTCAGAAAGAAAATGGTCACTTGGAAGAACGTGCTCCGGCGATACATCTCTTATAACCTATATACCATCATATCCCCAACATCGGCATTCCAATGGATTTCCCCTTCATATATTTGTAGTCTCCGATATGTCACCAAGTACAGGATCCATCCATATTTCTTCGACGGCATTTCGCATCTGAAATGATTCATGAAAGCTCTCAAGAGCTAGATTAAGAAAAGGATTCAATCTAAGTTCTTCCAAAAGGAATCAGAAACAACACTCTAGATGCTAGAATAATTCAGACATCGACGCTAGGTGTCATGGGTTCGATACTAGAATGTCCCAAATATCGCAATTTTCCCATAAGAATGCATTGCGTGGATTTTTGAAAATTATTTTGAGGCACTTATCGGTAAGGTAGAGGAACCAAAATCTCGGAGGTTGAAGTTGAGGTAGTTCTCTATATTACGAATGGAAGAAATGTTACAAAAAGACCGTGACTTCGACGCCAGGTGGATGCAAAAATCTTCCATAAGAAATGCATTGCTGAAATCTTTGACGATTTTTTTACATGCCTTCCCGATAAGCTGGAAAGATAAAACCCGGAATGGTGACAGAGGCGTGGGACCTTCCCGATAAGATATTGAATCGAAACTTCGGAACAAGTAAGGATGGCACTTATCTAATATTATTTTGCTATCTTCTCTCACGGAAGGGTCCTGAGTTCGACGCTGGGCGGTCTTTTGCGCGTATTTTTGCAATCGGTTTTCAGGCCGTTCTCGATGAGGTAGAGCAATCAAAATCACGTAGTTTGCAGATGAGATGGTTTTCCATAGTACTTTAGGAAGAAATGTTACCAATAGCCGTATGTTCGACGCCAGGTGGGTCCGAAATGATTCCGTAAGAAATGCATTGGTGAAATTTTGGACGATTTTTTTAAATGCCTTCCCGATAAGCTTCAAAGATAAAACCCGGAATGGTGACAGAGGCGTTTGAGAAGATTCTTTCATGACGTCCACTGCTTCTCTAGTGGTCCTTGGTTCGATGCTAGAGCGTCATTCCGATTCTACCATGTATTTCAAGCGGGAAGAACGGAATCTCATTTTAGGACCTTCCCGATAAGATACTGAATTGAAACTTTGAAACAGGTGAGAGTGGCACTTATCTAACATTTTCATGCCATTGTCTCTCACGAACGGGTCCTGTGTTCGACGCCAGGCGGTCATTTACCCTAATTTTTAAAAAATTTTTTGAGGCGTTTCTCTTTGCAAGAGACTATTCAAAATCACAGCGTTTGCGTTTGAAGTACTTTTCTATAGAGCCAGTGGAAGAAAAGTTACCTTTGACCGTGAGTTCGATGCCAGATGGATGAAAATTTCTCACGTAAGAAATTAATTGCGGCAATTTTTAAGAATTTTGCTGGATAAGCTTCGAAAATGATACCCATAACTTATAGTAAATTTTTACCAATTAGCTTGCAGTATGCAAGCAACTTTTACTCGTATATATATATACGAGTAGAAGTTGCAATGTCTTTTAGAGAGAGCAGACAGATACGGTCTTTCCTGGACAGTTTATTCAAATCCTCTCCACTGAAGATACTAAATGAATCGTTATAGAATTTTGTAAATAAATATTTTTTAAAATATTCTTCCTAACCATGCAAAGCCAAAAATCTAATGAATGAAAATAATTGTATTATCATATACGAAAGTAGTTTTTTCTCAAAATTTACGCGACAGCAAGATACAGGATTGAATTACCGTGAGAAAGAATGTATTTTGAGATCGAGATTGATTCGAGGTGCGGTCTGCTAGGAATTGGCTCGAGGTACACTCGTTTTTCATATTTTTTTATCTAAAACGATTTATCTATTCTGAAGGAACTGAAATTTTGTAACATTCTAAGCCGACGTAATCATTTCTAACCAAACATACACTTCAATTTACTCGCTAGCAGATCTGTGGTAATTTTTCCCATGCAATTTTTTCCATTCGTCATATCTAAAATTTCGTACTCACGGAAACTATTACTTAGAAGAGGAGTCAATAAATCTTTCATCCAATTAATTATATCTTATGATAAAAAGGATTGGATCGAGAATAAGTTGGACTCCGCAGATATCACGCTCCTTGCACACTCCTTGCACATCACTTTTTACATATATTTCACGCACTTTCACTTCAATCGTAAAATCGAAGAATGAAGTTGACCTTTGGTTGTTGCATTGAAGCTCTTTTTATCATCTGCGTATCATAATTTTTACGACCAATCTAGGTCTTTAATACGTCCTCTAAATTCCCATCGAAATTCGATTCAAGGGAACAGTAATTTTCCAAAGAATTGTCACGGTATAACTGTATGGACTTACTTTTAATGGTCCGAAAGAGCTAATGAAATATTCATCGTCGTATGATATATCGGAAATTTTGAATGAAAACCCACCTCTCCTTACTACGTTTCGTTTTGCTAATGGTTTTTGTCAATGTCTGCTTACTAAACAACGTTTTTCTTAAAGATCTAGCTTATTATATTAGGCAAAGAATCGGTGCTACTTAATCTATTAATGTTTCTTTTCCACAACGACAGTTTTTTCTTCTTAACGCCTTGAATGTTTTACGGCTTACGAGCATGCAATTTCCTTTTTCACGGTATTTATAAAAGCGTCTTGAAATTAATATTTATCCGATGATGTTTGAAGTATTAACAACCAAATTGAACATCTTCGAGAGGTTTTGATACCATTTTTGGAGTTATATAGAAATAATTTCACAATTATATGATTACAAAGAAAGAATCACCTATTTAGCTGCCCGGTGCATAAAGATGACAAAGAATCAATTGAAAAATAGCGTAATTATTTATTTATTTCTTGCAGTATGTCTGTCGTAAGCCCTAACCATTATCTAACACCTCTAATAAAAACACTTCATTACCCACTACACTTACTCCTTTAATTACACCGATTTACATTCCGAAATGACATCAATCTATTTACAAGCAGTATTAGAAGACCATAAAATAACAACAAGACTTAATTTATAGAGCATCCCCCAGATATCTCTTTTCATACATTTACAATTCATATATCCCATAATTACAGTTTCTAGATAGTCACATCGATTCTTTATCACATGTCCATTCATGATTCAATTACAAGACTTTTCCCTTCACTATTTTACAGGAAAACCTACTTATAATGCTTAGATGGGATATCGCGCGCCTGAGTTGCTAAGAAAGCCATCCTAATGATGATCTCTAATTATTGCGATGGAGGACTTTTTTTCTAGATAAACTCGCTTGCAATCAGTATTATACTCTTAATCGTTATGTAGTTGGAATTTCCGATGTGATATTTCTCCGTAATTTTGAAAAATAAGATATTATTAGATAGGAATTTATCTTCCATGGGCGGAGATCGTGCTTGAAAGTTTTTCTTACTAGTTAGAAAATAAGT
The DNA here is from genome assembly GCA_036926295.1 of Pachydiplax longipennis. Lineage (NCBI taxonomy): Eukaryota > Metazoa > Arthropoda > Insecta > Odonata > Libellulidae > Pachydiplax > Pachydiplax longipennis. Next base: position 1,262,676 of record JAVFKF010000006.1, on the reverse strand, counting down.
GATCCCTTGATACCTAATGCCTAGTTATTGCAATATAATATTGTAATATATTGCTTCGATATTGTCCATTAATTCTTTAGCTTAAAAGTCCAGTCGTCAATTAGAGATCGTCTTCCAACTGTAATCAAGACCACTGAGATCCAAGAATGTATTAATCATTTCGTTAATCATGTTAAATATATTAAAATTAAATAATATTATCATGACCAAACTAATCTTTCACGACATTGATCCCAGCTGGTTTCAGGAATAATTTTGTATATTCATATTTCATTTGAAAGCAAATTCAAACAATTATTCAACTTTTGTTAATTTTATCATATAAATTGGATATTTTCCAGTTTCGAGTTTGCCTACAGTAAAAATAAAGAATGATTATACCTATAAAATCTTTTTAGGACAATTGCTCATGTTTAACATAATGTAATATCCTGATCGCAGATTCAAGGGTGTTGTTGTTAAGATCTAATATTGATTTTTCCTTCATTACTCAACTCACGAGCAAAGAAGCTATGAAACTTGGATATCACTAACACTTTGGCTTCGCATATATTCTCAGAAGCCCAGCCGGAATCAACTGTAATGAAAAGAGACACAATAAGTTCTCAAATTTTTCGTCATTTTACCATTGACGAAAATTTTCACGCCCGTTTTTCCTTGGGATTTTCAAATCACTGTAAATAACACAATACTTACATATTCCTATCTTTATTTCAAAATCATTTCACTTCATCATGACTTCTTCACACTGATACGACGATTGAAGTTTATTTGATTCTTCCAAGTCAATGTGGGCTTTAATATTTGAATAAGAGCAATGCCGTTTGTATGATTTAGCTGAAATACTTTTACTGACCCCTTAGATCACGGAAATGTTTTTCCATCTTAATTGCATCCTCGTTGAGTTATGATACGAAAAGATTTACTGTTAAGGTATTTAAAAAGCTGAGATCTTGAGTGAAACAAAAAATGACCGAAAGATTAAACTCTCATGGAGGACATAACAGGAAGACGAGAGAGATAGCAAGCGGTTTAAATATGAAATTATCCCGTTTCATTCTTTAAAATGTATAACTCAAATGTGACTGAAAAATGCACCAATTAAATATCTCAGCAGCCGATATCCGGGAGCCAATTTATGGAGGTTGAGCTAACCTTGCCGATTCAAGTCAAACGATCTTTCAAATTTTGTATTCTACGATCTAGCCCAGTGGCATATAACAGAATAGGTCTTTATTCGGGCAACCTTGAAACTAAATACACACATTAAGTACAGATATATACCTTCCTAGTTCAGTTTCAATGATCAGCATTTATGAGTATCTTAAAATCTTCTTCGGGCGTTATTCAGGCAGCTAAGATCATACTTGATTTAATTTGGGAAGAAGTTTTGAAAATGTGGGTAAACTTAATAAATTAGACAAAATTAGATAAATTAATCACGAGCGATTTGGAATCGAACGGCAATTTGAAACAACTGCATTCGACGATCGAACTTATTATTACGAAAATCATTAACAGCTCTGATTTCAAGAACTTCAAATGAAATGCATTTTGTAACTTTAAAAGTAAAACAAGATAATTTCTTTGATTTCGTAATGAAAGGCACTGTTGTAATGATCCTCAGGTTTCAGAGGATACATCACATCCTCCAAAAGAGATTATTTACAGTTACTAAGAATATCTATCATCGAAATGGACGATAAGGTGGATTTACAAGCGATTTCTTGGCCGCCTCTCAATAGCATAGCATATGTCCATAGCATCCCTCGAGAGAGAGAGCATGGAAACGCATATTTCGACACGTGAGTCCACCAGACATAATCCTAGACTGCCAATCCCGCTTAAGTCGCGGTCTTACAAATGGCGCGCGGATTGTTTTCTTCCTCGGATGCAATGTAATCCAGCGGATTGGCCGAATGTCGCCGTCCAATTGGCCTTTCTCTACAATATTTTCTTGTGAATTTCTTTTTCGAATAGCATAATTCTGTGAGAATAAACTGAAGATATTGTGAAGCTGAGCAATCTTTATACCACTGTTGGAGTTGGTACGAATTCTGAGATAGATGTTTTTCTCAGAGTAGGGTTTCTTTCTCAGGGCAGAAGGTTACATTAAAAAGCTGCTTGTTCCTTATAGCCTTAATGTAACCATATCTATAAAACTGGTAGGGAGTGTTTTGTGGAGTATCGAGCGTAGTCTAAGAGTGTTGTCTTGTAATGATCAATTAAGAAACTAAGGAAGACTTCTTGCGAGAAAAGAAGACCATTCTTGAATATATGTCGAAAACCACCATTACACAATCCCGCATAAAACGCGGTCCCCTGAAAAGCGTCCAACACTATTGAAATTGAATGAAAATACGTCCGATGGATGTAAGGGTTACTCCAATAGAAGACCGGATTTCCACCAGACCTTGTTCGACATCTGCAAGGTCAAAAACGGCTTGTTTCACTTATAGTGAATTACACGTGCATTTACAATTAACTTTTTAACATTAATTAGCTTTTTCCCGTTTCACCCTTCCCTCATTGGTTGAATATTTTCAATCCAATTTTCGGAGCGATTGATAATTTTCCATCCAAACAAATCTCAACCTATTCAATTAATATAAATCCTCTTCGAGATTCCGTTCGGTTGATCGGCGTCCGGACTTCTTCTTGTATTTTGATTAATTTAAAGCCTAACGTAGTATTAAGATATACTTACTCTATGGTACTACGTTAGGCTTTAAACAAACATCTTAAACTGCTTGGCTTCGGAAAAAGGACTTTTTGCAATGGTTGACTGATCTGCTTGTCTGATTCACAAATGCAAACCATGATATGAGATGAATTTCTATAGAGTCACATTTCACGACAAGTGATGATGTTGTTTTTGATTCTGATTATGTAAATTATATGGATAAAAACGAAAAATATCCGTCTACATTTCCTTAAGCTAAATATAGTCCTGCAAATAATTTTCTATTTGTTGATTTCGAAAGCCTACATATAAACTACACACTATAACAAAAATGCTGAAATTATGCGGAGTAAATGAATTCTTTATTTAGGTGAAGTTAGATATCTCTCTCAAATTATCTCATTTTCTGTTAAGTGTTTAAATTTAATGTTAAGATCAGAGAGGAAAACAAACAGGAAAAACACAAGAAGGTTTTTACGGAAAAAATCTTCTCAACTGCAGAAGGCAAAAAGCAAAGAAGAGGGTGGGTGTAAAAGAAACCAGGAAAACGCGGAGAACATGATACAGAAAATATTTTGAAATCAATACATTTAAAATTATGACACACTGTAATAAAGTGTAAGTAAATATAAACCCAATAAAATCCTGCAGCTGAAATCTTAGTCTTGTAAGTGAGTCAAATTGAATCCAATAATCTCCAATTTGTTTTTAGCATGTAAACGAGCTTGATATTTTAAGATATTATTCAATTGAGGTTCGCGATTACGATATTTTTTAATTCTAAAGATATGTTTTTCAACATAGGCCCGCGAGCGAAAATGAGGCCCACCGAATCTTTTCAACTGGTCAGCCTATCTTTCCAAAATTCGATAAATAAACTTCGATCTTAAATAACACTATCATAGAATTAAGAAAATGCTAGCATAGCGAATACCTTCTATGATCATTTTTTAATTATTGTTGACCTGAACTTAATTATGTGTATACCGAATAGATTATTACTTCATCCAAAATAATTTGTTGCAATCATTTTACGAAAAATATGGATAACTTGCTCAATACCACATATTAGTTTAAATTTTTATGGCCACCAGGAGATGACGAAATTTAATCCAAACAAGTCGTTTTACTTTACTCATATCGTTCATATATGTATATCATTCGAGTAGCTTAATTCTGATCGTTCATCCGTTTGCTTTGTAAAGCAGCCAGTGGAAATAATACTATGAATTTACTATTTAGAGTAAAGATTGGCCTTAAAACTTTCATATAAAAATTGTGAGAGAGAAAAAATGGTTATCTAATTTAGGAGCCTCATTTGGCACGTACGTTTGGTGGAATTTCAAATAAATGGACGAAAAGGTGGGACGAATTTGAGAAAAAATTTCGGTTTACTATCCACTGTACTAATTTACTTATTTCTTTCTATATTTCTACATCCTCTCGCAATAAAACAATTTAAAACTCCTATTTGTGCACAAATGAGCAGCGAAATCTTCCCCGCAATACATTTTTATTCGTATGAACTGCACTTTTCTGAAAAAGAGATTACAAACACTACGGTATAACGTAGTTCTTTTTAGTCTCGTCAAGTAAAAATAAATTTCACCATCGATTTCCTGTAACAGCCATTGTATGAAGATGATATATTGACGGATCAATAGCTTGTCGCAAAAAAATGCAGCCCCGTGCTATGTATTGGATAGAAAAGATCTGCTGAAATGATCTCCTTCAATTCTAGCTGAAATGCCTCAGGAAAAGAAAGCTATCCAGTCGTTTTAAATCATATTTATCATCAAAATGAATCTAACAGTAAGAATGGTCAAAATATATGCGAGAAACCTGTTGAATATGTGAAAGCCTCTTGACGATACTGGATCTATACGAGGAAGGCCAAATTAAAGGTTTATAAAAAGTCGAAAACTAAGTGACTATTTTCTTGTGGAATGTGTCTTGTACACCATGATAAGCGGAAATGTCGACAGAAATTATAGGTAAAGACTTGCGTCGAATTTTATGGTAATTTGAGTTTGATTGGTCAATTACATTATAAAAAGAAAAGACTAATCTTAAAATCCTTCGAATACTCTCAACGGCTTGAAAGATATAAAAGGACAATATATGGATTCATAGAGAAATATTAAACGAAGACCGTGTTTCTCTAGCAAACCGTTAAGTTTTTTATTCAAAGGGGGAGCGAAAAATTGCAAGTTAATTGCGTCAGAATTACCCGAATGGAAATGTAGTGAAATCGAATGAATACTTTGCAGTAACTCTTTCAATTAATTTAACTGGAGCATAATAAAGCGGTAGATGGGATGTAAAGGTTAGATAGAAATTATATTTCACCTTAGTCAGGGCCCATCTTGAATATGCGGCAAGTATATGGGATCCAGCGGATGAAAAAGGCAAAAGGAGCTCAAAGGGATACATTTCGTAAGAAAATGCTACGATAACATGTGATGAAGATGCTTTCAGACGAGGGTTGGGAATCCTTGAAACAAATGAGACATGAGGATAAGTTGCGATTGCTTCGGAGAAAGCACAGAGGACCTATTATGAGATTCCTTCCGGCACAAGGGGGAAAAATAAACGAAATAGAATGAACGAGCTGGAATAAACGAGATAGAATAAAAGAGGTAGAATAAAAGGGATGGAATAAACGAGATGGAATAAAAGAGATAGAATAAAAGGGATAGAATAAAAGGGATGGAATAAAAGAGATAGATGCTGCAGAAAGTCGCTTTCTTTCTGTTAACGATAAGTGATAAGGATAAGCCTCAAATTCTCGTTGTTAACCCCCTGCCAGACGCCGAAACGGGGCTTGCACAGCATTAATGAAGATGCAGTTGCACGAAGAGCATGTTACGCTCATAGTTTCCACTTATTGAGAAGAAAGAGAAATCAGCGAATAGGTGGCTACGACTTAAAATACAATAGATGATATGTCTCTCTGTAATCGTCAATCGCATACTCAATGAGTATGCGAATGAGTATTACTCATCCATCATCAAATGTCCATGCTCGTTGGAATATTATTCATAAACTTATTACAAATCGAATTGACATAGAGTCGGGATACTCAACCTGGTGCTCGAAGTGACCTAGCACAGTGATCGCCAAGCCTCGATATTTTTATTTGCTACAACAGAACTTCTTGTGATTGCATTAGCGGTGATGGAAAGGTGGTTAATTTAAACGGTAAAGGCCTGTATATTACCCAGACGGAAGTGGTCGCTTTCTGAAACGGCACCAAAAACCCCGGAGGATAAAAGGACTTCCGTCAGTGCGAGCTATCTGAAAATATTTTGAATTAATCCTCATGAAAACTGTAAATTCACATCTACGTATGTCCCCTGCAAGCCACCTATCGGGCGAATTGTAAACACTAAAAGGTTTTGGTAAATTTGAAACACGCTAAGAGATTCCTTGGACATTTGCTTGGAGAAAATCTGTCATATATAACAGGAAGCATATCACTTAATGTTCCTTTCAAAATCTTTCGTTCGTTTCCCCAATTTTTTCATCCCACCCGTTCCCTCGATATTCTTAAATGAATAAAACCTAGTTATAAAATTCATTCAGAAATGTTGAATACTTTTTACTCTTACCTGCACTATTAAACACCTTTAACATTTTGGACATTTAGTATTTAAATATCACAAATTATTAAAAGTAACACTATAATTAAGAAAGCGAATAGACTATAACTGTAAGCACGTTAATAATTATCGATAAACAAATTTGAATTAAACATGACTTTTATTGAATTTATGTTCTTACTTTAAGTTATTATGGATGCAATGTCCATCACGCTTTGTTGCACTAAACAATCGATAACTTTCCGATTATATATTTTAGTGAATGAAATATCTTACAGAATAAGGTTTGACGAACTACAATTGGAATACATCTACATCTATATGAATACCCTACAAGCCGCCTTTCGGCGTGTGGCAGGGGGTGTAAACACCAATCGATTGAGCTACTTTTTTAGCCTATTACTATCGCGCATTGTTCGCGGAAAGAATGAGTCCTTAAAACGACTAGTTCTAGCGTCTATTTCTCTTATTTTGCTCTCATTGTCGGATCGGCCGAAGTAACAGGGGGGTCGCATAATATCAACTACGTCATGGGAAAACGTGCTTTCTCTAAATTTATTAAGGAGTCGCAACCTAGCTTCCAACCGCCTTTCTTTCGATGATGCCCAACCTGTATCTGAGAGCATCTTCGTGACGCTTACCTTTTTCTCGTAGAATTTTTTAACGAAACGTATCGCTTTGCGTTGAATTTTCTCAAGTTTGCGGGTACCCGTTTCGTCCGCTGGGTCCCATGTACTTGCCGCGTATTCAAGACGGGGCCTGCCCAAGGAGAAATAACATCGCTCTCTAACTTTCTCATCTCATCTACCGACAATACGCTTTATGAAGCCGAGCTTTTTACTAGCTTTACCGCAGATTTTACGAATGTGAGTGCTCCAATTTAAATTATCGGTAAAGGTTATCCCAAGATACTCAACTAATTCTGCTACATTTATGACTATTCCATTTATTAAGTATGGGTAATTATGACGCAATTCTTTCTTTTCGAAGAAATTAACTACGGAGCATTTACTCACATTGAGATCTAGTTCCCATTTTTCGCACCACTTTTGAATTGTTATTAAATCATTAGATAAAGAAATACGGTCGTCATCGTTAGATATATCTCTATTTATGACCGAGTCATCCGCGAATATCCTAACATTGCTATCTATGTCTTCACTCAAGTCATTAATGTATATTAGGAATAGAAGAGGTCCAATTACGCTTCCCTGAGGTACGCCTGAGGTAACTTTGACTCTATTCGAAATAACGCCATCAAGTACTAAATGTTGTTCCCGTTCGTAAAGAAAGTCCTTAACCCAGTAAATTACTTCTTTATTAATTCCCGCTAATTTTAGTTTGTAAATTAACTTATAGTGGGGGACTCTGTTGAAAGCCTGCTTAAAATCGAGGAAAATTGTGTCTACTTGCTTTCTACTCTCGGCAGACTTTAAGATGTCGTGAACGAATAGCGCAAGCTGTGTTTCGCACGATCGCGACTTTCTGAAACCGTGCTGGTTCTTGCTGAGGAAACGGTTATTATCTAAAAATCTCATGAGCGAGCTGACAACGATATGTTCCACAACTTTTCCTGATAGCGAAGTTAATGAGATGGGTCACTCTTAAAAACAGGTGTGACATTTGCCAATTTCCAATCTGTCGCAACATGACCTTCGTTTATTGATTTCGAAAATATAATTTAGATTTTAGATTTAGATGAGTACCCCGCAAGCCGCCAGTGGCGTATGGCAGGGGGTGTAATGACACCATCTTAGTATTCTAATCGACCCTATTAGCTTCTCTAATAGCTCGCGGGAAGAACGACCAGAAATAACTATCTGTCCTTGCTATTTCCTCCTTATAACGCTTGGTTGATGCCTCTCGGAGATCGCGCTCACTACTAACCGGAATCAAAGTTTCATTCACCTCGTCCCTAAATTCGGAACCGAGGAACTTTTTGAAAAGTTTCCTTCGGTAATCGTTTCTTCTCTCCTGAAGTGAATTCCAACCGAGGGATTCTATCATGGACGTAACGCTACTGTCGAACCTGAAATCTCCTGTAACGAAACGAGCTGCTCTACGTTGGGCCATTTCTAAGTCTGAAACCAAACCTACCTCGTGTCGATCCCAAATCGCGCAGCAATATTCGAGATTAGGTCGAATGAGTGAAAAATAAGCTGTTTCTTTTACTCTTGATGAGTATCCCTTCAGCGTTCTACCTGTTAGTCTTTGTATTTAGTTCGCCTTACTTATTACATCTCGAATGTGTTCTTTAAAAGATAAACTACTACTAATCGTGACTCCTAGATATTTATTATGACGCACGAGCTCTAAGGGAAGTCCTGAAATTTTGTACGGTGCGGGAATAACGTTTGTAGAACGCGTGAAACTCATAGCAACGCATTTCTTAAGATTTAGATCAAGCTGCCAATCCTTACACCATCCTGCTATAACGTCCAAGTCATTCTGTAGTATATGTATATCATTTTCTGACGAAATCTCTCTGTATATGAGGGTATCATCGGCGAACAATCTAACTTTGCTCTTTACTTTATCCGCTAGGTCGTTAATGTATAGGAATAGAATAGGAATATGAGGAATAAAATCGGCCCTAGGACACTTCCCTGCGGAACACCTGATGTGATACTAATTTCGTTGGATAATATTCCGTCTAACGCAACTCTCTGAGATCTGTTTTCTAGAAATGATTTTGTCCACCTGACTACCTTTCTGTCAATCGCGTAGGAACTTAACTTTTGTATAAGCTTTACATGGGACACCGTGTCGAAGGCTTTCTTAAAATCTAGAAAAATTGCGTCTGATCTAACTCCCTTATCTGCTGCCTTAGATACGTCATTCATAAAGAGGGCTAACTGGGTATCGCAAGACCTACCCTTACGGAATCCATACTGGTTCTGACCGTTGCTCCATTGTCAGCTAGAAAGCGCATAATTGAGCTGGCTATAATATGCTCCATAATTTTGTAAAATATAGAAGTTAGTGATATGGGCCTATAGTCGTCTGGTTTTACAGTACGCCCTTTCTTAGGCATCGGAGTGACGTGTGCTTTCTTCCAAGACATTGGGACAGTACCCTCATCCAGTGATTTCTTGTAGAATACTTGAAGAAGGGGGGCAATATCGTCGGCTAAAGTTTTTATGACAACAGCAGGAATACCTTCGGGTCCTGGCGCCTTTTTCCTTTCAATCTCTCGCAATAACTTAGCAATTCCATCAGCTGATATCTCTATGGGACTCATCTCTGAATCAATGCGCACAGGAAAGTCATTAACTTGGCCATTGTCTGCAGTGAAGAATTTCCGGTAGTGCTGGTTTAGCAAATAAGCTTTTTCTGTTGGTTCATTCACGGTGACTCCCTCTTCGCTTATTAGGTTAGGCACAGAAGACTGACCTCCTCGAGTCTCACGGACATACGACCAAAACTCTTTCTGATCTCCCCCTAGTGATTCTAACAAAGTTCTAGATCTGTATTTCTGATATTCTTTCTGTGCTTCTTCTTTAACAAGTTTACGTATTTCTCTATAATTATGCTGTTCGCGCTCAAAATTAGCTCCAGAAGCTTTGAGTTTTCGTAATCGCGAATGAATGACTCTCTGTTTCCTATGTAGTGCTCGTAACTTAGGTTTCGTCCAACGCGGCTCTTGTCGTTCACGCACTTTTTAGTCGGAACGTATTTAATTAAACCTTCTTTTATTATACGGAGAAACTCTATCCAACTATCATTTACTGAATTACGATCCATAAAGCGATAAAAATCGTCCTTGCACGCGTTTATGTAGCTTTTATATTCTGAAAATTTTGCTTTGCGAATTACATATACTTGCCTCCGCGGCTTAAGAGATTTAACCGCTGCTACTTTAATATGAGCCATTATGACATCATGATCTGAAATACCGTCGACTATATCGAGACTATTTAATTTCATATCGATGTCTACGTATACGCCCTTGTGATCGCCAAGCCCTTCATCAATAGAGATACTCTTTGATCTCTCTGGAACGTTAATTAACAGAAGATCGATAATGTTTTCTCCTCTAGTAGGTGATTTTACCGCTTGAGTTAATGAGTTTTTCTGAAGTAAGTTTAATAATGTCTTGCATGAGTCAGTGTCTTTGGCCCTTTTCTTTACGCTATGATTTTGTCAGTCGATATCTGGAAGATTAAAATCACCCCCTATGATAGTTATACTTTGATTATTCTTGCTAGTGTAGTGATTGATTTCATCGTTTAGAAATCGTAAAACTTGTCGAGAGAAGTTTGGTGGCCGGTAGAACGCGTATACATTGATTTTTGGCTTATTTGTTTGGCATACCGTACACCAGACGCTTTCTATGTCGCTATCACTCGGGGTCTGCGCTTTACTCTGAAGAGAAGATTTTACCTCAATAAAGACTCCGCCCCCTGTTTTATCCTTACGATCTCGACGATAAATATTACAATCTCTAGGGAATATTTCGGTATCGCTTATATCCTCATTTAACCAGCTTTCAGTTTCTATTAAAATATCGGTATTTTGACAACGAATGAGATGTTCTAAGTCGGATACTTTATTTTTAACGCTCCTACAGTTAACTATCGCAATTAATATCTTATTTTCGTTGTCAGGTTCAGGTGGGTTAGACGGTGAAGCTCGCTTATTATCTGTTTCGCTTGTTTCTACTTTTTTTCTAATTCGCTTCGACGAATATTTCGTTCCCGAAAACCCACTATCTGACCTACTCTTTACCCTAAAAATACCTACAGTGCTCATATATCCGACGAGCCACCCGTCTTGAACCCGAAGCAGTGTAGTGAACCCCAGAGCGGTTAAGAGGAACATGGCAAGATTTGAGCGTCGGCCGAAGGTCTACGAAGTCGGCCCCCATGTCCCTGTAGAACTCCCACATCCTTGTGTTTAGGGCCTCAATATTCCGCCAGACGCGATAGCCACAGTCGACCCGCGGTACAATGCTGCAGATAGACAGCTTCATCCCGATGCCGAGCGACTCCCGAACCCGCGCGACCTCAGAGTTCAAGTCCTTAAAAGAACTTAGAATCTCCTCAGACGAACGGGAGCAGGCTTCGTTGACACCGACATGGGCTACCACCCGCAGACTAGAGCAACTCGTACCCGACACCGCCGCACAAACCGCACCCGTGACCTGGGCCACTTACCCTTAGGGTACACACCAGGATGTGACCCTCAAGTCACCTAACTCCCGTTCTGCCCTTCTCCTCAAAGGAGCCACTATCAGCTTCACGCTGGACCTCCCTGGAACTTCCCTCGGGCGCAGCTACTACGGAGGGAGGAGGCGCAGGCTTGGTATCCCGAATCGGCTCATCGGCACTTTGCAGTACAGAGAACCTATTGCGGGTGGGAGTAGGGTTCGGCGTCACCTCCCCAGTGCCCTTACCAGCCCGCGTTGCTCCTCCTCCCCCCGACAGTCCACCCCGCGTTGTCATTGGCGCGGGACGAGCCCCCGCGAAGTTGGGCCTCCCACTTCCACCCATCGGAGCGACCCCACTCCTTAGAATCCACGCTTGGAGCTCCCTGATAGTACCCTTAAGCTCACAGATCTGTGCTTTTAGAAAGTCAGTTTCTGCTTAGCTCGAGCGTACTCCCAAGGCGGACCTGTAGGAAGCCATCCTAATGCTAATGACTCTACGGCTCTGCTCGTAAAATTACAATTTACCACCCGCTGTTTTCTACCTGAGACGCAAGGGTTTCCTTACGCTGAAGCTTGCAAAAAGGGAGAGAAGCACTTACGTAGTGACAAAGGCTTTAAAACTAAAGGGGAGAAAATGTATTAGGTGGTACTAACGTGAAGTGAACACGTGTAACAGACAGATATATGCGAGAAAGTTTAAGGAAAAATGATACTGCAAACGCGGTTTAAGAATGGAAGGTAAACAAGGAAACGGAAATACGCTCCTAACTCAAATTATTAGTAAACCTAAATTGTTATCAGTGAGAAATCGAGCTACAAATCAAGAGCTGAAAAAACAGGCAAAAACAAGAAACACAGATAAATAAAAAAAATAGGAAATAAAAAGATTAAGGTAGCCTTCGCTCTACTCAGCACTTCTCCACAAGTAATTTACTGCTCTGCAAGACGGGGCAGTGGATCGCCGGCTACTGGTGGGTCGGTTGGCCGAGAGGTAGGCACTCAAAGGGTCGCATTCAGGAGAACACGTCCTTTCACCTCAGAGAACAGGTTAAGACTGAACGGAATAAAGTAAACTGGTTGAACTTACAATTTAATTTATGCAATACCAGTATGCAGTGACACTAAAGAATAAAGAACCGGCGATTGTTACCTGATGATGTCATTCATCGAAACCCGTGTCGTGTGTTTTTGTATTAAGGTATTCTGTATTTTAAATTGTTAGTACAACAAGTTAACTTGATTCTGTTTTGACACACTACCAAGTGAAAGCCAAAAACATCCACGAACCAGAAGTACTTTCCCTACGATGAAATTATGAAAATGCTCCATGCATTCACTAGAAATATTGCATCTATTCGTATTTTATATTTCATTATTAACTACAGGAAAGAGGAATTCTCTGGGAAGACGAGAATGAGCGCAATTCTACTTTTGGATAATTTTCAATTCCTATTTTTAAGAATATATAGGCTTATAAAGTGCACAAAAAAGCGACTCTATCTGGTCCTAATTACATTTACATTAATACCCCTCTAACCGCCGTAAGGCGTATGGCAGGGGGTGTGAATACACCGAACTCCCTAACCAACCATCTGGTTTGCGTACCTAATACTATCTGGAAAAAGAGACCAGAAATAGCTGTCTGTTCTCGCTATAATTTCGCGGAATCTTTTTGACGTCTGGTCTCGAAAACTACGCTCACTGAGTACGGGAATCACGAAGTCGCTTATTTCCTCATGTAAATCGCTACTCAAAAATTTCTCGAAAAGTTTATGCCTATACTCATTTCTTCTATCCTCGAGGGATTCCCAGCCGAGGGTTTTAATCATCTCTGACACACTGCTGTCGAACTTGTAGTCTCCCTTGACGAAACGGGCCGCTCTACGTTGCATGCGCTCTAGCTCTATGATCAATCCTTTCTCATGTGGATTCCACACCGCGCAGCAGTACTCAAGCAATGGACGAACCAACGAAAACTAAGCCACTTCCTTGACATTCTGTTGGCAACCCCTGAGAACGCGATTACATAGCCTCAGCGTCCTATCAGCTGACCCCACTACGTCTTGAATATGCGTTTTGAACGATAAGTTACTACTGAAAACAATGCCTAAATATTTGTATCTACTTACGAATTCTAATGTTGTACCGCTAATAAGGTAGGATGTTTGTTTTAAGTTCTGGGACGGGGAGCGGGTCATGCTCATCGCTACACACTTCTCTATGTTCAAGCCGAGCTGCCAATCTTCACTCCATTTCGAAATAGCGTCTAAGTCACCCTGTAATATGGAAGTATCTTCCGCATTTTGAATTTTCCTGTATATGAGTGTGTCGTCCGCGAAAAGCCTTACCTTACTTCTTACATTGTCTACTATATCGTTAATGTTAATTAAGAACAATATCGGTCCAATGACACTGCCCTGAGGAACTCCAGATGATACTTCTACTTCATCAGAGTAAACGCCATCTAAGACTACCCGTTGAACTCTGCATGTGAGGAACGACTTAATCCACTGAATAATATGATTTTCGATTGCATATGACTCTAGTTTCTGGAGTAACTTTGCGTGTGGTACTGTATCGAATGCCTTTCTAAAATCCAGGAATATGGCATCTGTCCTAAAACCTTCATCGGCTGCTCGCATTATGTCGTGATTAAGAAGTGCTAACTGACTCTCACATGAGCGACCTTTGCGGAATCCGTGTTGACTGCGTGTAATTGCATTACTATCACCAAGGAAGCGCATTAGATAACTGCATATTATGTGTTCTAGAATTTTACAAAATATCGAAGTGAGCGATATTGGTCGGAAATCATCCGGTTTTGACTTACGCCCTTTTTTGGGACTGGAGTGATGTTCGCTCTCCTCCATGAGGCAGGAACCATACCTTCGTCTAAAGATTTATTGAAAAACACGAGTAGGAGGGGAGCAAGCTCGTTAGCTAGCGTAGATATAACGAGGGCAGGTATACCTTCTGGCCCGGGGGATTTTTTGCTGTCAATTTGCAATAAAAGGTTCTTAATACCTGCTTCATTTAGTTCTAATTTACTCATTTTAGAGGTAATACGAGTAGGAAATGCATTTACGTGACCGTTATCTGATATGAAGCATTTCTTAAAGTGTTGGTTTAGAATATTAGCCTTTTCACATGAATCTGATACGACGCTACCATTGTTGTTTATGAGATGCAAAACGGTCGATTGTTTGCCTCTTGTCTCTCGTACGTAGGACCAGAATTCCTTAGGATTCTTTTCCAGAGATTCGCGTAGCGTTTGAGGTCTATATGTATCGAACTCCTTACGTGCCTCAATCTTCGCTGACCTTTTGATATCTAAATATTTACGACGTTGCTCCTCGTATTCTATGCTATTTAATGGAAAAGTCTTCATAATGGAATGTAAAGCTCTTTGTTTTCTTTGGAGTGAACGTAGTTTAGGCTTGACCCATCGCGGCTCTTGCCGATCCCGAGCCACTCTTGTCGGAATAAATCTAGAGGTACCTTCACGAAGGATTCGGAGAAACTCAGACCAACTGTCGTCTACTGAATTCTTCTGAATAATAAGGGGAGCACTTTCTGTCTTTATAAACTCCTTGAACGCGGAGAAGTTGGCTTTCCTAAAAATGTATAATGTACGAGGGGGCTTCAGAACTCGGAATGAATCTATCTTAATCGAGGCGGCTATTATTTTGTGATCGGAAATACCTTCACTGACGGAAATTCTGTGAACGAGATGAGGATGGCTTGTAGCAAGGAGATCTAAGATATTGCCCCTACCAAGAGTAGTCGTTCTGGTCGCTTCTGTATTTACTTGTTCTAGAGCGAAGGCCGAGAATAAATCAATTAATTTCTGCGATGCGTTTCTATCTCTACTATTACTAGCGACGGACATATTCCTCCAGTTAACACAAGGAAGATTAAAATCACCTCCTACGAAAATAGCTGCTTCGGGTTTACTCTTACGGAGTTTACTCAACGCTTCGTACAGATCCTCTATGGGCTCGTCATCGCGATTAGGAGGGCGATAAAAGGAGCAGAAGTACGTTTTTCTACCATGCTTGTCAGACACTGAGCACCAAATCATCTCAGCACTATCCTGGCATTGGAAGTTTTCTAACTGACTCACCAAACTATTTTTTACAGCGATAAATTCTCCTCCTCCCATTCTGCTGTCTCTATCCTTTCGATACACAAAGAAGTCGGGAGGAAAAATCTCACTAGAGGCTATTTCTTCGCTGAGCCAACTCTCGTTTCCTAGTATTATATCTCCGCATGTATTTTTAACCAAGTCGAAGAATTCCGCTTGCTTATTGCGAATACCTCTACAGTTAACTACCACTAACTTGATATCCTTATGACTATCACTCTTGAGCTCGGCGGGTAAATTCCCCGGTGCATACGGTGTTTGCAGATGAGATGGTCTTTATTACCAAAGGAACAAATGTTACCAAATGACCGTGTGTTCGACGCCAGGTGGGTTCGAAATGCTTCAGTAAGAAATGCATTGCTGAAGTCTTGGACGATCTTTTTAAATGCCTTACCGATTAGCTGGAAAGATAAAACCCGGAATGGTGACAGTGGCGTATGAGAACATTCTTTCATGGGGTTCGCCTTTTCTCCAGTGGTCCTTGGTTCGATGCAAGAGTGACATTCCGATTCTACCATGAATTTCAAACGGGGAATAACGGAATTTTATTTTAGGACCTTCCTGATGAGATACTGAATTGTAACTTTGAAACACGTCAGAGTGGCACTTATCTATCATTCCCATGCCATTGTCTCTCACGAACAGGTCCTGTGTTCGACGCCAGGCGGTCATTTACGCTCATTTTTTAAATTGTTTTGAGTCCTTACTTGGGGCGATAGAACAGTGCAAATCTCGGTGGTTGTAGATGCCGTGGTTATCTATTGTACAGCTAGTTCCAAAAAAAACTTACCACCTAAGCCGCAACCCGCATAACAGGCAGTGAATTTCCTCCGAGCGAGCCTCAAGAAGTGAGAGAGAGAGAGAGAGGAAAAACATGGCGGAGATGGTCTGCTTGAGTCATAACTCCGCCTGCAGAGTTGAAATGGATTTATTTGCTTTGTTAATATTGCAAAGATTTATTAGTATCCTGAGTTTGGTGGCATTGGCCTAGCAGAATAATATTATAACAATACGGATGTCGTAATGCAAGAATTCAGTTATTATAAAATGGTTATAACGAATCAGTATATATTCTAGCATTGCTTCTCGCACAGAGGGAAACGTCGCACACGAGGTCCCGTTATTCCGAGGCAAACCCCCTTCCCCTCATAAAATTTGAGTCTGAGGGCGAAAGGCACGAGCAAGTCGAAGGAAATTTTCGCCAACCCTGCCTCTGAGCCGCTCTGAGCTTATGTTTAGCACTGAGATGGGAGAAAGAAAATTTCCGCGCAGTTTGAATCGGTGTCGGACCAAAAATGTATAGATCTCGAATTCGACGCCTTCGCTTGCAAAACTCTGCGGTTATAATGGGTGGTATTATATAATATAATACTAGCTAATATTATGCATCGTTCAAGAGAGCAGTTATTAGCCTTTAAAATTATATACCAAAGGAGTCTATATCGATCATCAGTTTTATCACAGCCTGTGTGAATGCAATCTACACAAGTAAAGTAAGGCACACTCATGGCCATATCTAGGCTATTACATTAATATGCTACATTAAAAAACAATAAGTAAATATATAGTATGAAGTCTTGAGGCATTCTCTGCGTATTTTAGATAAATTTTGTTTCATTTGATAAGCATCGAAATTAAAATTCGATCGGTAAAAAATCAGTAAATTTTATCATCTATGCAGTTGGAATTTTTACTATACCGTCCAAATCAATTGAGATAAAATGTGCTAGAATCGATTTTCCTCAATGAATAAAGATGACGGATACGAGACTACCATCTTTCACATTAATTTTGAATTCATTAATTAATTATTTTCGGTGTCATTGAAGTGTGAATCGAATAAACTTGATTTCTTCTGTGGATTCCTCTTGAAATGGTTGCAGTCACAAACCATTACGTTCTTCTCGCTATATTTATCACCTTTAAAAGTTTTAAAATACACAAAAAGATGAGGTGCGAATGAGGTTTGGTCATAATGCTCATTGAATGCTACTGTTAGCTATGAATGTAAAATTTTCAATTAATTTTGAATGTATACAAAACTACCTACATTATTTATATTTCAATTGTTTATTATAACGTTTACGATTATTATAATGTAGAAAACGTTAAAAATACGCAAAATAACAGGGACTTGGTGAAATAGTTTTTCCCAGGGCCTTTTTACCTGTAATTCCAACCCTGTAATATCACATGGGGAAGCGCATATGAGGCTCATGTTGAAATTTTGCTCCCCTCGGTTGATGGCTGGCCCTGCGTAACTCTCATATTTTTCGACAGAATTTTCATGATTGAGATGAATGGGTGGTGGTTTGGTATGGCTAGTCTATCTACATATTTATCGATTGGTGATACTGAAAATATTCCTTCGTATTTAAAATTTATTGACTATGAGAAACTTTTCATCTCTCCACATTCCGTGACAAATTTGAAAAGCAAGATACAGGAGTGATTGGAAGAAGTGAATAAAGCAATGAATTCACCAGGACTTCAAGAGGGGGACTGTTTTGATAGAGATAGGGAAGTGAGAAGTGACGGCAACAGTAATACATACACTCACATGAATTTAACAACCAAAAGTGTAAGAGGTATGTTAATTCCAGATTTTTGGATGAATCACAATAGGTAGGCGCATTTTTTGCTTTCCTAGTCGACCAATTGTTTACTTTGAGTAGGAGGAACGACCTCTTTTAAAAGTATAACCCACTCGTTCACCTTCTCAATTTTCTCATCCAATATATATTTTTTCCGTTTATGACTGCCTCCAGAGAAACTACTCATTTATCCAATTCAAGTAATATCTTAGTCAAAAATGATTAACATTCAAATATACAAGATATAACGTCGATGGCTCATCATACTTTCAGAAATTTCCTTCTCATGCATCAGTTTATTCCCAGGATCTCCGAAATTGTATACTATATCGATGTTCAATGTTTTATAGCAACCTTCTCTTAATTCTATAAGAAAGTTCGAGTAGTTCACTAAGCCAGTAACTAAACCATCTTCTTATCAGCAATTTATTTTGGAAAGAGATTTCGGGGTTTTTTAAACCAATAGAAATCGCTAACATTAGTATTACTACCTATGCAAGCCAATGTTTTCTCCTAAATAACTTTAGAGATATAATTTATCGGTTATCGGCGTATAAACTTCAAGTTTCTGCAACATTGAATATGCGGAGTGTCTACAATTCCGTATTTACGTTTCAATTCATTTTTTAGTGACATTATAGTAGAAACTTTAGTCGATCTAGTAAGATCATCTTCAACGCTCTATCTACTTTGTATCACAGATGTTGTAAGAGAAGTTAAACGATTTGGTTCTCGTAAGCGTAAAGAATACATATTAGGTGGTATTTCTCTAATTAATTTTTCATTTCTCAAGTAATTTCAAACTACGAAATTTTGAGCTCAATGTAGAGACAAAATAAAGCATAAAAAACAATATTTATAAATAAACAATCATTGACGAGGAGCTTGATTTGTATAAATTGACGATAGGCACATTACTTATTTTTTCGTTTTTGTTGTTGAATTAGTTATTTAGAATAAGCTAATACAGTTTATGCCATTCACTTTAAAAGCAGAATATAGAGATACTAATTCAGATATGATGCACCCAAACATTTTCAACTTTATGTTATCATTCAGATTTTCCGAAGGTCCTATTTCAACTAGAATGATCTTCCTTGCATTACCATTAAAAAAATTCGAAACATCTTCGCAAAATTTGTAGAGAATTATGATGTGCCTAGGATGAAGGATGATGCTACGAAGGTCCTTGGAGTGAATGTTGGAATAATGGATTACATATAGAACCAAGAATATTTTAACAGCTAAGGTATGAATCATGAGAATTAGAGGAATATTCTCATGTAAGTCTGATTAACATCCGTTGGTTTCTATTTTTAGCGTATTCTTCCATGACTCATATTACCCATCATTCATAATTATTGACGGTGATTTTTCTTTTAATCATTATACACCATTCAAACAATTCGGGTTATATAGTTTACTTGAGGCATTCAGAAACCGAAGCAGCGATCATTAATCATTAGTCTCACTTTCACTTAGCGCATAGTTCTGAAAATCATTTCAGTATAACAATGGAAATCGTGTTGTGGGTGTTTTCACACCCCCTGACATACGTCATACGGCGGCTCGCGGGGTATTAATGAAAATGTAAATAAACCAGATGTTAACGTGTAAACCTGCAATATGCAAGTATACAAAAACCTGGTATTTATCTGCAATATGCAAATCAGTCTTAAGGTTCTGATTTTCCATACTAACTGTTGTTTCTTAACCATCTGGATTCCTTGCAAGAAGTCCTGAAAGGTCGTCTACCTCAAAAATAGAGTTGAATATCTTCATTCCCTAAGGGAATACCCGCGGCGAAGATAACAAATCGCGGATCCACCATTTCCTACCTTACTTGTGATCGGTCGCCGCCACCATACCCTAACCTTAGATACCTGCTCAGCAGGGGTGCGGTCGGAAATCCTTATTAGCGCTTTCAAATTCGCTACCCCGGATGCATACGACCATCCACAATATGCCGAAAAGGGGGTTTTCTTTCTCAAAGCGGAGTTCACCTTCACCCATCGGCCGTTTTATGGTTCCTTTGAGAAAATAGACAATACCTTTCGATGGACGAAACAAAAGAAAAAGATACAACAAAGGAATGAATAGGGGATACTCCTAGGGCCAGGGTGGAGGTCCTCCGCTCTCTCTGAAAGACTCAGTAAAACTTAAGACGTGAATTTGTCAGAGACAGCCAAATCTCATTTAAAGAGATTTAGCATCAGATAAAAGTTGGGACAGCATAATTTTGCAAGGAACATGAACTTGATTTCATTAAAGGGATGGTTTTTCTGGGACTGGCAATGAACAATATGTTCGGAAAAATGTTACGAAATGCTGGCGTTAATTTCGTCGTAAATTAATTTTTTATTCGATACGTGAAAAAATTGTAGTCCTCAGTATTTAAATTAGGAGTGCTACTATTCTAATATCTATGTTATTTTCTAAAATACTAAATTAGCAATTTGAGTTTTAAGCGATTACCTTAGAAAATGATGGTATCACAGCAATTAATACTTTACTTTCTATCATATGATTTGGTGGTATTTAAAATTTTTATAATATTTGATGTAATTATCTGATGTAGTTGATCGTAATTTACTTGGTTTACTTTATTGTAATATGTTTTGGGTCTAATTTTCAGAGCTCTTTACCAGGTTGACTTAAAATGATTCTTTCTCAGTGTATTCGTCCAGATAAAGTTTCTTTTCATCTTTGCTTTCATTAGTAGGTTTCGCAGTTTTTTCATGCTCCCCCTCTCGATAGCATTTCTTCTGCAACATAAATTAGTTGAAATACAGTTGATTGTGTTCATATACCTAAGTATTCTTTATCTCCTTGCAGAGTTTTCGTTCATGTTTCTATTTGCGTCATAGTCGTGACTTTCCTCTAAATAAATTTAAAAGTTCTTCCTGTAGGCGTCAAGAGCATAAAAAACGTAATAATATAATCCTTTTCAAACTTGCAATGACATAATTTTTTACTGGATAATTGAAGCAGCTAAAGTAAGTTTACCCGATGTCTCCAGAAAAAGGTGAATTACGCAGAAGTTTCAGGCCGAAATAAGGAGATCCGATGTTTATTCATTTTTTAATACTATGCTGCTGACATAGCAAAAAGTAACACTAAATTTAAACGAGATTTCGTGCTAGTAAAGACGATACAAATACGTTCAACGCGTTTCACAATGTTTAAAAAAGCGCCGTCTGAATGCTCCTCCTTCCAAGAGCCAATAGAATGCGTGGAAAACTCTAGACTCGCTCTCATCGAGCTTCACGTCTGTTATGCGGGTTGCGGCTTAGGTGGTAAGTTTTTTTTGGAACTAGCTGTACTAACAGAAGAAATGCTACCAAGTGACCGTGAGTTTGACGCCAAGTGGTTGCAAAATTCTCCGGTATAAAATTTTAATACCAAACCAAAAATATATTCTGTAGGAATGTGAATTTTTAGCGGTTTTAAAATTTTCAAAATATATAATAGAATTCAGAAGTATTTTACATTCAATCGACATCGCGTGGACCGACAGTGGCACGGCATGAATTGAACAATATTCATTCATTCATTGCAATATCATTTTCATAATTAATATAACAGAGACTCAATAATAATCATTTTCAACTGGGGACATAATGCGTTACTTACAGGGCTTATATAAATTCTAATGGAAATAAAAATTTTCTTTCCCGCGTTGAGCTTCTCTCGTTTCGGAGAGGATTGGGAAACAAATAGAATGCTTCGGGAAAACACATTTACGCTGAAATCTTTTCTTCTTCGTTTAAAAGGGGAACGTCATGGGATTAATTGTGCGTTAAAAGAAACCTTCATAACGGCAATGTACTTATTCACATATTGCCTACGTCAATATTATAAATCATTACAAACCTTCTACATCATACTTTAGAATCCATGAAGGAGATTTAATAAAACCTTCATAATTTATTATCAATTTTATGTTCCTGGCCATTCAGTCGGGAACAGCTTTTCTCAAAGGCCATTAAGTATTCCACAAGCTCTTGCTAGAATGACTCAAACAAAGGGCAGCCAAAGCATACGTTACAGTCTAAACCCAGACATATTGCGATTTCGTTTCTTTAAGTTTTCGGAATAGCAAGTCAAGTTTCCTTTTAATTCATTTTCATACGAATAACTAGATGGAAACTATCTGCGATTTTGAAAGAAAACTCATCTGAGCGCATCGAATATAGCTCTGTTTGTTTATAACTGATTCTACAAATGTGGCCTAGGTTGTCAACATTATTTCTTATGCCTTGGAATTCAAGGGCGAAAAGAAAGACAGATGAATTGTCTGAACGAGAAAACCCTCTTTAAGAGTCCTCACGACTCTTCCTCGCCATCAATTTTCGCTCAGTTTGTATTTTAACTATACTTCATCTCTACAGAATAACAAAATAGTTATATTTTTCTATCATTTCGTGGATCAATATAGCATAAAATTAATGAAATAATGGGCGTTTGCATCGTCTGGCATCTTAAAACTTCATCATTTAAAATACATAAGATTTTCTCTAATCACCCGCCATAATAACAGAGATTTTTCTACATATTTCTCACCTAAAATATGTGAGGATAATATAAATTACTAGTTAACTACAAAAGACACGTTTGAGAAGCGTATCAATTCGTATTTCCTCCCAAAACCAAGAGCGTCTTAGAACGCGGCCGAGGGTTTTGCAGCGCTTTCGAAAACTCGGTTTATTTATCGTCCTCGCAAAATTTATCTTCAGATCCATCTTCAGAAAACAGCACAGAATAGTACAGTATAAGTTATCCCGTGTCCATCGATGTCCATTTTTACTTTTTTCTTACTTTAGTGAAAAATGTGCTCTAAAATAAGGGTCTGCCATTTTCTTCTGCAACGTATGCTAAGATTTAACTGTACCATCATAGTCTCCCAGTAAGAAAGATAAGAGATAGGTCTATAACATGGCATTATAATTTACCCGATAGTTTTATGAGTTCCCCCATATGAGTTCAATTTCTTAAAGTTGAAGATTTCGCAAAAATCGAAGACCGACGAAATTTTCGCGAAATTTGGTCAACTTTGACCCCCTGTATTGTTTATATGCGCAAAAAATTAACGTAAATGACTTTCACAGTCGAATATAGAATTTATTCAAGAATGGTCATGCGAAGCTTCAAATTCCTAACTCAAAAAAAGCACTTTCATATATTTGGCCAGCTTTTTTCGATTCTAGCCCACCCTCCCGACTAATCGCTCACTTCTCACAGATGCAATCCTCACATTCCAAAACATGTCAGAAGCAAAATATAAAGACCCGTACATACACTTGAATATGAAAGTAATATGGAGATTGGGTCGTCATGTAGAGCTGAAAGACAATACGGCAGCTTTCGTAATTCGAAAATTTTTGAAGCAGAATTACAGCGGATATGTATTTTATCGGATATTATCCATATTTTTTTATAAAGTGTCCTACCTTTAGGTAGGTTCATGTGCCCCCACATTCCCTATTTAATTCTCTCTCCTTCAATTCCCGTTAACTTATCGCACCCCTCAATTCGTCTAACAACTTCTGTCTTTGTCTTCCCCTCTGTCTTTTCCCTGGCATTCTACCCTCGATCACTTTCTTCAACAATCCCTCTCCTCTCAATATTTGACCCACCCATTTCTTTTGTCTATTTTTAATTACTTCAATCATTACTCTTTTCTCCCCAACCATCTCTAGAACCTCCTCTTTCGTTTTTCTATCGACCCGACTTACTTTCTCCATTCTGCGCCATACCCACATCTCAAAAGCCTCCAATCTTTTGACATCCTCTTTTCTTAACGTCCACGTTTCACACCCGTACAACATTACACTCCACTCCAAGGATTTTACCAATCTCTCCCTGATTCCTTTATCAAGTCCCTTTGTCATCAGTTCCCTTCGCTTCGTGAATGCTTCTTTCCCTAATGCTATCCTTTTTCTAATTTCTGTCGAACATCTTCCATCCTTAGAAAGAAGGCTGCCCAAGTATGAAAACTGATCTACTTGTTCTAGTTTTTCCCCATCCACCCTTATCGTTTACTCAGCTTTCTTTCCCTTTGAAAACCTCATAATTTTAGTCTTTCTTACATTGATTTTCATCCCAAACTCCTTTGCTTTATCGTGTAGTGCATTCACTAGGATTTGCAAACCCCTTTCAGAATCGCACACAATAGCCTTGTCATCCTCATACCTTACTGACTTCACTACTTCCCCACCAACCTTTATTCCCTTATCTATTTCAGCCCAAGCTTCTTTGATCATTTCTTCTGCATATATGTTAAAAAGAGATGGTGATAAAGGACAGCCTTGTC
Source organism: Pachydiplax longipennis (assembly GCA_036926295.1). Classification (NCBI taxonomy): domain Eukaryota; kingdom Metazoa; phylum Arthropoda; class Insecta; order Odonata; family Libellulidae; genus Pachydiplax; species Pachydiplax longipennis. The sequence continues at coordinate 1,238,191 of JAVFKF010000006.1, read as the reverse complement.
TTACTCCCCTCCCTAACTCTGCCCATTCCGATTCCCCATTAGCAACTCTTACTCGTGCGGTCTGATTTAAATACAAATTTAGCACTAAATGCCTATCTTTCCAATCCAACCAAATTTTCTTTACTATCACCATCAGTTTTGGCCATTGAACTCTATCGAAGGCCTTTTCAAAATCAACGAAACATACACAAACTTCCCTTTTAAATTCTAAGTTTCGTTCTACGAGAATCCTCATAACCCCAATTGCATCCCTCGTCCCTTTTCCTCTCTGAAAACCGAACTGGTCATTCCCTATTTGTTCCTTAGTTTTCCCCTCGATTCTTCTATTCAATACCCTTAGAATAACTTTTGCCGCATGAGATATTAAGCTAATTTTTCGGTAGTCCCGGCATTCTAATGTATTATTCTTTTTCTGTAACAGAATCAGGATAGACTTGGTAAAATCCTCTGGCTACTTTCCTTCGCCGTAAATTTTCCTACATAAATCATAGAATTGCTTTTTACCCTTTCCCCCAAGATTCTTAAGAAATTCTACTGGAATATCGTCCACACCCGTTGCTTTCTTCCCCTTCATGTCATTCCCCATCAAGTTCACTATCTAGTATATTCGGCCCAAGATCATCTTCCTCTACTTCTTGTATGCCCTCAATCTTTATGTGGGTAGGCTTCATGTCTTTCGAATACAATTCTTCGATATACTTTATCCATCGTTCTCTTATGCCTGCTGGCTCCCTTAAGACGTTTCCCTTGTTATCCCTAATAGTGGCCATTTTATTACTAATTTTATTCCCCGTTAATTGTTTTACTTTTCTATATAATAGGTCGACCCTCCCACTTTCAGCCATCTTCTCTATATTCTTCCACCACAATTCTCTAGCTCTGATCGTTTCCCTCCTCAGTTCGTTGTTCAGTGCCCTGTACATTCTACGCCCGTGTTCTGTGTTAACACTTTTCCATTTCCTTCTTTCCTCCATTTTATTTATCATTTCAATCGTCACCCATGGTTTCCTAATTTTGCTTTGGTTGACCCTCTCAACGGTTCTTTGGGTACTATGCTTGATGCTGGTTTTGATCTTTTCCCATCCCTCGTTTACGGTGAGTTCCCTTTCTCTACCATCAAGAGCCCTATTGACTGACTCTTGAAACTCTCTAGCTTTCCTACACCTGAGGGCTTCTATCTTCCATTTGGGTGCGGTTTTTTCCCAATAAATCTTTTTGAATTTAAGCTCGGTTTTCATCATCACTAAATTATGATCCGAGTCTACACCGATCTTATCCTAGCACCAGGATAACTTTGCGAGTTCTTATCACTATCTCTAAACCTCTTCCTTACCAAAATATGGTCGATTTGGTACCTATCCGTGTCCCCCAGCTTTTTCCATGTGTACCTCCTTCTGTTATGGTGTTGAAAGAGTGTGTTGGTGATACAGAGGTTATTCCTTATAAAATTATGAGATAAACGTGCGAATGACGAAAAAGGTGAATGCTTTTGGATTTTTAAAGAGGTGATAGTTTCTAAGGGAAAAATTAAAGCAACACAGGATCAAGGATATTACCCTCTATATATTTTTTTTAAAGATGCTTTTTTGGTGATCGGGACTTTTCTCCCTTAATACTCCACAAATACATATAAATAAATGACCGTTTGAAGGCAAAAGTTGCCAGGTTTCTGCTAAAAATAGTCAGACAAATGAAAAATCCACCATTTGTTAAACACATTGAACTAATATTTTAATCATCGCGTTGCGTCCTGGACGAAAATATCCCGGGTTGCTATATACAGATTAAATTTGTTTACTTAGTGACGAGTGTAAAAAATTTCAAAAATCCTTCTTCTTCGACCGTCACTTTCATTGACGAATGAGCTGGTGCGTTGTCGTGGTGATACAGCATTTTCTTCTTTTTCATATGTGGCCGTTTTTTCTTGATCTCGATGTCCAAACGGTCCAGTTGAGCAACGTAGTAGTCACCTGTGATTGTTTTTCCCTTTTCCAAGTATTCAATCATAATGATTCCACTTGCGTCCCAAAAAACACTCGCCATAACCTTTCCAGTTGACTGTTGGGTCTTTGGACGCTTCGGACGACTGCTACCCGCTTCTAACCATTCTGCAGACTGCCGATTGGACTCGGGAGTGTAATAATGTATCCAAGATTCGTCCATCGTCACAAATCGGCGCAAAAAGTCCTTTTTGTTTTTTTTTTTTGGAACAAGGCCAAACCACGCTCGGAATACTCCACACGTCTTTGCTTCTGGTCCGGAGTCAGGAAACGCGGCACCCATCGCGCGATAAGCTTCTTCATCCCCAAATGTTCATGCAGAATATTTCCAACGCGTTCCATCGATATACCCACAGACTCTGCTATCTCACGCAACTTTGCTTTACGATCGTTCAAAACGATCAGATGGACTTTTTTATTTTTTCTGAAGTGGTGGCCTCGGAGGGGCGTCCAGGGCGTTCGGCGTCTTTGGTGCTGACACGACCACATTTAAAGTCCGCGAACCACCGTTTCACTGTCGCTTCTGAAGGCGAGGATGTTGGGTAACATTTATCTAACCACGTTTTGGCTTGGACAGTGTTTTTCCCATCAAGAAACAATGTTTAATCAAAACTCGAAACTCATCTTTTTCCATCGTTCGCGAATGCCTAAACTTCGTGAAAACAATCAGCTGCCATTCGGGAACTAATGCATGAATTGTCATGAAATTAAAAACAGTGCCATCTTAAGGTTGGTTCTCAAGTAAAATGTGCAGAAAAAGTTACTAGTGGCGACATCTCTATGTTAGGCTTGGGACTTTTCAGGCCATGTAGTGTTTTTGTTGTTCTATCTTGGTTATATATGTTAAACACGAAGCCTTAAGTGGCACATCATTAAAGGAAGAGGCATTTTGAAGAACAGAGTTTACCAAAATAGGGTAGTGATGTTTTGTATTTTTGTCTAAATTCATGATGTAATAAATGCATTAAGTGAATTGGGGTATTCGGTATAGGATAAAATGCATATACGTCGTTATATAAATGACGCGTACTATTCATATAACATTTACAATATAACATTCGTAACATTTACATTCTTACACTCTTTAAGATATTAGGGACTTCGTTAAGGTTCAAGTGGTAAGGGATTATAAAACTTAAGACTTTGAATTTTACCCATAGAGTTTCGTTACTTGATGTGTAGATACCTATATCTATCGAACAACGCAAGGGGTATTATCCGAATGACTATGAATATTCATTTCCAAGCCATATAATTTATAAAGTTTTATCTTCACTATTCAAAATAGGGCAGGAAATATTTTAAAATAACGCTTTTTGATTAGTACTTTTGAATGATAGATAAGTGGCATCAAATGAATCAAAACCTACGTAGGCCTCAAAGCAAAGTGCTTGGTAATCATGACTGTCGAGTGCTATTCATTGCCACTTGATAAGATGTAGAAAGACGAAAATGATGAGGATCCCGCTAATTCCCGACGTTAAGAGCAGTAAAAAAATGAATGAACGCGGAGTGGCAAAAGAAACAGAAGCGGATGATATGTCACAATAAAAAGCACTACTAATAGAGCTATTGTGAGGTGAGGCGAATACTGGATGTTCTGCTACTATGCGCACAAGTTTATGTAGTCCTCCAAAAAGTATAACATAGAAATAATTTCCTAAATTTTCTCTCAAAATATAGTATTTACTTCGAGGAAGCTGATTAGGTCAGAATTTCCTTATATATAGTGAATGCCAATGGAGAAAGCATAAGCGTAATGACGTAAGATACTGATACCAGTCAAATATTGAATAAATTTTGAATGAAGATGATGATAAACACGGCAACGACTGGGGTTGAACAAGAATGAGGTGATTTTGAGCAAGACAACGAAAAAACTCTTATTTAGCAATGGATCTCGAAATTTGGAACGAAGCTAAAAAGAATCGTGGAAAAAACTAGACTCGTTTGTCTTCCTCATTTTCTCTAATTGGATTTGCACGACATCTCGATCCCCTGTTACGAAGATTTTTAGTGTAAGAGATACCTTGGTACACTGAGGGTAACCTAACAATCCTGATATCCTTCTTGTATCTGGAAGCCCATATCAATAAATTCGGTTTGAATTTAAATTTGAGTAAATCAAAATATCCTTTTCGTCACATTCATCGAGAACGCTATCATACATATGAGAATGAGAAACATTACGTTTTCCAAATTCATAAATATCACTTGTTTAACTGCGGAATGTAACCCTTGGATTTCTACAATTGTATTAATAAATGGAAAGCTTTTTATCATTGAAATATGTCGAAAGGAATATGAATTTTGTAAATGTGGGCTTTAAAGATGTCCGATAATGCTTATTTTCATCGACACCCAATTTTAGGAAATCCATCCTTTTGTATCCATTCCAACGGCGGCCATTCTTCTTTTCACAAGGTCACCCACAAATCTGCCTCACCCGGATTCAGACTATTGGTGTTTCTCCTCGTCGAAATATGTTCTTGAGATGCTTCCGAACAAAAAGCACGTTTCGCTGCGGTCTCATTTACTAGTAAAACGAAATAAATGAAATATTATGCTCTGTTCGTTTAGATGGGACACGGATGGTCTGATTTGCGGGGACTCTACCAAAAATAGAGGAAGGCAATTGGCGAAGAGTCTTCGGAAGAAATACGTCATGAGCTTACCGAATGCTAGTGGATCTATTAACATAACTTTATGGATGCTATATAAAATGACCTTTCTTCAGAGTTTTATAAAAATCAGGAATAGCGATTGATGAATTATCGTTAATTTGCTGCTTTCTAAAATATCAGAGTAAATATGCCATTAATTGTAACAAGGATTGTTTCACAACCACATCAGATAATATAACAAAATTATACGTTGCGTTTCTGTCAAATAACTTTGGCAAAAATGTAAATTTTTGAATCGCCTATTTGTAGAATTTATTTGGAATGATTTCTAAAGATAGAAGAACTTCCGGCACTATAGCTGTCTTCTAGATAACTTCCATAACAGGGTATAAACATCATAAGCACTTTTTCCGCGGGTAAAGTATGTACTTAAGCAAATTTAGCTCATTTTTAAATAACCGAGCTATTTTTTATATTTCTACGTTTCAGAACTCTAAACTCATGATTTCATAAGAGAAATACATCTTTATTTTTCTTGACTTGAATTACTTGAATTACAAATAATGGTCGTACGAAATCGAGAAAAGCATTAAAAAAAATATCATTAAAGTTCTTACTTAGATCGTCTAACATAGTCTTAAAGAATATCTTGAGAGAAACATCTTGAACGAAACGATACAACGCTATCACGACGAATTTATAATTCTGTTTCGATGCTCAATGATTATGATTCAAAAAGTTTCAGTTCCTACTTAATGTGGCGATTCGTTTGCCATATTTACATCTTTGATGAGCTAGCTCATTTATGAAAATAAAAAGAAGACATAGCAATAAATAAACATTTCATACTTACGCTTTAAATAGAAGATTTAAGAAACAACATAGCGTGCAATGATCAAACCGACACTAAACATCTTCCCTTGTCCCCATTTTATTTTCAACAGTTAATTCTTGTTTAATACAGAATCATTAATTGCATATCCAATATGAAATTTTCTCATAGCTTGCATTCCACTCTATCTTCATCTACGATGTAATTAAACAGTAATTAAACAGTAATTAAACTAGTTACTCTCGTATAAATTACCGTAGTTGTGTTCATAATCTTCAGCTGAAAGTACAGACCAAAATAGCAAGCAGGTCGCCAGAAATTCCACCCTATTCTAAATTCAATCCCGTTTATCGCTCGACACGGAAGTGACGTCAAAGCCTTCTCTGGCCAAAGTGATCTTCTCGCGTAATGCCCCACCCAATTCATTAAAGACAGAATCCGGATTCCAAACGAAACGCATGTCTATGTCTGACCTTCCAATACCGTCTATTATATTAGTTACCATTCCAAATAACCATCGAATCAAATCTGTTGAATTTAGTCTTCCGAGCATGAAATTGTTGTTTCCTTCAACCAGTGTTTTCAATCGGTAGATTTTTCAGTTGCTTTGATGAATTTAGTTTAGATATCCTCAAAGTTGTGCTATAGGAAATCCTAAAAGACAACGCAGTGACTATTTCAATTGAGGAGTTCAGAGAGGAGGCATCTTTATAATGTGATGGCATCTTCACATAGATCGCCTTTTTCAAATTCGTGCGACAATTAGGATGACTTCATTTTTTAAGTTTATTCGCCTGCGAAATTTATCCTTTTCAACTTCACGAGTTACTACAAAATAAAATTATTTTTTTATTACACATTTTCCACGAGACCTGATGGCTAAATTTAGTCGGACATTTATAATTTATTTAGAACATTTTCCAAAATAAGTAAAATCAGGAAATTACAAAATTATTACAACTTACTATATATTTTACTAAGCTTGATATTAAGCGATTCTATGGCCTTCGAAAATAAATTATTTTTTAAGCAATTACAAACAATCAAAACAGAAGTTATCCATCTTTCTTTCATTTTCTGAAGATTTATTTCTAAAAAGATCATCATTCTCTTGTCTGTATACACAAAACATAACGCTAGAGTAGTTGGTGGCGATGAAAAGTCAATAGACATAATAAGATTCCTCAATCACCGATTGGAGTAACGACAGGTAGTTTGAGCATAGCATAACGCTTGTAATTTTATCAATAAACATGGACAAAGTTACTTACTATTAAAGAATTTTAAAATTTCTTTTCATTCGATTTAAGTTTATGAGTTTAATTCTGAAAACTAGTAACCAACATTTTTTGTACTTCATATTGTTCATTTTCTGTTTATTCCGTTTGTTTAAATAATGCGTATCATATGAGTATTTCTTTTACTAGCTACGAAAGGTGTAGATGTCTTGCATTTTTGATTTTACATTCCTTAACCTGACTGTTCAGTGTAATCAATGTTTAACTATTCATAGGTTTCGCCGGTTTTTCACACCCGTCTACTTGTGGGTGTATTCCTGCAATGGGTTATCTTTTTTATCACTAACCTGCTTTTTTATATCCACAAAGTTGATATCTTCTGTATATTTTTCAAGCCGTCTCTTTCTTTCGAATTTTTTTATGACAAAGAGTAAGAACAGAGTATTTAATATCAATCTCGCCCGAATAGAGACGTACTATTATTATTATAATTTAGTCTCGCTTCGTTTCCCTTACTACGAGAGTGGGTCCGTGACCTTTTAAATAAAATACAGGTTTTTCAACTAAAAGACCTTATATTTTTCAACATTGTCTCTCTTTAGCTCTATACATTTTGCCTAACCTTTTACTTTATCCCTTCAAAATAATAGGACTTGTCGAGGACCTCAAAATATGCGTTATTTCAGCGATGATTTCATAATTTAAGCGAAATCTCATCCTATCGAGCCATTTCTTTATATTTGGAAATAGTAAATAGTCGCTGGAAGCTTAATCTGGAGAATATGTTGGATATAATAGAAGTTGGTACCTAAAATCATTACATTTTTTCCCTTAGCGGCTGCGCACATGTGGACCTTTGCACAGTCCTTGCGGAAGAGCACTTTCTTTTGGTTAATGTGGCCGTTTTTCATTTAATTCTGGATTGAACTAGTCCAATAAGTTTGAATAATATTCTACATTTACTGTTCTTCCCTTTTAGAGGTAATCAATTGCATTATACCACGTGGGTTCCAGAATATTGTCGCCATGCCTTTTTTGGCTAACAGATACATCTTGGTCATCTTCGGCGCCGATTCGCCCCGAGAATCCATTGTTTCGACAGCTGCTTGGTCTCCTGTGTTTTGTCTTGGTCTCCATGTTCCTTCTCTAGGTATGAAATGGCGTAAAAAAAAATCATCTGGATTTCTTTTGAATAACGCCAAGAACACTTTTGAAGTTGTCACACCAGCCTTTCGTTGTCAACTGACAGCAAACGCGGCAACAATCTTATGGATGGCTTTCTCATACCCAAATGATCAGTCAAAATCGAAACAACCAAGCTATATTATATGCCTATGGTCTGTACGATTTCGCGAACTTTCAATTTCCGATCGGCCAACTCAATATCATGGATTTTTCCTTTGGTACTCTTGTGGAGACCTCAATTGAGCGTCCGGCGTAAATTGTGCCTGTGCCACCACAAAGAAATTCAGTAAACCACATTTTTACTTTTTAAATCAATGGTGAAGAGTCCACATAGTATTTATCTAGCTTTCATTCCGAAAAAAATGACATTTAAAGAGTACACGAAATTCGCTTTCTTTCCCCATTTTCGAAAATTGACGTAGTTATCTCCTTTCAGGAGCTGTAAAACACAAACTAAATAACATAACAATCTAGAACTTTGCCATTTAACCATTCAAAGATAGTTCTTGACTAGAATATGATTAATTTTCAGGTTAATAGTCGGGAAATTCACGGAGTTCACGGACTTATTGACCCACCCTCGTACTTCTTTCCGTTCACCTTCTTTCGTCTACTTGTTCGACCGTATATTCAAAAATAGAAGCGTTGAACATTTCCGAAGATTCGTCACTAGATCGCATCATTAGCTCTTCTCCAGCATCGCTCCAGGGGCTACCCGAGGATGCATTTTCTCCACCCAAAATGTTGAGATTCTCATCGCTCATCTTCTCATATTTCTTCCACTTTATCCAAAGAATTGGAGAAACCCAGACGTTTGCATCTCTATCTGATCTTCGTCCCTTTATCTCTTTCCTCTCTATATCTCTTTTCAACAAAGAATTTTTTGCACTTCCTTCCTTTCCTACTCATCCAAGCATCTCCGTCTTTCAACGTACTTCTCTAGCGTTCATAATCACTTCATTATAAAGCATAAAAATCTCTCGAACCCTAACGTCCTCCATCTTAAGAAAGACAATAGGCAAACCTGTTAAAAAATTTAGAGAAATATTAAAAGCATTAGAAAATTGATGCTATTTTAAATACGTTACAGCATTTTACATCCGTTAAAATTCTTTTATTCAGTTACTTTCCTTAGTGTGATTATAGAATAAAAGGAATTATGTAATGAAAAAAACTTGATAAAAGTGGTAGTAGATCAAATCGATTACATTCCTCAAAATTAATAAACAATTTTCGCCAAAATTTGGATTATCTTCAATCACACAAAAAGGATTTTTAACTTATCGGAGGGAAGATAACTTTTGTTAATAACTTCTGACAATAAAAGTAGAATTAACTATCCAATTATTTAAACAGGTTTGGTTCTTTCCTCGCCTATTACTTCAAATACTCAAGTATTTTTTCTCGCGTTATTAAAGTTATTTAAGTTCTAATGATGAGCACTAACAGAGATTTATTATGAGTAGTCCTAAAAATGGAAATACAATTAAATATAAAGTGGTTCGCAAAATTTTAAATTCTTTAGTTTTTTAGACGCTTAATTACCTTGATTAGACGTAATACAAGATATAAGAATGAAATCATTATGCGGCAAATAATCATACGTAAGGCAAATGACAGCAAATAGAAGGGCACCATTGACCTCTTTTAAATAATAGATCAATCGAACCTCATCTTCATCGATCAAATCACTTGAATTTCCAAAACGAGAAAAAAAATCCCCATATTTAAGCTGATCAAATCTTTAACAACTTGCCTAATCTCATTCGTTTCAATCTATTCTTGTTTAAGAAAAGTTGGCTCACTTTCACAAAAAATATATCCTTTTCGTTATGATTTTCTTTTCAACTTGGATCTCTTCCCTTCCAATGAGCGTGTGTGAATCTGTGGTCGGTGCTTCTGTGAAGCCATGACTGCGAACGAAATCGCAACGTCCTTGCCCACAAAGTCTCACGAATGGCTTGAGGGAATGTTCCGGCGAGATAGCTCAACGGACAGAGCACCCGACCGGTAATCGGGTAACCCGGGTTCGATTCCCTGTATCGTCGGACTTTTTTCTAGTCTATTCTTCCTTTGGATTTTTCCTGAGTGCATGCCATCTCGTGCCAAATCACCCTTAACCCATTCCTTGTAAATATCGTAAAATTTTATTTAAATATAATCGAATATTTTATTAACTTCGATACAAGCTTTGCACTTATTAATTCATTCACTGGGCATATCCTCAAGTGATATCTAATAAATGTAAACGAACGATCATTTGTGATGAGAGAAGAGTTGTATCAGTTATATAATATGTCTTTTATAACTATCTTCTAAACTTTGAAACATATACTTATATTACAAAATTTCGCTAAATATTATGGATTTAGAATCTGGCGATATATTAAACGGCTTTGCTAAATCGTTAAAGCAATTACACAACGAAATTTCATGGCTACTGTAGGATGCAATATAATTTGAAAAACTAGGGATATTAGGTCTGAAAATACTCCTCTCGACAACCTAAGTCCAGTTTTACAAAAGAGTAAAGTTGTTGATTCGATGGGAAGATATGAGATTTCTAACTGCAGAATCAAATACTTCAGTGTAAAAGGAAGGAGAGTATTTCGTTGAGAAAATCACAATTACAAAACAAGTCATAGCACTGGATAGAATTAATTCCATTCTTACAGCTGTGCGCGTAAATTGAAAATAATTGATATTACCGGGGAGGAAACAAGACTTATGAACATCGAACACATGTACAAGAAGTGAAAACGACCTCAGACGAAGAAAATTCTTATTTATAGCAGTGCGAATATTCAGTGTGTTATCCTCCTTCATATCATTCTCTGGCCATATATGGAGCCGCCACATGATAAATGACAATTAAAGTTTAAATCCGTCGTCGCATGCTAGTTTTCAACTTCTTTTCAGAATTTTCTGGTAATATTAATTACAGAATTGTTCATAGCTCTCTAAAATATGACAGATAAGTGCTATGGGTTATTTCTAATGTTACAGTCAAGTTATTTTGGCGAATTGATTCACATTACAGATAATACGATGTTTCAAATAATGAACATCGTTATTATGGTTTGAAAATACGCTTTGAAATAAAAGTAGTATTATCTTATCGTATTTTACCATTCTTAGATGGTTGCAAAATCATGGAATCTATCATGTGATAGATACTTAACAGACAAGTAAACAGTATCCAATATTTAAGTCCATCATTTAAAGGAAATAAATGGTAAACAGAAAAACTAGGTTACATATTCAGTCCACCGTAATAGAAAACATAAGATTTGTTGTATGTAAATGTTTTTTAGACTCTTAATTATTCAAATCTGAAATAACCTTGCACAAATATTGTTAAATGCAATAAAAACTGTGAAAAATATGTGCTTAATTTTTGCGGGAGATAGTCCCATAGAAATTTTCGATAATTCTTACTTTAACGATGAAAATTGATAAGAAAAACACTAAGAAGTCCGGAAATTAAAGATTTAATTATGAAAAATATAGAGCTATAAAAATATATGAAGCTATCCCAAAATGTTACGTCGAAATCCATTCCAGAATTACGAAAATGGAAATACCCATTTTGCAGAATGGATATTTCACTTCGTCCATTTCCAAAAATACTTACTGAGCGAACTGCGCTTAAGTAAATTCGCACTCCACCAAGTGAGCAAAATTGTCGGGCAACGGCAATTGAATTGGCGACTAATAAACATATTTTTGTTTTCCTATGAATTAAAGACTTTTTGAATAAATAAAGGCGACTTGTGATGGGAATCTGAAGAGATTGCATGGGTTCTACTCATTCTTTGAAGAGTTAGAGGCAAAACAAGTGGGGCAAGGTGAGGGAAATAAAGAAACGCGATATTTTGCGAAATATCTTTAAGGATATCGATTTCGATTGTAACGCTAAATTCAATAACTTACTCGATTTATGTAAATACTGGACATGCGGATCAAAAGATAAAAGCTCTCCGTAGCGTGCGAGTTTCTACTATTTTCAAGAAATGTTTTCTGAAGAACCAAAAGAGAACATCAGTGGGCGCAATGCAATCGAGTTCCGTCTATAAAACGTTCCTAAAATCGAGAAAAATGCGCGAATACACGTTAAAATAAATACAGTTCAGCAAAACATATTTTATCTTTACTTATATTTTATCTTATGCTTATATCTTTAAGAAGATCTTTCCTATATTTTCCATTTCCGTTGAGATTTTAAGAGCTCAATAGGAAATAAATTGATTGTTTTTTGAAGAAATCAACATTTGATAAAATTATATCTAGGCAAATTATTTGAAAAGAAATAAAGTAAATTATTTTGGCGCTATTTAAAAGTGAGCGTCTGAAATACCATCGAGCGAAATACTAGTATATATTCTTAAATTTCTCAAGTATGTTATAATAGTATAAAAATTCCAGTTAATTAACATCTTTTGAAATCTCACACTGCCAGAAATCCTCTACTTAGATCGCACGATAAAGAAAAAGTGATAGCACTCATTCAACCTCAAGCAGTTTCGAATGGTGCTCAGAAGATGACTTCTTCCTCAGCGATAACATCTTGCAAAATCAATTATATTCTTAAAGTGAATATCAAAACTATCTTATGATTTATTTTTACTCTAGTATAACAATTTATACTAAAATAATTACTAATATAAGTGTTATTACAATATATTAATTAATTATAAGTTATAACTCTGACAGAGAGAGAGCTAATTTTAAACTCTTTCTCCAACTGGTTATTTTTCTTATCTTCGAAATTTTAGGGATTCTTTTCATCAGTGTAAGAATTATTTTAAAGTTGACAATAACGATTTCAGTTTAAACTTATAATATACTAGCTGTAGTAATGTATTTATAAACACACGAAAAGAAATTTTGCAAGAAAAAGGAATTTATAGCTCTAAAATAATATCGATCCTTCATTTCTTTTATCATTTCGGTACGGTGACGGTATAACCGTCATTTGAAGGGCTGATATTTAGTTCATTATGTCTTCATCTTATTTCAGAGAAATAGTAGGAGAATTTTTATTGTATATATTAACAATGGTGACAACTTTACAAAGCTATGACATATAAAATATCTTGCGTTCCTCATATATATACTGACTAAAGAAAGATTTCTCAGATCTCAATATCCTCTAGAATGCTTGGTAACCCGAAAACAACAAACAAACCATATTTTAACAAACCATTTTCCTTGAGAAAGAAAATGAAAGAGGAATTTCCCTACATCTTGCCATTCTCCTACATCAATCAACCAATGAAAGCTTCTTGTGTATGGTGAGGTATAACAAAATGGATTAATTTATTGCATTTCTATGAATGAATAAACACTACAAAAGAAACTAATTTAGTATATTTTATACGGATTAAGGCTAATAAATATTGCATGAATTTCTTATGTACGGTTTAAGCGTCAGAATATGTATTTGATTTTACACTTCTAAAGTTAAATCAAAGAAATCCGAATCACTTGAATTGACCTCCAGGGTGCATAAATTATATAATTTACAGTAAAATAAATAAAATTTTAAATCAAACTAACTTAATATAAGCTGATCATATCAATCCCATTATAGCATACTATCAACGAAATCCTTTCATATCTAGATGATGATTTTCACTTAACCGTGTATTAATGAGTTTAATTTTATTTTGATTCAGGATTTACCTAATCGCTAGGATTTATTTATTAATTATTTGATAAATTGAGGCTATTGTCAGGTGGCAATTCCAGCCATTGTCAAGTAACACACACAAAAACATTCGAACATCCTTTATGCTACATGTCTCATACAGATTAACATTCTGAGATAACATCGATGTAATTGCAAGCATTATTAGAACACACAAAAAAAACATCAGAACTTAATTTATGAAACATCTCCCTGACACCCCTTCTAATACAATACACCATGTATATCCCATAATTATAATCACTAGATACCACATTTCGTATACATCGTTCCTTTGCCAATCACTTAATCAGTTTTACAGTAATCGCATTTTTAATTCCTAAACGATACGGAGCCCTAAAAATACACATTTTCCAACTTCTAGTCTTTTATAACCGTATAGAGCAGGGGTGCCCAACTTTTCTGTATATAAGATCTACTTTTTATCTTAAAAGTGTGTCGCGATCGACTTATTGTCATAGGCGTAGTCTAAGGGGGTAGAAGGGGTGTGAAATGCATACTATGTTTATTCAATGTGTTTCAGTATAAGGTGCATACCAGCGAGGTATGGGTAGATAAGTAAAATATATGCTCAAAAATATTTTTTATTTTTAAATCACTTATTAAGTTTTCGAGATATAGGCTCCTGAAGAAAATAAATTTCCAGACCCAACTTTTGATAGCAGCATTCCGTACATGCGGTACCTAAAAAATTCGATTTTCCGACACTTTTTCGAGATAGATTTTTACTAACTTAAAATGCAATTTAATTTTTTTATCAACTGTAATGTATAAGTTGTTGTACTATTTTTTCGTAAATATAAAAAAGTTGTTATAAAAATGCATAGTATGGCTGATAATTTGATTAAATTTTTTCACTTTCTTGTTTTTTTTGGGCCAAGAAAATTTATCATGAGAGAATAATATGACTTACATTTTGCTAATTTATCGACGATCGATCAAAATTGGCCTCGCGATCGACCGGTCGATCGCGATCGACTTGTTGGCCACCCCTGGTATAGAGAATAAAATTTTCCGGCGACATGGTGGTATTACATAAAAAGACCAGATAAATCCAGAAATAAGCTCAATTTTGTATAATAACATGAAGAACGAATATTCAAAGGTAAACAATGGATGTAAAAATGAGAAAAAAAACTTTTTCTGTGGATTTGCACACGCACAGTTTATCTTTGATTCTTAAACACTAAATAGAACTCCTACAAGTATCATCGAAGGATATTTTTGAGAGGAAATTATCTATAAGGAGAAGGAGCATATGTTGTAAATTCTGTAATTAGGTGTTTATTTCGACTGCAAAAACGTTCATCTCGGAACCAAGGCCTCACTTGCATTTCGAAAGGGAGTGCATTCACTTAGTGGAGGTTGCATAAATAACGAGGTATTTTACTATTTTATGACTCAAGCTTCTCCATATATTTTGTGTTGTAAACGTGTCCAACCTCGGGATTCCAACGAAAATATCTCTTGCGGCTCTTTCATCAAGCATACTGTCGAGATGACTCTGGAGATAAACTTATGATATTCTATTTTGATATATGAAAGATAAAATATTTAACGAGAAATAATAGGTTAAAATACATATAGAAAAATAATAGCTTGAAAAGCATTTTCTACGAGATTCCAATTTCATTAAAAATTGATTCTCCATTTTCATACTGTCGCCATAAACGGAACATAATTCCCGAAACCCATGTCATACAATAAAGATGAAAATAATGTACTCTATATTTTTAAGTTATCAGTTTCAAAAAGAATTTCAGCTAATACACGAAAACGCAGTTCTGGGAAGGAGTTTTCATTACTTATAAAGCTATCAGGAGGTTTTAGAAAAATACCTGTTAATTTATAAATTCAAAATATCAAATATTACTCATCTTGTATTAAAAAGGAAAGGAAATTTCAGCTCTGATAGAAAAGAATTTCATACTTATTTTGTATTATTTTGACTCAATGGTGATAAATGGAAGTTTTAATATGGATTACATAAAATCTTAAAGGTATATATGTAGGCGAGATTGAGACTGAAAAGTCTCTTTTTCCATGTAACGCGTCGTCAGAGATATTAATAAAAACATCAATAATGTACGGGTAAATAGATTTAGAGTGGAAAATATCAGGAGTGTGTGTAAAAACCTTAGGTATTATTTTAGAAAAAAAGACCCACAGTATGTAAACATCTACTAAGGAGTGTGAAAAACCTGCTCAAACCAACTAATAGTATGTACAAGCTAAAAGATGAAATGAAAAACTACGAATAAAGTAAAAATCATAAGTGCGAATACAAGAACAAAAATTATATAAAATAAAATCAATGAAAGTACATTTTGCAATCATTCACTAATGAAGAGAGAAAATAGAAATCAAAGGAAAACTAGTATTTTAATCACCAAACAAGAATATTCAAATATTAAAATCGATCAAAATCTGACTAATGGAATAGCAAATTATATTTTGGTATACCTTACAAGGACCATTGATGATGAACTCTAGCGTTGATACAGCTAAACTAACGAAGAATGCCCTTGCTCTACGTTCAGATGGCGGGCAAAATAAATCAAAATCTTCTTCGTAGGGCCTTCGATAATTGCAAACAAAAATATTAATTAAGCAAATGTTACGGGTATCACAAATCCTGATGGTTATCTGCCGGCCGTGGTGGCGGAGTGGTTAGCGTGCTAGCGCCTTAACGCCTTAACGCTCCAACCACACGGTCCCGGGTTCGAATCCCGGCTAATCGGATTTTTCCGGCTAGGGAATGGTTGTTTGTGATTGTTGTATTTAATAAAAAAAGGGGAGAAAATATAAAAATAGGAAGGAAATAAACAAAAATGGGTTGATTGTAAGAATGGCCTGCATTGGCTAAGATTCGCCCAATAAGACGGCATTATTATTATTATGATTACACATCCATTTTACCTTGATATTGTCGGTTGATAACATTCGCAATCCGCAAATTTTCCAATCTAACTGACAGAGTTTTAGTAAAATGGTATCATGAGAAGCTGAATGTATTCTCCTTAAGCTACCGCAAAGTCGAGGACGAATTATTATATTCCAAAAATGTATATTTTACCTTCATATGTAAGCTAGTGAAGATAGTATGACATTTTATAGAGCGAGAATATGCCTGGGCCTCTCGTCTAAAAAGAATATTTTAAAATAAATTCGAAGAAGGAGAATATATTTAACAGTGAAACGCTAAAAAATAATACAAACTTTATAAGAAGATTTCTAATGTACTAGTCTCTCGAGCAGCCAGGTGGATAAAATTGTTGAGAGAAACTCCGCTAATGTGCAATCTTAAAGTAATTTGATTAAGTGAAAATTAACGAGAAGTTAGAACCTTAGACGGAATTGTCGAGAAATTCGAACCATTCTTTTAGATCGTCATCACAAATAAATTACCTTCATCTTAAGAACTATAAGGATGGATATTTATTGTTAGATGGCTGAATTCGATAACGAGAAAATAAACAAAAGGGTGGAAATTATTATTGTAGCCGTTAGTTATGGGATCGGTGAAAAATTAAGAGTTTTAGCGAAAGGAGAAGCAATCAAACAGTGGGAGGCTCAAAAGTTGCATTCCCAAAAGACGAAGCGATTGAACGTTTAGAAGCGACGCGGCGACGAAAGAAGTCAAGAAACTGGAGAAACGCATCGTGTGCAGATGGGGGTGGAGTCCAAGGATTCGCATGGACCCGGTGGGTTGGGATACACTTACCTTGAGATGGGGGGGACGAGGAAAGAAGGAGTGGGCGACGGAGAGGAGTGGGGACGGCAGGAGGCTTAAGGTCGAGGGTTTTATCGGTATAAAAGCTGAATGGGAGTAATTACGGTCCACTGTTCCCTTAGCGACGCAGTCCCAGAGCCTTCGTCTCCTCCACCAAGCGTTCATTTCTCCTCTTTGCCGGGTTTAGGTAAATCGGCGTGCGGAGAGACTTCAACGAGCGAGCTAAGGATGGCTATTCATGTGAGTACTATGAATGGAAAAGTGATAGGGCCTGTGATGGAAGTGTGTCATGCAGACGCGATGCGTGAATATTATAACATTCCGAGACGTGTTTTCGGATCCTCAGAGTGAAGTGATGTCGGATGGAATTTCGAGTGATGATTCGATTGTACACGAACGACAACTTCGATCGTGAATACAAGAAAAGGTATTTTGGTTGCCGCAATTATTTTTTCTCCCGTTTTACTTATTCATTCTTTGTTTGTGATGTCGATAAAAATAAAGTAGTTCTTTTACAAGTACTGATTTAAATTAATTTTCCTTCACTTGCATTCTACGATTGGCCTTCAAACCCATCGGGTACAAGAATGTAGTAGAAATCGTAACATTAAAATCAATATAACTTTACTCGGTTACAAATTTGTTTTGCAACACTGAGAAACTATGTTAGAGAATTTGACGTAATCGCCTTATGTAGTTACACTCATCACTGTAGCCGAAATAACCGGAATATTCTTTAAGCTCGCTGTTTTAGTTTTACAGAAATCATATGCAACTTCTACTATTGTTGGGCGCTTTTACTTCTATCGTTTTTAGCGTTTCCGTATCAAGATTTGTTGTTTACATCGCGTTTTCTAGCTCGGATATTACAATCAGAGCAACTTGCGAAATGAGGATGATTTTGATTGTTCTCTAAGATGTTCTACTCTCTATTTTGATTGTTCTCTACTATCAATTGGCTACTTTTCAAAATTGTTCAATACAATGGAGAAGCAAGAGAGAGAGTTAACTGCAGCTCAGTATAAACAATGATATCTCATTGTTTGCCCACGAATTACACTAAACAGAAGAAAGAAATCTGGCTGTAAGAAACTATTTTTCACGACGTAATTTTCGATGTTTTTAAATTTTGTAAATTTAAAGCTAATATTTATCAAAATAGGATGTCATTCATTCATCGCTGGATGTTTTAAAATTATTCATTTAATGGGTGCAAAAATATCAAGTCAGGGATAAATATTGCTATATTCGATAAGAGTTATTCAAACAACAGTCTGTTGAAATTAATATATGTATTTACAATGTATAAATCAAGTATATATTCAGGCAGAATTTCCAGTAGCTACTTTTACTCTGAGAAAATATCTTCAAGTATGATTGGAAAACGTACAGGGCCATTTTACTCAGATATTACATTTGTATTATTTGTCTGAACTATTAACAAATTTCAATATTGACTTTTCTTTCATTCGGTTGATCTAATTGAAGATAGAGAAAGATAGAGAAACAGATAGATTGGCTCTGCCCTAAAATTATCATATTTGAATCACCTATTCCACATAAAATTTGTAGATAAAATGAAATCCATCAGCGGAAAATTTCCTGGACTTTAAAATGCTAGATATCCTAATGCTAAGAGAAACAATCATCCTAATATATCTAAAGACCTTTGAAGGGTCTTTAGATATATTACAGAAAATTATCATATTAAAAATGTAGTTAAAATGTTCCAATAAAAATTTAGAAATTGCCAAGATACTACATCTGGAAGATTCTACCGTTTATACAACAAGCAAATAAAATATATAAAATTCCTTGGCGGGTCGAAATGTGGCAACCACAGATTTCTATTCGATAGGAGCGTTTATGATTCTTCAACATCACTTCACAAAACCAACCAAAACATCTCAAAGTGCTTCTCAATTTCTTTGGAGATATTGTTTCCCTCTGTATATTTAAATGTTCGACTAATTTTCAAGATGAATAGCATAGAGCTCAAGAATTGAAGAGAATTCACTGCAAAGCTCAATATTTGCAGTACAGATTTTAAATCGCGTGTAGAGGGTGTAAATCGACTCCTAAAAATCTGTGAAACTCTCAGCACAGTTAATTCTCAGAACGTCGACTGGTGAATTGCATCCATTTAATACTGCAAGCGCAGGCGCTCCACTTTTCTCGAGGAATCACAATAAAAGAGGAGAATGAGGTAGAGGAATAGCTGTAGAGAAGGAATGTACGGAGATAAGAAAGCGAAACATAGACACGTTTATTGCTGAGGTTAGGCCTTAGCAATATTTATTCCATCATATCTCTCATCTACCTTACCTCGTACGTCACTGTAATATGTACAAATATTAATTAAAGCAAGAAGATATAGCACAGAGTACGTAAAAGAGAGCAGCTAAATCCATATGAAAGTTGTAGTTTATTCCTAAATAATTAAAATACATTATTAACTCAACTCCGCCATAAGCATAACTTTACATCTTACGCATCTTGATAGAAAAATAATAAGTAACTTCCACAGAAGATATTTAATTCGACATGTTGTGTCAACAAGATGACATCTTCACCTGAATTAAAAATCTACTGTGAAAAAGTGTTTCCCTCTCAAGATAGGTGCAGCAGAAGTTAAGGCTAGCTATAGTAATTTTATTCTAGCTACTTAGATATCAGAAATTATGAAATTACAAAATACTAACGCCAATGATGATAATTACGAAAATCCTTGAAAGGTTAGGAAACTATCATAAATGTTCCAATTTCCGCATGAAAAATTATTTTTAAAAATAAAAATTACTTATTAAAATTTTATTAAAGATCATTTGATTCTGAATATAAAATTGAATTATCTTGCTATCTATTCTATCTATTCACTAAGCGTGAATAACTCTGAAGCTTGTTATTCACGCTTTTCCGTGCTGTATACTGCAGCGATCAAAAACGAGATTATCATAAAGCCAAGTGATAAATGAAGAGTGTCGAATCTATTTAGGCAATCAATAAGACGAGTAAACAGCTCAGACGCAGGATGGCTGGCGATAGCTTGATAAAAAGCACGTTTGCAGTGGGCGTAATCGGTATTATGCGATTCAGACAATGAGCGTAAAATAAGAGATGCTAGAAAAAGTCATCCTAAGGGCTTTCCGCGAACGATGCGATGTAAGATGTTGCTCGAATGATCGGTCTTGCCACACGCCGACTTGCGGGGTAGATACGAGTCTAGTAAAATTATAATAGTAGTTAAATTATAACTGAAGAATATGCAAAAATACCAGAACGATTCTCCGCCTAAAATTTTAATAACATCGCGTTTATAACACCATCTGATCTTACATATATTTGCCGTCTATTCCGCAAGAAACAAAATAGTTGCACGTGAGAAAGGATCCTTCTTTATCGAATAAATCAAGCGTCCTCTGAATATTTGTGCCGAGCCCTGCACAGTGCTTCAAGTAGATATTGCAATCGTTCAAATGTTTTCGTCGCCGCCAACAGGGGGCGTTGTCGCGAGATATATGAACAGTTTGACCTAAAAGCAAAGATAGTGTGATGGATGGATTTTATAGCACCCGTATTTCCTTCATACGATAGGCAGTGTGATGCAGAACCTGTGTAATATAATTATTCTAGCAGAAGGTACAAGATAGGAATTCGGTGATTTTGTTTTCGGGGGGATTTTCATCGTCGAAGGAATCAACATTCCGGATAGTATTTAAACACAATATTATTCCCCGTGATGCTATTCAGCATAAGATAAAATATTATATATATATATATATATATATATATATATATATATATATATATATATATATATATATATTCCTTTTCATCCTCGATCGCAGTAATGAACGTTTAACTGTTATTGCGAATAAAAACCTTCAGAAATACTCAAACGCGCTAGCGTAACAATACTCCCAGCAAAATGGACTTTTTTCCGAGTTTTTATCTCCAGAAAAAGTATTCAACTAATTGCAGCGAAATATAGGAATTTATCTTAAAATAGCGCCTTGTGAACGAAAACTTACGATCGCGCGAATGCAGAGAAGGACCTTGTGAAGGGACTTTCAATGCCTTCTAATGCGAATCGTAATTTAAATTAACCTAGACCTTAACTTTTAGCCGAAGTTCATACGCGAGGTCATCTCCACCAACCAAAAGTTCATCAAGATGAGGGAGGGAATATTTCCCAAAGGATGTTGCGAATCAACGGCAGATTGTGAATGTGAATATTATCAGAATAATTTCAAAGATATACCCGCTTAAATATTAAAGAATCTCACTTCCCTAATTATCATATGGTATTATCATACCCAAATTCTACACCGACTAAACCATCTACCGAGTTATTGAAATCCTTTTCATGTAATAAACCGGTAAATTTTCAGGAACAGAGGTTACCAACTGAACTTATACATAAGTAAGCTCCGAATGAGTTGCAGGATTAGCAATTTATTATCAAATCTTAGGTTCGGAATTCGGAAGGCTGCTGTAAAAATCATCATAAATCATCAATAAATCATATTGAGCACAAAATGATACACATTATAGCATTGATTAGATTTTTTGATTCTACAATAGACATGAATATGAATACATATGAATAATAATGAAAGATCATGTGAATATTATATATATATATATATATATATAATAAATGTATTTCGTTGGATCTTTAAGGCATTTCATTTGTTCAAACTTCAATAATTTTGTTTTATTATCACTAACCCTCATATACTTGTGTTATTTTAAAGTTTAATTTTACAATGAATTCAAGCTCCTCAATTCCCGCTTCAACCATTTCTGAAACGCTTTACTTAGTTTCATTTTATTATTCATAGCTGTTCGATAGTTTTCTAATTGTCGTTTTCCTTGCATTTAATGTAATAATACTTTAAATTCAAAAGCCAACTATGATTTAATATCAAATTCAATAATGACGAAAAGAGCCTGCTGATTGGCGCCTCTGCTTCTGCCGTTACATCGAAACTTAATCGAAAAATTTGTTTAAAGGATAATAGGCTTATCCTTTACAAACAATGAAGTTCCCATTAATTAAAAATCATTCGAATTTCCTGATAAAGTAAATTAAAAATTAGAAAACATCGGAAGAGATGTTTCCATGAGCCAATTGCGAGATCTCCAGGGGAGGAAGTGAAAACCGCCATTTAAGCTGGATGGAGTTATAACCGGGATGTTACAAAATTTATTTATGATGCATCAGAAAACAAAAAGGAAGTGTTTTTCAGTTAAGTTAATCTTTAAATAAATGCTTCACAAATTTGATGAAAAAGACAACTCTTTGCTTCACTTAAAACAGCTGTAGATATCTATATATGGCGGACTATTTGTTCGTTTACCTGCTCGGAAAATCTTTTAAGAAAGGTCTGCTTTTGATCTTCTTGTCACTTAATTTTGGTCTTTATTTACCCTACGATGAAGCAATTTTTAGCACACAAACAATAAGGGAAGAGCGGCGTAAACAATGTTCGGATTCTCTTGTGAAGGACTGGGTATAGCGGTGTGGAGTGTATCTAAGGATGGGAAAAAACCGCCTTATAAGCTGGAATAAGCGTCTTTACCATATATTTCGTGCAAAGGAGAGGAAACCGCGTAGTAAGCGGGATAGCCTCTTAAGCGGGAGCGTTATAAACGGGTTTACTGAGTAAATTACTTATGTAACGTCTACTTTAAATGTTGAAGCGAACATTCTGTCGAGGAATAACGCGACAGAAGTAGATTAATGCGGCGACATTTAGCGTCGGTTCATCGAAATAATATTCGAGTTCACAAGGACGCCTCCTCAGGAGAATGGCGTCTGCCCAACTGCTGCTGTTTCGAATCGGGAAACACTTTTAATACTCTCCTCCTTACCGAAAGGAATGATGGAAATCCGACGTTGAAAGAAGGCGTGTGAGACATCGATTTCTTTCCAACGGATACGAAGGGAATGACTATGGCTTATGCAATGATTTTCTAAGAGCGAGCGAGAAATTCGAGGTGATTTCCATCTTCTCTTTTAGTAACCTCTCCTAACCTAGATCAAAAGACCTCTTTGTTCGACCATTCGTAGAAAATTTAGGCCATACCTACGTTACATGCATATATTTCCCTTTTAATGGACTTCGTATTTTTACAGCCGTTTTTCCCTCGTTAAAACTGTCTATTCTGCCATAAATCTTCCAAAGGTGACATTTTTGAGGACTAGAAGTAATCTTCTATGCGATGATTCTTCTTGATGAATTTCGGACGATATTTCGTCTACCAATTAAAGACCTTCTCCTGAACACCTTACAAAGATTACTTTTATAGAGAAATTATTATTGCCGAAACATTTTACATTTATTCTTATTCATATCGATAAATATTCTGAGCAACGAGATTATTTTATTGCTTTCATAGTGCAATATCACATAGAGAAAGCACCAAAAGAAACTTTATTTCCTCCGCCTAAATAATACCAATGCATTCATGTACAATTTTGGCATTGACATATGATTCCTATTTTATTCCGTATGGAACATAACTTAAACTATAGCCATTGTTTACTCTTGTTGATACAGTTAAGCCCGTTTGTTTGCATTGTTTTATAGCGCTTC
Organism: Pachydiplax longipennis; assembly: GCA_036926295.1. Taxonomy (NCBI): domain Eukaryota; kingdom Metazoa; phylum Arthropoda; class Insecta; order Odonata; family Libellulidae; genus Pachydiplax; species Pachydiplax longipennis. The sequence continues at coordinate 1,214,267 of JAVFKF010000006.1, read as the reverse complement.
GACACTAAGGTCATTTAGATGCCCCTCCACCGGGAATCGATCCGAGGACCGCTTTCACCAAGGATGAATGCGCAGCCCACTTAGCTATTAGCTCCAGTTTAGTATTTCGAGATGTTCCCTTTAGTCGTAGAGAATACTGGAAGATAACTTTTAAACCAGCTTTATCAATATAACCTTGCACGGAAAGGTACATTTAGTTTAGCTAACTTTTCAGCCATTGAAACCGTTTTTAAGATTTTCTCTTATTTATTGACGACGTATAAATGAATCCAAAGGATTGATGCTCTTCGCGATGGATATTTTAGTGGAAAAACGGGACCATGAATCAGAGCCCAGAAAGCTATCAATGGATAGACCGTCTTCATAACGAATGAAACACACTGAATGAAAGGGTGCAACGAAGGAACAAACAACGACTTTTTTGCCATCTCCATGGCTGTCAGAGGAGGTATTGACAGCACCCTTCCGATGTAATAGGGCATTGAGGTGTCATCGGCGGCGCTGCCATGGAGAGGGAGAGTGGGAAAGTGGTTCGAAGGCCTTGGGAAGAGCCGGATCCACGGTAGACGAGCTAGCACAATCAGACGGGGGAAGGAAGCTACATGGTGCGTCCTTCAGACGGCCAAGAGGGTGAGGCATGGGCAGGTTTTGAGAGAGACTTTTCGGTGGAAAAATTAAGAGCAGAAATCGTCCGGAAAAATGTATTAGCTGAATGAAGGACGCTCGTAGCGATTGGGAGTTGACGTGTGTGTGTGGGGTTGGTGGTGGTGTAAGGAAATAAGGTGGAGATGACTAGAAACTCGAAGATGCAGAATCTGTAAGGGGGATGATGACCTGAGTTAGGAAGTGTAGCAGAAAAACAAAATGTGAAGGTACGGAGGCTTCTTTTGATGGGGGAGAAAATGAATGTTTCTCAATCGAGCTCCGCGTTTTATAGTTTAGGGAAGTAAAATTAAACGGAGGAAAATATTCGAGCAAGGAAAACTTCCAAATTCTCTAACTCCAAATAAATATGAGGAGATGCATTATTTTTGAAAATGATTATACTCCTAAAGATACATCGATACCGAAACGGCGTCCGAAGAATATTCACAATTTCCGTCATGACTTTCACCTTAAAGATAATGGAAAACATGATCCATAAAATTAATCAACTGTGACTTCGTGGAATTGAACAGCAACACTTTTGAATAGAAAACGGCAGATTTTTAATTCGACATGTTTCGTCAATACGTTTGCCCGAAGACGCAATATGTCGAATGCGGAAGTCTTTCTCTTTTCAAGATGATTGATTTTAAATCAAATACGTAAGAACATAACATAAGCAATAATTTTCGTTCTTATATTCGTTTCTTCCGCTACATCTCCTAGTTAGAGAAAAAGCAAGAAACGCATGATTTGATTAACACCGGCCGTCAGTCCCCATTTATTAAAAACCTATTCATTGAAGATTTCCGCATGGCGTTGAATTCAGGGAATTTTCTAGTGGTCCCTTAATAACTGCTTCACCTACAAGTAGCGCAGTGAATTAGTGAGATTAAATAACGTGGAAAACAAGATAATAAACACATTCAAAACGGCACGAATACGAAATTGCAGACCCTTTCACATAGCTGAATAGTTTAACTAAGCATACCCATAAAAAACTATTCCATTCCTTTACAAACCGGAAATATTCTCACCGCACGAAAAATAGGGCCTAAACAGTTTCCAGATCACTAAACTGTAGATGAAGTGACAAGTTTTGTTTTCCAGAATATTAAATGGTGTCATTTTAATATTCCGAAAAATGTGAGCGCTTCGTTCGTGATCAGAAAGGCAATTGAAAAGAGGGTAACTTATAAGAATGAAAATTAAAGGTTGACTATTTACCAGTGGATTAAGAGTCGCCATTTAACTAATCATGACAACAACACGTAGTTTGCCGTAAATAATAGAAGATAAGACCTCTCATTTATTAGGGATTACCTGCGAAGTTGTTGATCAAATTTTCACAAGCAATACTGTAACCAGAGCTGAAAACCATCAAGAATTCTCAGAGATATGGCATACAAATTTAACGTTTGTGGGTTCCAGTTTTCTAGTCGGTAATGTTGGATTATATGGAAATTAATTATTCTCCGCACTGTAAGAATTTCCAGGACGCCTCTGTAAGTATTCCTTGATTAAATTTACTATTCATAGCTTAAATTATAAGATTTTAACTACAATTTTCAATTATCACACTGAATAGAAAACTATATTGACATAATTAGCAATTATCACATTATTAGCTTATCCTCATTATGTACATACATATCTGGAGGAAAATGTTCCTAAGGTCTCTGCCTCGAAAAATTCATTTTGTGATTATTTTCTTTGCTCGTTGATAAAGAGAAGAAACGACTTTTGATTGCAATATCGACAATTTATACTTTCGAATCTTGACAATCAATTCGAATTTAATCATTACAAAAAAAAATTAAAGAAACATTAACGTAGCTAGACAAAAGCCTTTAAACTGGAATCGCAAAAAGTATCTTCTTATTTTTCCTGTTTAGGGTAGCCGTATATAAAAATACTTTCCAAATATATTTTTAGCAATGTTTTATCATAATTTAATGGGAAATCTTAGAGAAGTAGCTTTCGTTAGTGCCATACATCGAAATAATGGGGAATCGAAAATGAATCTGAGAGCAAGTTTTTTGGGATTAATAGGAAGAGCAAACCGAAGAGATACTGAAACCAAAGCAGAATAACATTATTCTCGTAAGCTAGAAAGTCGTAACGCTTGAGAATTTCACCCAGTTAAATTTCCTCCCGGAAATACTACCGGTAAGTTTTACTGGATGCCTTTAAGTTAATAATCTTTTAATGATTTAAGATAAACTATTCCGAGAATTTTCATTTCAAATTTTATAGAGTACAGAAATTTTACCTTTGTAAATTAAACATTTTTAGATTAACAAAAAAGCCATTTTTGCCGTTTAGTTACTCTATGAAAGTAAAAGTCCGATGAAAATGAATTTTCATTGCATATAAAGGAGAAACACTAGTATTTAGATTTGTTAAAATTTACTTTTTGAGGGACATTATTTTAAAGGTGTAACCATTTAAGAAAAATAAAATTAATCTTCCTTGAGGAGGGAATACTATTATTTGATAAGAAATTCATGTGGGTATGTATACCATCATTATCAGCCATTTTCAATCCGATGTCGGATATAGGCCTCCCAAAGCGCTTCTCTCTATTCTGAGCTTCTCTTTGCCATGTCACCCCCAAGTACTTAATGATGTCTCTGTTCCATCGGTCCTTTGGTCTTCTTCTTGGTCTCTTCACATCTCTTGGTGTCCAGTTCAGTACAGCTCTTGTCCAACGGTTGTCGTTTCTTCTCGCCACATGGCCTGCCCACATCCATTTCAGTGACCTTACTTTATCTATGATGTCTGTCACTCTGGTCTTCATCCTCACCCAGGTGTTGCGTTTCCCGTCTCTGCTTGTGATCCCAACCATTCATCTTTCCATGCTTCTTTGCCTTTTTTGAAGTCGCTAGGTTATTGCAGTGTTTAACACCCAGGTTTTACTTCCATGGGTCAACACTGGTAGAAGACGTGTGTATCATTTCACTTATATAAATACGCAAGGCTACGTTGATTTCCATATAATTTTCTTGCATTACCTAATTCAAATATTCCTGTATCTCTAACCACTACATAATCTTTGCATCATCAACTCTGAGAATAGATTCGCAATCAACAGTTAAAAAACGCAATTTTTTAATTACGATTCATAAATTGCTGTCACGTGGAAGTGAGAATGGATTAGAACTTCGACCATAGAAGATTTCAATGACACGTCTTTAAAAGGAGCAAGAAATTCGTTTAATACCTTAGATAACGGTCACTTATATCAAATTAGAATTTATATTTGCGAAAAATAGTTATGATACCTGAAGGTAACTAAATTTAGCTAAATAAGTAACCAGATAAATTAAATAACAGTAGGCAAAAGGGATAGATTGGAAAATATTAACAAAAACCGTCTTTTTTGAAAGATACGCTATCTTGGAGTGGAATATTATATGATGGACAAGACAAAACTTAAATACCCTTAATCGCCTCATAGAATTTATAGGTTACGACCACGCCCATATTATTCATGTACAGCTAGTTCCAAAAAAAACTTACCACCTAAGCCGCAACCCGCATAACAGACGTGAAGCTCGATGGGAGCGAGTCTAGAGTTTTCCACGCATTCTATTGGCTCTTGGAAGGAAGGCGCCTTTTTAAACCGTTGTGAAACGCGTTGAACGTATTTGTACCGTCTTTATTAGCATGAAATCTAGTTTAAATTTAGTGTTAATTTTTACTATGTCAGCAGCATAGTATTAAAAAAATGAATGGAAATCGGATCTCCTTATTTCGGCCTGAAATTTCTGCGTAATTCACCTTTTTCTGTAGGCATCGGGTAAACTTAATTTAGCTGCTTCAATTATCCAATAAAAAATTATGTCATTGCAAGATTAAAAAGGATTATATTATTACGTTTTTTATGCTCTTGACGCCTACAGGAAGAACTTTTAAATTTATTTAGAGGAATTTCACGACTATGACTTAAATAGAAAGATGAACGAAAACTCTGCAAGGAGATAAAGAATAATTAGGAATAAGAACACAATCAACTGTATGTAAACTAATTTATGTTGCAGAAAAATGCTATCGAAAAGGGGAGTATGAAAAAACTTCTATACCTACTGAGGAAAGCAAAGATGAAAAGAAACTTTATCTGGACGAATACACTGAGAAAGAATCATTTTAAGTCAACCTGGTAGAGAGCTCTGAAAATTAGACCCAAAACATATTACAATAAAGTAAACCAAGTAAATTACGGTCAACTACATCAGATAATTACATCAAATATTACAAAAATTTTAAATACCACCAAATCAATTGATAGAAAGTAAAATATTAATTGGTGTGCTATCATCATTTTCTAAGGTAATTGTTTAAAATTCAAATTGCTAATTTAATATTTTAGAAAATAACATAGATATTAGAATAGTAGCACTCTTAATTTAAATACTGAGGACTACAATTTTTTTTCACGTATCGAATAAAAAATTAATTTACGACGAAATTAACGCCAGCATTTCGTAACACTTTTCCGAACATATTGTTCATTGCCAGTCCCAGAAAAACCATCCCTTTAATTAAATTAAGTTCATGTTCCTTGCAAAATTATGCTGTCCCAACTTTTATCTGATGCTAAATCTCTTTCTTGCCCCGTGGTGCAAATTTTGACTCGATTTCTTCGCAGTTGAATTATTCTGCAATACAGAGAGGTATAAAATTTGCTTGATACTACAATTAACAGAGCATTAGGTAATTCAGAATATATGCATCAACATGCCATTCTGTTCTTACTTCCATCAGGCATTCGTGATGATTGTATCAGATGAAGCATTATGATTTTGAGATGAGATTTGGCTGTTTCTGACAAATTCCCGTCTGAAGTTTTACTGAGTCTTTCAGAGAGAGCGGAGGACCTCCACTCTGGCCCTAGGAGTATCCCCTATTCATTCCTTTGTTGTTTCTTTTTCTTTTGTTTCGTCCATCGAAAGGTATTATCTATTTTCTCAAAGGAACCATAAAACGGCCGGTGGATGAAGGTGAACTCCTCTCTGAGAAAGAAAACCCCCTTTTCGGCATATTGTGGATGGTCGTATGTATCCGGGGTAGCGAATTTGAAAGCGCTAATGAGGATTACCGACCGCACCCCTGCTGAGCAGGTATCCAAGGTTAGGGTATGGTGGCGGCGACCGATCACAAGTAAGGTGGGAAATGGTGGATCCGCGATTTGTAATCTTCGCCGCGGGTATTCCCTTAGGGAATGAAAATATTCAACTCTATTTTTGAGGTAGACGACCTTTCAGGACTTCTTGCAAGGAATCCAGATGGTTAAGAAACAACAGTTAGTATGGCAAATCAGAACCTTAAGACTGATTTGCATATTGCAGATAAATACCAGGTTTTTGTATACTTGCATATTGCAGGTTTACATGTTGACATTTGGTTTATTTATATTTACATTAATACCCCGCGATCCGCCGGATGACGTATGTTAGGGGGTGTGAAAACACCCACAACACGATTTCCATTGTTATACTGAAATGATTTTCAGAACTATGCGCTAGGTGAAAGTGAGACTAATGATTAATGATCGCTGCTTCGGTTTCTGAATGCCTCAAGTAAACTATATAACCCGAATTGTTTGAATGGTGTATAATATGTATAATAATTAAAAGAAAAATCACTATCAATAATTATGAATGATGGGTAAAAGGAGTCATGGAAGAACACCTCGAAGAAATAGCCTCTAGTGAGATTTTTCCTCCCGACTTCTTTGTGTATCGAAAGGATAGAGACAGCAGAATGGGGGGAGGAGTATTTATCGCTGTAAAAAATAGTTTGGTGAGTCAGTTAGAAAACTTCCAATGCCAGGATAGTGCCGAGATGATTTGGTGCTCAGTGTCTGACAAGCATGGTAGAAAAACGTACTTCTGCTCCTTTTATCGCCCTCCTAATCGCGATGACGAGCCCATAGAGGATCTGTACGAAGCATTGAGTAAACTCCGTAAGAGCAAACCCGAAGCAGCTATTTTCGTAGGAGGTGATTTTAATCTTCCTTGTGTTAACTGGAGGAATATGTCCGTCGCTAGTAATAGTAGAGATAGAAACGCATCGCAGAAATTAATTGATTTATTCTCGGCCTTCGCTCTAGAGCAAGTAAATACAGAAGCGACCAGAACGACTACTCTTGGTAGGGGCAATATCTTAGATCTCCTTGCTACTAGCCATCCTCATCTCGTTCACAGAATTTCCGTCAGTGAAGGTATTTCCGATCACAAAATAATAGCCGCCTCGATTAAGATAGATTCATTCCGAGTTCTGAAGCCCCCTCGTACATTATACATTTTTAGGAAAGCCAACTTCCCCGCGTTCAAGGAGTTTATAAAGACAGAAAGTGCTCCCCTTATTAGTTTCATTCAGAAGAATTCAGTAGACGACAGTTGGTCTGAGTTTCTCCGAATCCTTCGTGAAGGTACCTCTAGATTTATTCCGACAAGAGTGGCTCGGGATCGGCAAGAGCCGCGATGGGTCAAGCCTAAACTACGTTCACTCCAAAGAAAACAAAGAGCATTACATTCCATTATGAAGACTTTTCCATTAAATAGCATAGAATACGAGAAGCAACGTCGTAAATATTTAGATATCAAGAGGTCAGCGAAGATTGAGGCACGTAAGGAGTTCGATACGTATAGATCTCAAACGCTACGCGAATCTCTGGAAAAGAATCCTAAGGAATTCTGGTCTTACGTACGAGAGACAAGAGGCAAACAATCGACCGTTCTGCATCTCATAAACAACAATGGTAGCGTCGTATCAGATTCATGTGAAAAGGCTAATATTCTAAACCAACACTTTAAGAAATGCTTCATATCTGATAACGGTCACGTAAATGCATTTCCTACTCGTATTACCTCTAAAATGAGTAAATTAGAACTAAATGAAGCAGGTATTAAGAACCTTTTATTGCAAATTGACAGCAAAAAATCCCCCGGGCCAGAAGGTATACCTGCCCTCGTTATATCTACGCTAGCTAACGAGCTTGCTCCCCTCCTACTCGTGTTTTTCAATAAATCTCTAGACGAAGGTATGGTTCCTGCCTCATGGAGGAGAGCGAACATCACTCCAGTCCCAAAAAAAGGGCGTAAGTCAAAACCGGATGATTTCCGACCAATATCGCTCACTTCGATATTTTGTAAAATTCTAGAACACATAATATGCAGTTATCTAATGCGCTTCCTTAGTGATAATAATGCAATTACACGCAGTCAACACGGATTCCGCAAAGGTCGCTCATGTGAGAGTCAATTAGCACTTCTTAATCACGACATAATGCGAGCAGCCGATGAAGGTTTTAGGACAGATGCCATATTCCTGGATTTTAGAAAGGCATTCGATACAGTACCACACGCAAAGTTACTCCAGAAACTAGAGTCATATGCAATCGAAAATCATATTATTCAGTGGATTAAGTCGTTCCTCACATGCAGAGTTCAACGGGTAGTCTTAGATGGCGTTTACTCTGATGAAGTAGAAGTATCATCTGGAGTTCCTCAGGGCAGTGTCATTGGACCGATATTGTTCTTAATTTACATTAACGATATAGTAGACAATGTAAGAAGTAAGGTAAGGCTTTTCGCGGACGACACACTCATATACAGGAAAATTCAAAATGCGGAAGATACTTCCATATTACAGGGTGACTTAGACGCTATTTCGAAATGGTGTGAAGATTGGCAGCTCGGCTTGAACATAGAGAAGTGTGTTGCGATGAGCATGACCCGCTCCCCGTCCCAGAACTTAAAACAAACATCCTACCTTATTAGCGGTACAACATTAGAATTCGTAAGTAGATACAAATATTTAGGCATTGTTTTCAGTAGTAACTTATCGTTCAAACCGCATATTCAAGACGTAGTGGGGTCAGCTGATAGGACGCTGAGGCTATGTAATCGCGTTCTCAGGGGTTGCCAACAGAATGTCAAGGAAGTGGCTTACTTTTCGTTGGTTCGTCCATTGCTTGAGTACTGCTGCGCGGTGTGGAATCCACATGAGAAAGGATTGATCATAGAACTAGAGCGCATGCAACGTAGAGCGGCCCGTTTCGTCAAGGGAGACTACAAGTTCGACAGCAGTGTGTCAGAGATGATTAAAACCCTCGGCTGGGAATCCCTCGAGGACAGAAGAAATGAGTATAGGCATAAACTTTTCGAGAAATTTTTGAGTAGCGATTTACATGAGGAAATAAGCGACTTCGTGATTCCCGTACTCAGTGAGCGTAGTTTTCGAGACCAGACGTCAAAAAGATTCCGCGAAATTATAGCGAGAACAGATAGCTATTTCTGGTCTCTTTTTCCAGATAGTATTAGGTACGCAAACCAGATGGTTGGTTAGGGAGTTCGGTGTATTCACACCCCCTGCCATACGCCTTACGGCGGTTAGCGGGGTATTAATGTAAATGTAAATGTAAACACGTTAAAAATAGAAACTAACGGATGGTAACCGTACTTACATGAGAATATTCCTCTAATTCTCATGATTCATACGTTAGCTGTTAAAATATTCTTCGTTCTATACGTAATCCATTACTCCAATATTCACTTCAAGGACCTTCGTAACACCCTCATCCTAGGCACATCATAATTCTCTACGAACTCTGCGAAGAAGTTTTTTAAATTTTTTTATAGTATTTTTAAATAGTAATGCAAGGAAGATCATTCCAGTTAAAATAGGACCTTCGGAAAATCTGAACGATAACATAAAGTTGACAATGTATGGGTGCATCATATCAGAATTAGTATCTCTATATTCTGCTTTTAAAGTGAATGGTATAAACTGTATTAGATTATACTAAATAACTAATGCAATAACAAAAATGAAAAAATAAGTAATGCTGCCTATCGTCAACTTATATCAATCAGGCTCTTCGTCAATGATTGTTTACTTTATTTATATAAATTGTTTTTTATGCTTTATTTTGTCCCTACATTGAGCTAAATATTTCGCAGTTTGAAATAACTTGAGAAATGAACAATGAACTAGAGAAACGCCATCTAATATTTATTCCTTACGCTTACGAGAACCAAATCGTTTCACTTCTCTTATAACATCTATGATACAAAATAGATAGAGCGTTGAAGATGATCTTACTACATCGACTAAAGTTTCTATTATCATGTCACTAAAATATGAATTGAAACGTAAATATGGAATTTTAGATACTCCGCATATTCAGTGTCGCAGAAACTTGAAGTTTATACGCCGATTACAGATAAATTACATCTCTAAAGTTAGGTAAGATTTAGAATAAACCATTGGCTTGCATAGATAGTAATACCAATGTTAGCAATTTTTATCGGTTTGAAAAAACCGAACTCTCTTTCCAAAATAAATTGCTGATAAGAAGATGGTTTAGGTTCTGGCTTAGTAAACTACTCGAACTTTCTTATAGAATTAAAATATTGGTACGATACATTGAACATCGCTATTGTATACAATTTCCGAGATCCTGGGAATTACTAATGCATCAGAAGGAAATTTCTGAAAGTATGATAAGCCATGGGCGTTATATCCTGTATATTTGAATGTTAACCATGTTTGACTAAGATATTACTTAAATTGGATAAATGAGTAGTTTCTCTGGAGGCTGTCATAAACGGAAAAAATATATGTTGGATGAGAAAATTGAGAAGGTGAGTGAGTGGGTTATACTTTTAAAAGAGGTCGTTGCTCCTACTCAAAGTAACCAATTGGTCAACGAGGAACGCAAGAAATGCCATTATCTATTGTGATTTATCAAAATATCTGGAATTAACATACCTCTTACACTTTCGGTTGTTAAATTCATGTGAGTGTATGTATTACTGTTGCCGTCGTTTCTCACTTCCCTATCTCTATCAAAGCAGGCCCCCTTTTGAAGTCCTGGTGAACTCATTGCTTTAACCACTTCTTCCAATCACTCCTCTATCTTGCTTTTCAAATTTGTCATGGAATGTGGAGAGATGAAAAGTTTCTCATAGCCATACATTTTAAATACGAAGGAATATTTTCAATATCACCGAGCGATAAATATGTAGATAGACTATTCATACCAAACCACCGCCCATTCATCTCAATCATTAAAATTCTGTCGAAAAATATGAGAGTTACGTAGGGCCAGCCATCAACCGAGGGGAGCAAAATTTCAACATGAGCCTTATATGTGCTTCTATACCCGTGTGATACTTTTAGGGTTGGAATTACAGGTAAAAAGGCCCTAAAACTATTTCACTAAGTCCCTATTATTTCGCGTATTTTTAACGTTTTCTACATTATAATAATTGTAAACGTGATAATAATAAACAGTTGAAATATAAACAATGCAAGTAGTTTTGTATGCATTCAAAATTAATTGAAAATTTTACATTCATAGCTTACAGTAGCATTCAATGAGCATTATGACAAAACCTCATTCGCCCTATCTTTTTGTGTATTTTAGAACTTGATAAATACGAGAGAAGAACGTTTAAGAACGTAATGGTTTGTGACTGCAACCATTTCAAGAGGAATCCACAGAAGAAATCACGTTTATTCCATTCACACTTCAATGACACCAAAAAAATTCATTTTGGATTCAAAATTAATGTGAAAGATGGTTGTCTCGTATCCGTCATCTTTATTAATTCAGGAAAATCGATCCTAGCACATTTTCTATCAATTGATTTGGACGGTGTATTAAAAATACCAACTGCATAGATGATAAAATCTACTGATTTTTTACCGATCGAGTTTTAATTTTGATGCTTATCAAATGAAACAAAATTTATTTAAAATACGCAGAGAATGCCTCAAGACTTCATACTACATATTTACTTATAGATTTTTTATGTATTTAAAGTAATAGCATAGATATGGCCATAAGTTCGCCTTACTTTACTTGTGTAGATTGCATTCACACAGGCTGTGATAAAACAGGTGATCGATATGGACTCCTTAGGTATATAATTTTAAAGGCTAATAACTCTTCTCTTGAACGATGTATAATATTATCTACTATTATAATATATAATACGACCCATTATAACCGCAGAGTTTTGCAAACGAAGGCGTCGAATTCGAGGTCTATACATTTTGGGTCCGACACTGATTCAAACTGCGCGGAAATTTTCCTCCTCCCATCTCAGTCCTAAAAGCTCAGAGCGGCTCAGAGGCAGATTTTGCAAACATTTCCTTCGTCCTGCTTGTGCCTTTCGTCTCAGACTCGAATTTTATGAGGGGAAGGGGGTTTGCCTCGGTTTCCTAGGAATAACGGGACCTCGTGTGCGATGGTTCCCTCGGTGCGAGAAGCAAAGCTAGAATATGTACTGATTTGTAATAACCATTTTATAATAACTGAATTCTTGCATTACAACATCCATATTGTTATAATACTATTCTGCTACGCCAATGCCACCAAACTAAGGATACTAATAAATCTTTGCAATATCAATAATGCAAATAAATCCATTTCAACTCTGCAAGCGGAGCCAGGACAGAAGCAGACTATCTCCTCCATGTTTTTCCTCTCTCTCTCTCTCTCACTTCTTAAGGCTCGCACGGAGGAAATTCACTGCCTGTTATGCGGGTTGCGGCTTAGGTGGTAAGTTTTTTTTGGAACTAGCTGTACCTAATTGTTATATAGTTGCTTGCATACTTCAAGCTAATTGGTAAAAATTCACATTAAGTTCCCCTTACGGGTATCATCTTCGAAGCTTATCCAGCAAAATTCTTAAAAATTGCCGCAATGTATTTCTTACGTGAGAAATTTTCATCCCTTTGGCATCGAACTCACGGTCAAATGTAACCTTTCTTCCATTGGTTCTATAGAAAAGTACTTCAAACGCAAACGCTGTGATTTTGAATAGTCTCCTGCATAGAGAAAGGCCTCAAAACAATTTTTAAAAAATAGCGTTAATGACCACCTGGCGTCGAACACAGGACCCGTTCGTGAGAGACGATGGCATACGAATGTTAGATAAGTGCCATTATGAATTGTTCCAAAGTTTCGATTCAATATCTTTTTGGGAAGGTCCTAAAATAAGATTCCGTTATTCCCGTTTGAAATGCATGCTAGAATCGGAATGACACTCTTGCATCGAACCAAGGACCACTAGAGAAGCAGTGGACGTCATTAAAGAATTTTCTCAAACCCCTCTGTCACCATTCCGAGTTTTATCCTTCCAGCATATCGAGAAGGCATTGAAAAAAATCGTCCAAGATTCCAGCAATTCATTTCCTACGGAAGCATTTCGAGCCCACCTCGCATCGAAAACACGGTCATTTGGTAAGATTTCTTCCTTTGGTACTATGGAAGACCATCTCATCTGCAAACACCGTGATTTTGATTGCTATATAACATCGAGAACGGCCTCAAAACTGATTGCAAAAATTCGCGCAAAAGACCGCCTAGCGTCGAACTCAGGACCCTTCCGTGAGAGAAGATAGAAAAATAATATTAGATAAGTGCCATCCTTACTTGTTCCAAAGTTTCGATTCAATATCTTATCGGGAAGGTCCTAAAATAAGATTCCGTTTTCCCCGTTTGAAATGCATGGTGGAATCGGAAGGACCCTCTTGCATCGAAACAAGGACCACTAGGCGAACGGTGAAATTCATGAAAGAATTTTTTCAAAGGCTTCCGTCGCCACCCCGGGTTTTATCTTTCCAGCTTATCGGGAAAGCATTTTTAAAAATTTTCAAAAATTGCAGCAATCCATTTCTTATGGAAGAATATCGGACCCACCTGGAGTCAAACTCACGGTCATTTGGCAACATTTCTTCCATGAGAACCATAGAAGACTACTACAGCTTCCACCTGCGAGATTTTGGTTCCTCTATCTTAACGATAAATGCCTCAGAATAATTTTCAAAAATCCGCGCAATGCATTCTTATGGGAAAATTGCGATTTTTGGGACATTCTAGTATCGAACCCATGACACCTAGCGTCGATGTCTGAATTATTCTGGCGTCTAGAGTGTAGGGCCAGTACGTCGAATAAATCTGACGTCGATGGCGCTTGTGGAACATGGTCAGAATTCGTATCCCCTATAAATATATATATATATATATATATATATATATATATATATATATATATATATATATATATATATATATCTATTATATATAGCTAACTCTCCGGATATACCTATATATATATATACCTATATATTTATAGGGGATACGAATTCTGACCATGTTCCACAAGCTCCGTCCGTGTCAGATTTTCTCGACGTACTGGCCCTACACTCTAGATGCCAGAATAATGCAGACTTCCACGCTAGCTATCATGGGTTCGCTGCCAGAAATTCCCAAAAATCGCAATTTTCCCATAAGAATGCATTGCGCGGATTTTTGAAAATTATTTTGAGGCACTTATCGGTAAGATAGAGGAACCAAAATCTCGGAGGTTGAAGCTGAGGTAGTCTTCTATGGTTCTTATGGAAGAAATGTTGCCAAGTGACCGTGACTTCGACTCCAGGTGGGTCCGAAATTCTTCCATAAGAAATGCATTGCTGTAATTTTTGAAATTTTTTTTTAATGCCTTCCCGATAACCTGGAAAGATCAAACTCCGTGTGGCGACGGAGGCGTTTGAAAACATTCTTTCATGAATTTCACAGTTCGTCTAGTGGTCCTTGGTTCGATGCAACGGGGTCATTCCGATTCCACCATGCATTTCAAACGGGGAAAACGGAATCTTATTTTAGGACCTTCCCGATAAGATATTCAATCGAAACTTTGGAATAAGTCATAATGGCACTTACCTAATATTAATTCGCTATTTTCTCTCACAGAAGGGTCCTGAGTTCGACGCTAGGCGGGCTTTTACGCGAATTTTCGCAATCTGTTTTGAGACCGTTCTCGATGCGATAGAGCAATCAAAATTACGGTGTTTGCAGATGAGATGGTCTTCCATAGTATCAAAGGAAGAAATGTTAGCAAATGACCGTGTGTTCGATGCCAGGTGGGTTCGAAATGCTTCCGTAAGAAATGCATTGGTGAAATCTTGGATGATTTTTTTTAAATCCTTCCCGATAAGCTGGAAAGATAAAACCCGGAATGGTGACAGAGGCGTTTGAGAACATTCTTTCATGTTATACGCCGTTTCTGCAGTGGTCCTTGGTTCGATGCAAGAGTGTCATTCCGATTCTACCATGCATTTCAAACGGGGAATACGGAATCTTATTTTAGGACCTTCCCGATAAGATACTGAATTGAAACTTTGAAACACGTCAGAGTGGCACTTCTCTAACATTCATATGCCATTGTCTCTCACGAACGGGTCCTGTGTTCGACGCCAGGCGGTCATTTACGCTAATTTTTAAAAATTGTTTTGAGGCCTTTCTCTATGCAAGATACTATTCAAAATCACAGCGTTTGCGTTTGAAGTAGTTTTCTATAGAACCAGTGGATGAAAGTTTACATTTGACCGTGAGTACGATGCCAAATGGATGAAAATTTCTCACGTAAGAAATGCATTGCAGCAATTTTTAAGAAATTTGCTGGATAAGCTTCGAAGATGACACCCGTAAGGGGAACTTATTGTTAAATTTGTACCAATTAGCTTGCAGTATGCAAGCAACTTTTACTCGTAGATATATATATATATATATATATACGAGTAAAAGTTGCTTGCATACTGCAAGCTATCCGTTGAATACAGTATCATACCAAGTACTGCCTCAGTTCAAATTTAAAACTTCGCGCCAAAGACCGCCTGGCAACGAACTAAGAACCCGATCGTGAGAGAAGACAGCAAAATAATATTAGATAAGTGCCATCCTTACTTGTTCCAAAGTTTCGATTCAATATCTTATCGGGAAGGTCCCACGCCTCTGTCACCATTCCGGGTTTTATCTTTCCAGCTTATCGGGAGAGCATTTAAAAACTCGTCCAATGCATTTCTTATGGAAGAATTTTGCATCCACCTGGCGTCGAACTCACTGTCATTTGGCTACATTTTTTCCATGAGAAGCATAGAAGACTACCTCAACTTCAACCTCCGAAATTTTGGTTACCTTATCTTAACGATAAGTGCCTCAAAATAATTTTCAAAAATCCGCGCAATGCATTCTTATGGGAAAATTGCGATTTTTGGGAATTTCTGGCATCGAACTCATGATAGCTAGCGTAGATGTCTGAATTATTCTGGCATCTAGAGTGTAGGGCCAGTACGTCGAAAAAATCTGACGTTGATGGCGCTTGTGGAACATGGTCAGAATTCGTATCCCCTATATATATATATATATATATATATATATATATCTATATATATAGGTATATCCGGAGAGTTAGCTATATATAATAGATATCCGGAGAGTTAGCTATATATAATAGATAATAGATATATTGAAAGATATATATATTGAAAGATATAAAAATATACTAATCTTTTATTGTCATGCAAATTTTTCTTTTATATCTTACCCTCAGATGAGAGAAATCAATATTCTTTGCAGCGTGATTGTTGGTAGACATTCACGCATATTTTACGACGAAATGTAACTTAGTACAAGATATTACCATTTTTTATTTCGCTAAGACATAACGGCGTGATATATTTAGCCATCCAACCGTACGGTTAAGGTATTGCGAAGATGCTCCATTGTTTTGATAAGGTCATCGGTCAGTCTATCGATAGAATGATCACGGCCACGCCCTGCGTCCTTGCTGTGAAGGTATTTGGACGGAGAATCCGGTTATCGACGCGCCTTCGTAGTATCAGAAGGCATTCATCCATTAGAGATGCATACGGATGGTAAGGTTAAGGACAGATCGTGCCTTCCTTGCGACCTTCAACCGAATCTCTTCCCAGAATGGCTAGTACGCCCAGTTTCATAATTTGCCCGAAAATAATCACAATGACTCTCAGATGAGAATCCTTCGCAACTCATGCATTACTTCCTTGCTATGATCCTCTTGTTTAGAGTAAAAACTGGTCAAGACTAAGTCAAAACCGTATCATAAACGGGATAGCGCTATAACACTCAAGTTTCTATTAATTTTACGATAAAGGGAAAGGTTTTCTTGTTCTCTACTTTTGAAATAAGTGCCTTATGCGACCCAGTATTTGCGCAATATCATAACATTCCCCGGTAACTTTTTTCTAGCCTAGAATATATCTCCCCTTTGAAATTGCTTCATCTTGATATGCATTCCTTAGAAGATACCTTTCAGATAAGTAATTTAGGTTCAGTTAAATTAATGATTGATTCGTTCTACAAAGATGCACTCTTAACGAATTGCTTAACTTCATAGTTATTCTATTACATTATGTGCAACTGCGAATAGACAATGTGCAGAGGTATCCTCACAAGAACTGGAAAGTAAGAAGTGTTTTGGAGATTTGTTGAAAATACAAAGATTTTGAGATCGAATCTCAAAAAAATTATATTTCAAGATGGAATATTAGTTACATTTCCAGATTTTTAATTGGTTCTTGCGTAAAAGCACCAAGAAAAGCTTTTAATGGGAGAATATTTTGCCACAAATAGTTCAAAGTTATTCATCTTTTATTTGGATTATCTACTTGCCATGAAGATGGTGAAGTTACATTTTTTCCTCAGAGGGAAGCTCACACTTTGTTTACATTTGTAAAGTCTGCAACTGAAATTGATAACATATTGAGGCATATTTACATGATCTCTTAAGACTACTCGGGTAAACTCTGAAAATTTTCCTAAATTACCGAAAGAATTCGACAATTACATCTCGTAAAATAAAATTCACAGTCTCCGGCGATGTCTTGTGGAAATATGCCATCATGAACAAGAACAATTTGTACAGCTAGTTCCAAAAAAAACTTACCACCTAAGCCGCAACCCGCATAACAGACGTGAAGCTCGATGAGAGCGAGTCTAGAGTTTTCCACGCATTCTATTGGCTCTTGGAAGGAAGGCGCCTTTTTAAACCGTTGTGAAACGCGTTGAACGTATTTGTACCGTCTTTATTAGCACGAAATCTAGTTTAAATTTAGTGTTAATTTTTACTATGTCAGCAGCATAGTATTAAAAAATGAATGAGAATCGGATCTCCTTATTTCGGCCAGAAATTTCTGCGTAATTCACCTTTTTCTGGAGGCATCGGGTAAACTTACTTTAGCTGCTTCAATTATCCAATGAAAAATTATGTCATTGCAAGATTAAAAAGGATTATATTATTACGTTTTTTATGCTCTTGACGCCTACAGGAAGAACTTTTAAATTTATTTAGAGGAAATTCACGACTATGACTCAAATAGAAAGATGAACGAAAACTCAGCAAGGAGATAAAGAATAATTAGGAATAAGAACACAGTCAACTGTATGTCAACTAATTTATGTTGCAGAAAAATGCTATCGAGAAGGGGAGTATGAAAAAACTTCGAAACCTACTGAGGAAAGCAAAGATGAAAAGAAACTTTATCTGGACGAATACACCGAGAAAGAATCATTTTAAGTCAACCTGGTAGAGAGCTCTGAAAATAAGACCCAAAACATATTACAATAAAGTAAACCAAATAAATTACGATCAACTACATCAGATAATTACATCAAATATTATAAAAATTTTAAATACCACCAAATCATATGATAGAAAGTAAAATATTTATTGGTGTGCTATCATCATTTTCTAAGGTAATTGTTTAAAATTCAAATTGCTAATTTAATATTTTAGAAAATAACATAGGTATTAGAATAGTAGCACAATTTAAATACTGAGGGCTACAAAATTTTTTCACGTATCGAATTAAAAATTGATATACCACGAAATTAACGCCAGCATCTCGTAACATTTTTCCGAAAATATTGTTCATTGCCAGTCCCAGAAAAACTATCCCTTTAATTAAATCAAGTTCATGTTGCAAAATTATGCTGTCCCAACTTTTATCTGATGCTAAATCTCTTTCTTGCCCCGTGGTGCAAATTTTGACTCGATTTCTTCACAGTTGAATTATTCTGCAATACAGAGAAGTATAAAATTTGCTTGATACGACAATTAACAGAGCATTAGGAATTTCAGTATATATGCATCAACATGTCATTCTGTTCTTACTTCCACCAGGCATTCGTGGTGACGGTATCAGATGAAGCATTATGATTTTGAGATGAGATTTGGCTGTTTCTGACAAATTCGCGTCTGAGGTTTTACTAATTCTTCCATGGAGAAAGGAGAACTTTCCTTTCCTCCACCCTAGCCCTAGGAGTATCCCCTATTCATTCCTTTGTTGTCTCTTTTTCTTTTGTTGCGTCCATCGAAAGGTATTGTCTATTTTCTCAAAGGAACCATAAAACAGCCGATGGGTGAAGGTGAACTCCGCTCTGAGAAGAAAAACCCCCTTTTCGGCAGATTGTGGATGGTCGTATGTATCCGGGGTAGCGAATTTGAAAGCGCTAATGAGGATTCCTGACCGCACCCCTGCTGAGCAGGTATCAAAGGTTAGGGTATGGTGGCGGCGACCGATCACAAGTAAGGTGGGAAATGGTGGATCCGCGATTTGTAATCTTCGCCGCAGGTATTCCCTTAGGGAATGAAGATATTCAACTCTATTTTTGAGGTAGACGACCTTTCAGGACTTCTTGCAAGGAATACACTTTAAGATGGTTAAGAAACAACAGTTAGTATGGCAAATCAAAACCTTAAGACTAATATGCATATTGCATATAAACTCCAGGTTTCCTATACTTTCATATTGCAGGTTTACACGTTAACACCTGGTTTATTTACATTTACATTAATACCCCGCGAGCCGCCGTATGACTTATGTCAGGGGGTGTGAAAACAACCACAACAGGATTTCCAATGTTACTGAAATGATTTTCAGAACTATACGCTAGACTAATGTTTAATAAGACTAATGATTAATGATTGCTGCTTCGGTTTCTGAATGCCTGAAGTAAGATATATAACCCGAATTATTTGAATGGTGCATAATATGTATAATAATTAAAAGAAAAATCACTATCAATAATTATGAATGATGGGTAAAAGGAGTCATGGAAGAACACGTTAAAAATAGAAACCAACGGATGGTAACCGGACTTACATGAGAATATTCCTGTAATTCTCATGATTCATACGTTAGCTGTTAAAATATTCTTGGTTCTATATGCAATCCATTACTCCAACATTCACTCCAAGGACCTTCGTAACACCCTCATCCTAGGCACATCATAATTCTCTACGAACTTTGCGAAGATGTTTTTTAAATTTTTCATAGTATTTTTAAATAGTAATGCAAGGAAGATCATTCCAGTTAAAATAGGACCTTCGGAAAATCTGAATGATAACATAAAGTTGACAATGTTTGGGTGCATCATATCAGAATTAGTATCTCTATATTCTGCTTTTAAAGTGAATGGTATAAACTGTATTAGCTTATACTAAATAACTAATTCAACAACAAAAATGAAAAAATAAGTAATGCTGCCTATCGTCAATTTATATCAATCAAGCTCTTCGTCAATGATTGTTTACTTTATTTATATAAATTGTTTTTTATGCTTTATTTCGTCCCTACATTGAGCTAAAAATTTCGTAGTTTGGAATAACTTGAGAAATGAACAATGAACTAGAGAAATGCCATCTAATATTTATTCCTTACGCTTACGAGAACCAAATCGTTTCACTTCTCTTATAACATCTATGATACAAAATAGATAGAGCGTTGAAGATGATCTTACTAGATCGACTAAAGTTTCTATTATCATGTCACTAAAATATGAATTGAAACGTAAATATGGAATTTTAGATACTCCGCATATTTAGTGTCGCAGAAACTTAGAGTTTATACGCCGATTACAGATAAATCACATCTCTAAAGTTAGGTAAGATTTAGAATAAACCATTGGCTTGCATAGATAGTAATACCAATGTTAGCAATTTTTATCGGTTTGAAAAAACCGAACTCTCTTTCCAAAATAAATTGCTGATAAGAAGATGGTTTAGGTTCTGGCTTAGTAAACTACTCGAACTTTCTTATAGAATTAAAAGATTGGTACGATACATTGAACATCGCTATTGCATACAATTTCGGAGATCCTGGGAATTACTGATGCATCAGAAGGAAATTTCTGAAAGTATGATAAGCCATGGGCGTTATATCCTGTATATTTGAATGTTAACCATTCTTGACTAATATATTACTTAAATTGGATAAATGAGTAGTTTTTCTGGAGGCTGTCATAAACGGAAAAAATATATGTTGGATGAGAAAAATGAGAAGGTGAGTGAGTGGGTTATACTTTTAAAAGAGGTCGTTGCTCCTACTCAAAGTAACCAATTGGTCAACGAGGAACGCAAGAAATGCCATTACCTATTGTGATTTATCCAAAAATCTGGAATTAACATACCTCTTACACTTTCGGTTGTTAAATTCATGTGAGTGTATGTATTACTGTTGCCGTCGTTTCTCACTTCCCTATCTCTATCAAAACAGTCCCCCTCTTGAAGTCCTGGTGAATTCATTGCTTTAACCACTTCTTCCAATCACTCCTCTATCTTGCTTTTCAAATTTGTCATGGAATGTGGAGAGATGAAAAGTTTCTCATAGCCATACATTTTAAATACGAAGGAATATTTTCAATATCACCGAGCGATAAATATGTAGATAGACTATTCATACCAAACCACCGCCCATTCATCTCAATCATTAAAATTCTGTCGAAAAAATATGAGAGTTCCGTAGGGCCAGCCATCAACCGAGGGGAGAAAAATTTCAACATGAGCCTCATATGCGCTTCTTATCCCCGTGTGATACTTACAGGGTTGGAATTACAGGTAAAAAGGCCCTAAAACTATTTCACTCACAACTAAGTCCCTCTTATTTCGCGTATTTTTAACGTTTTCTACATTATAATAATTGTAAACGTGATAATAAACAGTTGAAATATAAACAATGCAAGTAGTTTTGTATGCATTCAAAATTTATTGAAAATTTTACATTCATAGCTTACAGTAGCATTCAATGAGCATTATGACAAAACCTCATTCACTCTATCTTTTTGTGTATTTTAGAACTTGATAAATACGAGAGAAGAACGTTTAAGAACGTAATGGTTTGTGACTGCAACCATTTCAAGAGGAATCCACAGAAGAAATCACGTTTATTCGATTCACACTTCAATGACACCAAAAAAATTCATTTTGGATTCAAAATCAACGTGAAAGATGGTTGTCTCGTATCCGTCATCTTTATTAATTCAGGAATATCGATCCTAGCACATTTTCTATCAATTGATTTGGACGGTATATTAAAAATACCAACTGCATAGATGATAAAATTTACTGATTTTTTACCGATCGAGTTTTAATTTTGATGCTTATCAAATTAAACAAAATGTATCTAAAATACGCAGAGAATGCCTCAAGACTTCATACTACATATTTACTTATAGATTTTTTATGTATTTAAAGTAATAGCCTAGATATGGCCATGAGTTCACCTTACTTTACTTTTGTAGATTGCATTCACACAGGCTGTGATAAAACAGGTGATCGATATGGACTCCTTAAGTATATAATTTTAAAGGCTAATAACTCTTCTCTTGAACGATGTATAATATTATCTACTATTATAATATATAATACGACCCATTATAACCGCAGAGTTTTACAAGCGAAGGCGTCGAATTCGAGGTCTATACATTTTGGGTCCGACACTGATTCAAACTGCGCGGAAATTTTCTTCCTCCCATCTCAGTCCTATACATAAGCTCAGAGCGGCTCAGAGGCAGATTTTGCAAAAATTTCCTTCGTCCTGCTTGTGCCTTTCGTCTCAGACTCAAATTTTATGAGGGGAAGGGGGTTTGCCTCGGTTTCCTAGGAATAACGGGACCTCGTGTGCGACGCTTCCCTCGGTGCGAGAAGCAAAGCTAGAATATATACTGATTTGTAATAACCATTTTATAATAACTGAATTCTTGCATTACAACATCCATATTGTTATAATACTATTCTGCTACGCCAATGTCACCAAACTAAGGATACTAATAAATATTTGCAATATCAATAATGCAAATAAATCCATTTCAACTCTGCAAGCGGAGCCAGGACAGAAGCAGACTATCTCCTCCATGTTTTCCCTCTCTCTCTCTCTCTCACTTCTTAAGGCTCGCTTGCAGGAAACTCACTGCCTGTTATGCGGGTTGCGGCTTAGGTGGTAAGTTTTTTTTGGAACTAGCTGTACTTTGGCCACAACTTTTTATTATAAACAATAAAAGACAGTAAGACACGACTAGTTTCGGAGATTGATCTCCATCATCAAGTAATAATGGAGATGTCTTGTATTGTTCATAATAAAAAATTGTGGAAAAAGTACAAATTGTTCTTATTCATAATTACAACTCGACTGATAACTTTTCCTGCAAAAGAATCCTAAACATGATAATGTTACGGTCGGATAACGCATACACGAAATAGAAAATGGAAATTGTTCCGTACATTCATATAGTGAATTTTCGGATATTTCCAACATTCAAGATGCTTTAGAAGAATAAATACATAATGTTGTCTCTTATATAAAATATATGTCTTCAACATTTAAAATTAAGACTAATTTTAGATGAGTTTCAATGATAAATATAGATCATCCGACAAATCTGTATTCGAAAGAGATTCAGAAGAAATCTATTTACAATAATTTGAGAGCGTAGATTGATACAAAAGCAATGTTTTGAAATAATAACGGATAGAGTACAATAGAAACTCGTCATGAATCAGACTACAAGTAATTAATCGTTAATTTAATGAAAGAATCTTGTAAAATTAAGAACTTACAGTCCAAGCGATGAGAGTTCGTGAAGAGAAAGTCAAGATTTGAAAAGTAAGAACATGCAGAAGTGGCAATGAATCTTGGATGAAATCAACTGTACTTTTTCCCTCTCGCGATCATTGATTCCTTTAAAATTGTTAAGCGTGAACATTGCCACGATCGATTCTACCTTGAAGTTCCCTCTGCTTCCACTTTAAAACGAATCTTTCAAGATGCATCACTCATTCCTCAATCCTTCATCACGATATCCAAAGTACTCCCTATTATGCTTGTAATTTAATAATTTCAATCATTCGTACGAGCATTTGAAATTACCATCCAATTTACACAACTGCTAACTAAATTTTACTTTTATTCAAGTTCAGACCAAGTTTTATGTCCAACGAATATATATGAATGCACACATCATTTCCTCTCGCTAGTATTTCAAGTATCTCGTGAATGATAAACTGCAGTGAAATCGGAAGCGAAGGCAAATGGAGCGAGTGAAATCCGTAGGCGAATGGTTAGTATGACGAATGAAAAAACACGAATCGATGGAATAAGAAGATAACGAAGCGAAGTACCCGATTAGCGCGAGTGGAAACCGCGTCTTAAGCAGAATAACCGGGTCGTGTAATGCTAGTTGCCTCACATCAAAGAAGAATGGCCTGCTTTTCGCCCTAAGAGAGCGTCTTAACTAGATAGTTATTTTCACTCTACAAGTACATAGGTGGTCTGAAAAGTTTCCAACATTTCGCCATTTCTCGACTTGTTTTCTGAAAATTTCTGAAAAATCTGGGGTCGGAAACTTTTCAGACCACCCTCTCATATATAGTTAACAGCGATATCCTCAGATAATAGTCATACAAAAGAGGGCGGCTCCTTTAGAGATCATACGTGAAAAATACCGCGAGAAAAGCACGTCCCAATAACGGATCTTATCTTGAAATTTTTAAAAATAAAACATTCCTATAAGTCAAATCAGAATAAGGTATTAAAGCGAAATTCCACACACGTCAATCAAGACATTTCTCTCAGCGACTAACATATATCGATAACGAGCAGAATCTATGGAACTTTTCAACAAGAAAACAATAAACGAAATATTAGTGACTTGAACGAATCCATGGACGAGGATGTGCAGATAAGGATAAAAGAAGTGCCTTTCTTAACATGTCTTCTCCGATAAAACGACTCCTGTCGCAAACGAACCGAAGCCATGAAAATCTTTCCTTAGCCTGTAATACTTTTCATTCTTTTACTGACAATATCCAGAATTTCATAAACATTAATTCAAATCGAAAAAGTTTACAGATATAAAAATGCAGGATATATGAATGTTGCTCATTTACAGGAGTGTGTATAGGAAAATCTGTATCAAGGAATAATACTTGAGATAATTCAGTAGGGTATGCATCTTGTTAGAATATACAATTTATAAAAAAGGAAACAAGTCGAAAGTCAAACTTTCCGGAAGCACTTCTTTTAAGTACAGCGGCTGTATGTATATATCGCATATCTTGAGTGGGATAGTCTAGCGTTCTATTTAAATATTCAGAGTATCGCCATAACAGATACCAATACTAATAGCGTTATTAAATTAAGATATTATTATTAAACTCTTTTGGCGAGGTTAGGCCTATCTTCCGTAAAAAATTAACATACTATCTTAATTCAAAACCAAGTCAAAAAGTTACATCAGAGATAAAAATCAAATACAAACAAATAAGCAATAGATATTGAAAGTATAAAATTTTTAAAATCTATTATATACTGTCAACTGATAAATAAAGAAACAAACAGTTTTAAACTATATCAAATGATCATTCTCGCCGATAATGGTTTAAAGGCTTCAAAATTTCCGAAGAAGCGTGATAATTAATAGTTGCGTCATTTAAAAACAAAGGAAAGGCGGACTCCAGCAATTCATGTATCTCCTTGAAGTGCAAAAAAGTTTACCAGAAGAAAACTTGAACTGAGATATATTGCGAAGATGCAAATCATCCATAATGTACTTAGAGAAAATGTTTCATAATGATTAAAGCATTTTCAAATAAATGGTTGTTAAGAAAATGAATTTTCAGTGACATCGACATTTCCACAAATTCAATTTTTCCCCATTCCACTACATAATTTGTAGTTGAACTGAAAGAATTTGATACAATGTATCATTTAACACCAGTAAAAAATTCGATCTTACTATGTAAAAGGGAACGCGTTAAAGAGAATATGTTCTCCATTCATCACAGAGACGGATTGACATCGGGGAGTGTGACCTTCGGTGCATCTCTACGACGAACCCCGTTATGCAGTCAACTCCCAACGCATTGCTTTCCGTTCAACACCAATTATGGAATGAAAAGACAAAATTTCGCGTCTCACTTATTGCAAGGTTCTAGGAATTTTCTAAAAGGATATATTATTATATACAATCCCGCAGCAGTTGGTCACTACGACAAGTTGCGACGTTAATTTATACTACAACAACATAAACAACATAATAAATTTGCTCGTACAGCTGCAGAAGATTACTATTTATGCCCCGTTCTTCGACTTCATTGTTTCACAGACTAAACTAATTTATAATTCAAATATCTAAAATGCACAAAGAAATAAATATGTGATAAATAAATCTATGACAACCTCAAACACCGACTGCATTCAACAATTAAATTGAACAATTCTTCAGAAACCTTATCCTTTTAAATATAGAACATGATTATATACATTACATTAACATAAAAGAGTGTGTTATAATAATTATAACTTATGCATGACCTTAAATATTAGAGCAGTATAAACTGGTCTTTGAAGGATAAATAATCTCTTATAATTCCACAACCGTTTCTTTTTTATTTTTCTATTCTATTCATTTCATTTCAACCAAACGTTCGAAACGTGTGATCTGTTCCCCTCAGCTGAGATATTTCAACTTTTCTCTTATTTTTTCGTATCATTTTTACACCCAACTCGATCGTTCTACTACACTGCGACAGATACTCTAAAATATATTTCGCACCTCCGTTTCCAAATTGGAAATAAAAATGTCCGAAACATACTTATGTTATAATTAGTACGCAGAAAAATCCAGAGGATCTGATGATGGCTGAAAAAGTGACGAGGAGGGATCTTAAATTCATTTTTATTTAACTCCATTAAAATACTTGTTTCTTAGGCATCGTAACTATGAATCTTCTCAACATAACAAAACAATTAGAAAATATAATATTTCTTTTAATTTATTTTAAAGAAAAATAAATCAGCATGTAAGATGGCAAAATAAAGTAAAATTTACTTTCACGCTCTTATGGGCATAACTACGCATCTTGCTGAGCTACCAAGAAAATTTTTACTAACAACCTGAACTGATACTACATCATAGCACATGACTATGAAAAAAGAATTATATTTAACTATACTCAGAGATGATACTTCACTGTGCAAATGGAAAATAGGTTGGAATTTTAAATAAACCTCAGCAGTGAAAGGATTAGGGTATCGTTGCATATAAGGGCGTGCATCCAGGAAAAATCACAAGGTACTTCAAGAGGAAATTTTCGAAATAGAATACTTTCCACAAATAAATTTATCTCTGAGTATGCTTTTCTGTAAGCTGGGGTTTGAAATGAAAAACGGATTTGAAAAAATTCTGATGGGACCCTATCCGGGAGGCTGCCATCCGACTATAACATTCCAGTCAAACTGAAGATTTGTTGGCCGTATCGCTTAGTTGGCTTAAGTAGCTTCTTCTATGGAGGAAGATCCCGGGTTTGATTCCCGATCCCATCAGACTTCTTTAAACCTCAGAAAAATTATACCTTCAGATAAATTTATTTGCTGAAAGCATTCTCTTTTCCTCTCGCGAGAACCTCATTAAGATCAGCAAAACCACTTCTTTCATCCGAAAACAGGGGAGTGCATCTGTAGGGCGGTGTTCTAAGGCGTAGCAAGGACAAACGGAGACCTTGCGGACGGAGGGAAATTTTTGCCTCTCTTGTTGTGCAATCGTGTCTCCAAATATGGCGGACTGCGCAAGGTGACGTCCCGAGACGCTCCATTTGTCCCGGAATTTGTCTCTCCCGGACATAATTGCGGGAGACACCCGGTGGGAAAAACGAGCCACCAGAGACTGGTGAATCGAGGTCCGCGTTTTTGTACTTGGAAGGACCTGCCAAAACCAAAAGCGGAAAGTCGAGGTCGTTGATTTGCTCGTGGAAATCATCAGGCGTTGGTCGTAGAAAAAATTCAGTATCATCAACGCCGATGAAATCGGATCGATATCTCGAGGATAACGCAAAGATTCGCGAAGAATTCGACTCCCAAAGTATTTTATTCGATTTTTTCAATTCTTTCAAATCTGGCCCAGTTCCAAGAGAAATGTAAAATCCAGACTAAAAGAATATAAAATGCAGTCAAAACTACTTCATCAAAATTAAGTGTAGCTCATGCTCAAACAGTGTCTCACGAAAGGTATAATCACCGGATTTTAATAGAAACAAATATAATCATAATTTAAGTAAAGAACAAGATCGGTTACGAGGTTGTTACCTCACCTTCAAAAGTGTTTTAAAGAGTTCGTTTAAAAATTAAAATTTTACCATTCCGTTTATTAAGGAAGTTATAATTTAGACAATCAAGTTTTGTGCTTCCTTTTGTTTAAAATTTTTTTATTTTTAACCATTAGAAAGGTACGCCAAATCATGATCCGTAACTAAAATAGATGAAGACAGTATTAAAGAGGGCTGATTCTCTTGAAAAGTAAAACAATAAATCTAAAATTCTCAATAGGATGACAAAGTACGGTATCCCTTACGCAATGAAAAGTCACAAATCGAAGTATTTCTATTTGAAGTTACTTCTAAAATCCCAGAGAGAGAAATCTTCTCAGAAGTACAGCCAGGACATACTTTGAGATTCAATATTCTTTAGCCTAAGAAGTATTCCGTAAAATAAAAAGCGAACTCTCTTCTAGATAGAATCGCGCATTGAAAGTATTTAGCTTTGCCAAATATATTTCACTCTTTCCGCTGCCCAAGAAAAGGCGTTTATCATGAGGAAAATAACTCCGTCGATGGACAAATGTTCAAAAGAATCATAACCCCGCTGAGGCATAAAAAGAACCATTTGAAATTCAACTGTGAAATAAAACGACTCCAAAAGAAGACTCTTGGTTCACATGTCCACCTCAGCATATGGCGTAAAGAGGAAGAAAAGATGAAGGGCGTGAGGTTCATGGCCACGAAACGCGGAAATGTTAAGGACTGAATACGTCTTCAGGAAGAGTTCTATTTCACATAATCACAAACTGAATTGGAAATGATTATAACGCCATGACAAAATCACTTTTAAATGGCTGCCTTGATATAGTTTTAATTTATGAGTGTTGTTCCCTGATGATCTAATAAACTTACCTTCCGAGATAATATGATAATAACATCATCTTTGATTTTCCTAAGAGATGTAACAGTTTCCTCGTACGATAACAATGAAAACTCTTAATTATAATTTTCAACTGTCCACTTAGTAAAATTTTATATTATCTTATTAATCAATATATCATAAACAATGTGGTAACGGAATATTACTCTGGCATCAACGAAGAAGAAATAAAAGAATCGCTATGGTTTGTTTTTGCTATTGAAATATTACTTATTTATGAGAAGGAAATAAAATAGTACCGGTTTTACGGAAATAAAGACAGCATAAGATTCTTGAGTTATCTCGAGGAATTAATCAAAGATGGTTTATTAATAATAACCAATGAATTTCCTTAAAATGATCAATCGTGACATCGTGGAAGAAAAACACTTCAACGTCTGCTGGAAGTTATGAAGTTTTTCTTCTCGAGATGAATTACTTACTATTAGTGAACTTAGTATTCAAATACTGACTTGAGTATATTTTCTTCCTACTGGCACACAATTGAAGATATTGGATAATTTCAAGACAACATTCAAATGAGAAAAATGAAGAATTATTTTTCAAAATCAGTCATTTCCCTGCGCTACTATGGTAAACCATCATTCATATTCTTCGAAAAGTTCAAATTGATCTGAATAAACGAATAGCTTGCGCCATATAAATACACCACTATGCCATTATAACTGGTCAAAAAATCCTATAGCACATTTTTACTCTAAATCTCAAGGTTGACTCTTCAGAAATAAAACATGGGAGGACCTATTAAATGAGTACGAAAAAGAATATTTGGCAAGAGAAAGAATTCCGAGGCGAAGGGGTTGCAATCGGGAGTAAAGTTTTTATGGGACTGATTTACGATGGCCGACTTTTAATGGATCTTCCACGGCTATTCCATTAGTCGTCCACTCATTCGACGTGCGTGGGTATTCACAGCTCCAATCCAAGTTCGAAACTTCAAAATGCATCTGAAGTGAGAATTATTAATAAATATAATCTGGAGAAGCAGCGTGGAGAATAAACAGAAAATTCAACATAGGAAATCAATGTAGTCAATCTCTAGATTATACCGACTCGATAATGACACTCCAAGTGTTGCTCTTAGTTTTTCTATGGCATTTTCCATGTTTTCTATATCTCAACTAGTTTCCTCTAGAAAAGTAGTTTTCCTTTTTATTTTTCCTTTGAGAAACTCTTACTTCGTCACAACGTTAAGAATTTCGTATTTATTTAATTAAAGCTG
This sequence comes from Pachydiplax longipennis, assembly GCA_036926295.1. Classification (NCBI taxonomy): domain Eukaryota; kingdom Metazoa; phylum Arthropoda; class Insecta; order Odonata; family Libellulidae; genus Pachydiplax; species Pachydiplax longipennis. The sequence continues at coordinate 1,184,248 of JAVFKF010000006.1, read as the reverse complement.
AATTTTCAGAAATAAAAATGAAAGATTATTCTTCTGAGATATTATATTATAACTTTAATGAAAATCGGTAACAGTTTCCATCAAATATTCTATTTGAATGCTTAACAATATTCACAGAAAGAAGAACATACATATTTAGCGTAAACCAGGAGTTATATCATCTTTATGATAGCTCAAAGATCTGTGTGGCTCAGCCAAGATTAAAAAGCGGTATTTCGAATACACGTTTTCCGTCCTGTTGATGCGGGTGGGGAAATGAGGTGTGGTCGAAAGCGTGGGCAATTGACGGAGTGTAACAATGCCAAAGAGAATACGTAACGGCAGGTCGATGGAACAACGGCGGCAAGCAAGGATGTGAAAAGAATATCCCTTAGAAAGTGATTTTTATTTCATTAATTGAGGGAATTCGACAGATAAAACGCGGATACGTGACGTTGCTTGTTGGAAGCAGTTTACGTTTGAATTCGGTCATTAAAATCTCCGGCGTCGAATCGAATATAACCAGAACTAATATCGATCAAATAAAGGCATCTCGCTAATCTTTAACGGTCATTTATTTCTTAATCTTAATCATGGAAATTTTTAAACAATCTTCAGCGTTTGATCACCTTTAATTTGATTTCTTTCCATATTAACTAATCGAAACATTCTAAAGGAATTCATATGCTGAAACAATCACCATTGGGCTATGCGTTGACATACAATTTTTAGTCGGCAATACAATTTTGTCTGAGGCACAATGATTTAGATGTATTATTTGTCTTGGCGAACGCAGCAGAAAAAATGTATAGGAATATTTTATGAACTCTTTTAAATCCTCATCTATCGATGCAAAAGTAAATATTATTCAAATCTAGTGTGCAGGTAGCTAAGTATTATGGCGATTACGAAAGAAATATATTTTAGTAACCTTATGTTGATTCGGAATTCGTAGAAGAAAGTTTGATCTCTCACTTAAAAATAGTGTGAGCATATATATTGAAATTCTTCCATTGGTTGATATAGGAATACCGCCGATTAGCCCGCTTCGTGGCCATGAAGCTGTCTTCTGAACAGCGGTTGAGATGAGAAATCTGGTTCACATAATCTCCATATACAAGGCCATCGTTCGACATGAGATTTTCCAAATCAGAAGCCTAAAAATACCTCCAGTGAGTAAGCGATCGATTACCTTCGAATAGATTTTATTCTCGAGAACCGATTTCTTTGTCAAGGGTTTCAAATATGACGATGAAAATAAACAAGTTGCCAAAACTCATCAGAAAATTGTATATTACGTTAACACCGCTAATTTTACAATTTTATTTACTACTACCTGTAGCAAACAATTTTATTCAGCCACAGGTCATGAATTTAATGAACTTCTCACTTTAATTCCAAATAGGAATGCATTAATTTAAACTTGAAACATTTTCATTCTTCCATATGAACATTTTTTAAGACGAGTCATCTCTCAAAATACAAAAACGTAAACACGGACTGGAGCTAAACGAGCCTAAGAAACCTAATTTCTGTGTTATAAATGTTTAGAGAGTAGTTTAGAGAGTAAGGCCAGTTCCTTCCACTTAAAGCATTCCTGGTATTAATATATTTTCGGAAGGAACTGATCTCTTTATGAGAGAGATATTTATGAGATGTAGTGATAATATTCAAAACGAAATCACAAAGATGGTGAAGGACAAATCTCGGCATTGATAAGGAGAGGATGTAAAAGAGATTAAGATGAGAAGAGGTGGAGGAATTTGTTCTTCCTGGGTCGAAGTGTTTTGTTGATTGCTGGAGGTCATTCCGATTACAAAAAAGTAGCGAGGTCAAACGAACTGTGACGGTCTGGGACGTACATTTCGACGTTTCTCGAGACAATAGATTAACATTTGCACGACGATGAGTAATCGACTATGTGGTATGGAGAAATGGTTCGAATTTCTGTAAGTATTTCAGCGCTGTTTCAATCGCTCTGACATTACATTCAAACTTCGTAAAATGGTTTACTTACCGTATTATAGTACACAAATTCAACTCAATTTGTTCTTAAATTGATCGACTTACACTTTAGATAGATAAGTAATAGATTTTTCCTATCATTCTTCCACTATTTATCTATTTTCCCTATTATTTCCTGTATTAAAGAGATTGTGGTTACAGATTTTCAATATGAGCCAAAAACAAAGTAATATCGATAAAAAAATAAACATCCGGAGCTATTCGCGCAGGCCTATCTTAAAGATAACGTGAGCTTTATCTGTTCGACTAAGTTTCATCAAAATTCCAGTCAGAAGAATCTTCTTGAAAACCTTGAGATTTCGAAAGAATTACAGCATTAGATATAAAAACAGCCTGATGATAATGTTTGTCTCTGACTTGATTTATGAAGAAATGGTGCGTAGAAAATATAGCTCACTGCTAAAAATATCAATGAAATGCAATGAAAAAATTCCTCAAGTGATAGAACTTGAACTGTCATAGTGTGAGGAGCCCAAAGGATATTTTCACATTATTACATTTTAGGTTCTGTGGTTATGGAAGAAAGCGACCTCTGATTCTAAGATCAGAATTATCGCACTTTTGAAATTATGGGTAAACTTGAAACCAACCGCAGACTGTCGGCACGCTTGAGCTTATAGTGAATTTCTAATTTTAATGTTAATTCAGTGGATTGGAGAATACTAACTTTTCTGAATGATGAATGCTTCATCACATTTCACCCGAAAAACACCTTTAGTGGCATAGCTTCAGTCAAAGTTTCGATTAAAAGACAAAAATGCTCTCTTAAACCTTTGTGCTTGTTTTCTATTTCTTTGAAACTACAAAATGAAATGTCTGCCTTTATAAAAATTCATCCACGATTTAATTATTGTTTATTTTAATTCCTTATTTATGATAAAGAACTATTTCTAAGACACGAAATTATGCATTTCATTCTCTCATAAAGAAGTACTTAAACTGTACTAATGCCCCCTGTGGGGCATATGTTAGGTTTTCAAACGTACGCATCGTCCCATTTTTTCCAACCAGTGGGTTTTTTCATCGAAATCTGGTGAAATTCATAGCTTCGATTGCGTCTAAATGTCTCTGTATCCCACCGCATCCTTCAACTCAGCTTTTACATTTAATCAAAGAACTTCAGTTGTAATTATAGAATCGTAGTAATATCGTTAAAAGTGATTCGACAGCTGATCGCAGATTAAAAGTGATTGCTTCGACAGCTTCATTTCGCTCCCACCGGGAATCACACCCGGAACCGCTCGATATAATCATTTTTAAATCTACGGAGATCCGATATTTTTATGCATATCAACATATTTGCATGTAACACATTTATATTTCATGTTTCATTGGGAGCTTACTTGAAACTTAAGCGAATGACTGATTACAGGCCTAATATTCTTAGTCTACTTACTGCATTGTAGATATTGCCCATTTAGATAAACTAAGAATTTTTGTCTCAAATTGTACTTAATTCTCACGATATAACCCACGTGTATTTTTTGAAGCACATCTCTTTTAATGTTTCACGCTTCACGAATATTGATAATTTAACCTTTTTCTTTAATTTCAGGAAAAGATGGCGCTCGGTTGGTGTATCCTGATGCTGTTATCGGCTGCGGCTTACGCCGATGGCTACTACCGCACCACCAACAATCTGCTATCGCATCCACTCACCATCGTTCAGGAGCGTCCATATGCCGTCGCTCGCTCCTTAATTCCCACCACTCTGTACGTGGTGCCAAGAGGCTTGGTCAGGGTCCTAGACCACAGAGTAGCGTCCCACTTCTCCGAGGCCACTCCAGGAGTCCGCGTGGTTCTTCCAACGCCCATTGTGGTCTCCGGCCCAACCGCCACCATTCCCTTCCCCTCCGAATTCACCGTCGACCACGAACCTGGTGTTCGAACCCCGATGAACGTGGGGGCAGTCATCGCTCCCGTACCGACCAAATCCATCCAGTACCCCATCACCGTCAGAATCGTGTATGCCGTAGCAACGATCGAACCTCATTCGTTCCCATCCTATGCCTTCCCCAACTACTACTACAGCTATCCTCGTTACACGTACCACACTGCCCTGGCGGTACCAAACGCCGCCATCAAACCAGAAACTGCTCCATCGACTGCCGAAGAAGGAGAGGTGACAAAGGAGCCTCAATTGGTGACCGTTCTGGATTTTCCCACCTCCGTCGCAGAGCCTGGCTCCTTATTCTTCCAGCCGCCCCTCACGGGGGAGGAGTTGGGCAACAGAGAGCCCCCGCAAGCAGTTGTTCCCGCTGGGATCGTTCAGTCCGCAGCACCAATCCCTAACTTGTCGGTGTTCGTCAATAGCAAAGAGTCGCCATACCTGCAGGTCCTCAGGGACGAGGCGCTCAAGGCGAGATCTCCGTCTTCGTTTGTCATCCACGGGGACGCTGTGCAAGTGGAGGCCTTGTAGAGAGGAGCGATAGAATCGCGGTCTATTGATCGGAGAGACTTTAATTTTTGGAGGAGAAGAGCGCTGTTTATGGCCGCGAAGTGCGAGTTTCTCAAAATGCCGCATTTAATGGGATAGGAAAAACAAACGGAACTGTAAAAATAAGAAATGAATTGAGCTAAATTCGAACGAAAATTTCGCCCCGGAAAACTTTCAAATGTTTAAGGTGCGGCGCGGTTTGGCGCTGCGTTCGAATTGCAAAAGAATTAGACGATCGAAATTCCATCCAATTGGCTCCATTTGGCAATAAAATGTCTCCGGGTATAAAAAGCTCGATTCCATCGCCGCCTTCTCAAACATCTCTTCCGCCTTCGTGAAACACAAAAAGCACACACGCATAATCTTCGGTTACCTGCAAACGAAATTTATCAACCAGATAATTTTTTAATAAAGGCATGTTTATTTTATGATTTCGCGGGCCGATTGTTATAAATCATCGCTCTAAACTTTTATGTTCAGGAATTATTTTTCGGTAGAGAAAAATTGCTTGGCAACGAAATCATGAAATAAAATATGAATTACTTTTTGTTTTGATGCCAGTGATGTCAAAGTTACCATAAACATGCTATTGTGTTCTTAACCTCTCCTGTTTTCTTTTCCATTACCACGGAAATGTCAACTAATATCTTCTTAAGATTATGTATGGAGTAATGTATCTTATAAGACTCTGCTGCACTGATGTTCATGAAATGTATATTCGTAACAAGTCAATAATTTCGATCTGTATCGAACTTTCACTTTTCCTGTAATAATATAAATAAATCGCTTCTTTACCTTAGACTGAGTTTAACTTTTCTGCCTTAACCTGCAATTACATCGCTTTGCTTAGATTTTCATTGCTCGAGAGCTAAATGGGCTGGCGAAGTGATTTCATTGAGTGCCTTTCAACTCTTATTCCTTAAATTTATGTAGCTAATCATAATAATAAATCTTATTTATTTCGGCGATCGAGGCTCGCTTTACATTTAACGCTTCCGTCGTATAAAATTCGATAGAAAGAGTCAGCTTGAAAAGGGCATAGAAGAAAACTAATTTGTGGGTTTAAAAATCTAAGTTAATTCTTGTTAATACTCCGCAGCAGGAAAAGACCAGAAAGAAAGGGAGTGTGAAAAACCTGCGAAATCTACAAATAATAAAAAACTAAATTTTAAGGAAAAGGCAACTAAAAGCATAAATCAATACATCTACTATTTATATACCTAATATAAAAAGAAGTACGTTAAGAAATGGACATTAAGAAATACAAAAATATGGATTACAAGATATTACAGAATGAAAAATAGCAAACAAAACGAAAAAGAATAAAAAAGGAAATTTGTAGTAAAAAACTTTGTCCGAGTTCATTGATAAAATTAATTAATTTTAGAGTGGAAACGTCCAAGATATTCGGAAATGCGATTTGATATGAAAACTAACCTAACAGGTGATACATGATTGTTCATGTAAAATATAAGCATATCGTACAATATACGAAAGTTAATATATTTAATATAGCTATATATAATAGATATATACCATCAATTGTAAAACATGTAAATAATGATGGAAAGAGATGAACGGATTGCAATGTTGTTGGCATAAACAAAGAGAAGAAAAAGTAAGTTGGAGTTGGGAAAGGAAATGTGGGGTGAATGCAAAGGGGCTGACAGAATAATGAATACTGAACGAGTTAATAAAATAGTTACAGAAAGATTGCATTGGTCAAATATTCATGAAAAAGGATAAAAAAGGAAAGCGACTGAAATTCCGGCTGCACATGTACACCAATGAAATTAAAATACTAATGCATGATTTATGAATGAGGTCTGATAGAAATTATCCCTGTTTTGTCAATGAAGTCATTTTATCATAATACGGCGCTTTTTATTTTATACCAAAATCATTTAATCACCGAGCCTAAATCACATATAAAGAAAAGAGAGTGCCCTTTGCCTGAAACTGATACTTCAGCGGATCCATCCAACATCTTCTATTATATATAGCTACTTCTCCGGATATACCTATATATAGGGGATACGAATTCTAATCATGTTCTACAAGTGGCATCGACGTGACATTTTTGCGACGTACTGGTCCCACTCTGTAGCCACCAGAATAATTCAGACTTCGACACTAGCTACCAGGTCGATAAATCGGTAGGTTCGATACCAGAAGGTCCCAAAAATCGCAATTTTCCCATAAGAATGCATTGCGCGGATTTTTGAAAATTATTTTGAGGCACTTATCGTTAAGATAGAGGAACCAAAAGCTCGAAGGTTGGAGTTGAGATACTCTTCTGTGGTACCAATGGTAGAGATGTTACCAATTGAACGTGAGTTCGACGCCAGATGGGTGCGAAATTCCTCCTTAAGAAATGCATTGCTGCAATTTTTGACCATTTTTTTAAATGTCTTCCCGATAAGCTGGAAAGATAAAACCCAGAATGTCAACAAAAGCGATTGAAAACATTCTTTCACGCGGTTCACCATTTCTCTAATGGTCCTTGGTTCGATGCAAGAGCGTCATTCCGATTCTGCATTTCAAACCGGGATAACGGAATCTTATTTTAAGACCTTCCCGATATAATATTAAATGGAAATCTTGGAACAGATCAGAATGGCACTTATATAATATTAGTATGCAATTCTCACTCACGAAAGGGTTCGACGCCAGGCGGTCTTTTGCACGATCGTTTGAAAATTCTTTTGAGGCCGTTCTCGGTTTGATATAACAATGAAAATCAAGGGGCTTGCAGATGAGGTGGTCATCTATAGTAACAAGGAATGAAATGTTTCCGAAAGATTGCTGATTAGACGCCATGTGGATTTAAAGTTCCTTCTTTTAAAATGTATTTTTTGGGATTTTTAATAAATGCTTGGAATGTTTTCGCGATAGCATGGAAAGATGAAATTCGGAATGTGAATAGTTACATATTCGTATGTATCGGAGGATAATCGGATTCTTATGGTAAATTTTCACCGATTAGCTTGCAGTATGCAAGCAACTTTTATTCGTTAAATATTCATTTGAAACACTTTCCTTCTCTCGAACTTAGAATGATCTTCCGTCTTGTTCCCCGTCAATAATCTGAGGAGGACGAAAAACAAAGTTGCGAATACGAGCAAGTCGATTTATTCTATTTCACCATGAAAACACAATTATTTTCAATAATATTGTATACCTAATCTGCTTCAAGTCATAGCAGCCGAGGGCTTCCTAGTGGTGTCCTCCATGAGAATGACGAAATGGCTGATCAAGTAACAAAATTTGTGACAACTGAAATCAATAACAATTACCGGAAGAATGTCTCAACCTTTTCTTTTTCGATGATTCGGACATATATAATAAATCAAACAAAGAAGTTCAATCAATAATAATAATAAATCAAACAGAAGAAGATGAAGAGAATTTCTCTATCAAACAATTTAGTTCTAACTCAAAGGTGGTGCGAGAAGTAGTGAGTAAATCCTCCGTAGTTAGTTTCTTCGTAAGAAAAATTGCGTGCGTCCGAAATACCCGTACATAATAAATAGAATAAATATAAGCGCAATAGAATACCTCGGGATAACTCTGACTAAGCTAGTAAAGAGCTCGGCTGCGTAATATCTATTGCCGGTGGATTCGACGTAAAGGGTTAGAGAACGATGCTGTTTCACCTTGTTCAAGCCCCATCTGGCGTAAGTGGCAAGTATGTAAGATCCAGTGGATGAAATGGGTTTCCGCGAACTCGAGGGAAAGCAGCGCAAAGCGATACGTTTTGTTAAAATATGATACGAGAAAAAGGCAAGCGTCACGAAGATGCTCTCAGACGGGATTCCTTCAAAGAAATGAGCAAGGTTGCGATTAATTCTGAAAAAGTACGTTGGCATAATGGGCATAATCTATGCTCTTTCGACTCTGCTACTACTACCGATCCGACGCCTAAAATAAGAGAAATAGGTTCAAGGCAAGTCGTTTTAAGGACTATAGTAAGTCTTTCCGCAAACGATACACGATAACTACAAGCTACGGAAGGAGTAGCTCAAACATTCGGTGTCTAGACTACAGATGGGCGAATTCGATCCGATCTACTTCAAGATCGATTCTTTCAACCCGATTCTTGATTATTTTGAATCGATCTTTTAGAACCGATCTTTCGATCCGATTCGATGCATCCAACCGATCCATGAACCGATCTATGTTAATCGATTCGGACGTGCGCGATAGAGGTCTGCGTGGCCTAGGGGGAATAAAGGCAGATGCTTAAACAAATATACATACAGTCTTCGTTCTTCGAAGTTAATTTTCAATGAATAGGGCTCTTTTTTACATCACGATGCTTAGGGGCGAAAAATATTCTTTTAGAACCGATCTTTCGATCCGATTCGATGCAGCCAAGCGATCCATGAACCGATCTATGTAAATCGATTCGGACGTACGCGATAGAGGTCTATTTTCAGCAAGTTTACGACTTTTATGCTAGTTTTTTAAATAATAATGTACGAACTAATCCAATCATTATATTTTTAAATTTGCATTAAGATCATATATATTTATTAATGTGACTGTCTTTTAAAATTTCAATATTTTGACGGACTGAGCTTCATATCGTCTTATAACTGTGTGAATTTTCGATTACGGTCACTTTTGTAATAGAAGATGCCTAACAAAATTACTTTATAATATCTTCTTATTATCGATACTCAAATTCTGAAACTAAGCATAACTAAGAAAAATTGTTCAAAAGTTTTGTTTTAACAAAAACAATACGATAATAACAACAAATAAATACGATAATAACTTAAAATGCATTAAAGGAAAACTTAATTTACGTAACGTTCAACTTAAGTAATATCTACAGCATGGTTGTCCAACCTTTTGGTCCCGGAGGGCCGCTTTACAAATTTTCTAAGGCGCGCGGGCCAGCAAGGACCCCTTGATTTAGGCAACCCTTATATTAACGAAACTAAATAAAAGTTGTACTTCTTCTACAGTGTAGAAGAATATAGAACATAATATTTATTCACAATGTAACCCAAATACAAATGATCATAGTAAAACAACATTCATTTTTCAAACAAAATAACAAAATTTTTAATGTGAACTTTGAGCCTGTTTTTTCGATTCCAGTGCATCTACAAGGTGTGGCTATAAAATAACGAGACTGACGCTGCTACAGAAGAAATGTTCATGCGTCAAACGCTAGCAACCCACAGTTATGTATAGTGAAGTCTTCTCTTTCGAATGCAGTACCTCTCGCTTCTGTAAACAAATCAGTATAGCTGTAGCCTTCGTTTTCATTAGAGTTGTTTTTTTCTTTCGCCGGAAAAATGTTAAGTGTAACAATAGAGCAACAACGTATTGTTGTGAAATTTCACATAAAAATTGGAAAAACTGCTACTAAAACTTATAATTTATTGAAAGAAATGTATGGCAATGAATTTTTATCGCGTGCACCTGTTTTCGAGTGGTTAAAACATTTTCAAGATGGCCGAGAAGATGTTCAATATGATTCACGCCCGGGTCGCTCTTCCACGTCAAAAACCGATAACAATATCGAAAAAATCGGTAATCTGATTCGATCTGACCATCGATTAAGTATTCGTGCAATTGCTGAAACTGATACTACTGCAGGAATTGATAAAGAATCCGTCCGGAAAATTTTAAAAACAATTTGTGGAAGGACAAGTAATGGGTTCTCCATCAAGACAATGCGCCGGTTCATTCTGCGTTGTCTGTGAAGAGGTTTCTAGCCAAGTACAGCATCTCAGTGTTAGACTATCTGCCTTATTCGCAATATCTTGCGCCATGCGACTCCCTTCTGTTTCCTAAGGTGAAATCTGCATTATAAGGAACAATATTTGAGTCCGTTGAAGCTATGAAAAAAAAAGCGGCACGCGTCCTCAAGGAGCTGACAGAAAAAGACTTCCAGCACTGTTTCGAACTATGGAAGATTCGCATGGAGCGTTGCAGTGATAGAGGAGGGGTGTATATTGAAGGTGATAATAAGTAAATATGTATCAAATCAAAATAAATTGTTTTACAGCGTCAGTCTCGTTATTTAATAGCCACACCTCGTATATAGTATCAGGTTTGAAGAAGGTAGTTGAGATGTGAAGAGTATTTTCAAGATGCTCATCTGAAATTTTTGTTCTAACTTTGGTATGCTTCATACAGGAAAAAAGTTGCTCGCAAATGTACATGTTAAACTTTCCTTAATTCCACGTCCGTTTTGTAAAGTAGAGGTATCTAATTCCTCTCTTAAACTGTCTTCACGTATGTTTGAAGGGTAATTAGCCAGAATTTAACATGAAAGAGACCAATCGTTAGACTTCGTATCACCAAAAGGACAGCGAAACTGCATTCGGGGATTCCACAGTGGTGAGTCGGAACGCGCCGCGCTTACGAAAAATCGACTTAACTCCCAAAATAGCACCTGAATTGAAACAGTTTCTTCGGATTCCACATCTAGACACTTCTGACTATGACATGGTATAAGAGACTCGATGCATTAGGGCCGTTTTCCTATTTATATTCCTTACTTTATCTCGAAAATTGTCCAAAAAAGGTGTCCGCCATTTTGTTGCTTTAAATGAGCAAAAACTCATTTTTGTAAGCGGTGATAGCAACCAGTCAAAAGATAAAGAATTGTTGTAGATCATTGCATCGTTGTTTCTTCCAAAAGTATCTATATAAACCCTCCATAAAAACGCAAACTTGAACGTTTATCCGAAAAATTCGCGACTGCCCATTTCTGTGAAAATGGTTCAAGTTTGACGCCATGTATCTTTTTAACGCGTAAAGATATCGAAAAACAACGAACGGGAAGATAAAATTCAATCTTTTCTTAATATATATGCGAAGTTTCAAAACCCGCACTCAAAAAAAACCATTTTTTGGCTCTTGGCCAGCTTTTTTGATTCTAGCCTACTGTGCAACGTTGCAATTCTTTCTTTCCGGTCGTAGTTCTACCGGCGGCCGCACTAGGCGCTGTCAAAAATTTGCAAATGTTTTGTCCAGGACTATCCGTACTCCTCAACAGAGACGTCATGAACAGGGCATGTTCGTGAAGTGCCGGATATTTTTCTTTCGACAGGTAGAACTTATAAAAGTCCAATAGTCACTTGAATAATTTTTTCTCGAAGTTGCATATCTGATTGCAACTCTACACATTTCATTTGCAAGTTTGCAGTCAACGTGTTAATGTCAACAGAGAATGGAGTAACAAATATACTGAAATACAATCGGTGTTTTCTAAAATCTTGAAATCTATTCTCAAATTCCTGAGACAAAATAGCAATTAATGCCACATACTTTTCGTAGTTTACATGGCTTTGTTGAGCCAGTGTTTCATAGTGCATTAAGTTATTGTTCTTAATTTGAGATTGCCACAATTTCTCCTTAATTTCGAATGCCGTCACTGCTTGAAACATGTCATTTATTAATTGATTTTCACCTTGGAGACGCATATTCAGTTCATTTAAATTAGCAGTGATATCCACTAAAAAGGCTAAATCAGCCAACCGATTCTCATTTTCCAATTCCGGTACAGGTTTTCCTTTTGAGTCCATAAAACACTTTATTTCATTTCTCAAATCATCGAAACGTTTAAGCATTTTACCACGACTTAACCACCTGACTGCAGTAAAGTATACAATGTCTCCATAGCTAGTTTCCAAAGTATTCAGAAACTCATGAAATTGGCGGTGATTTAATCCTTTTGATCTTATGTGGAACTTCTTCAGTGGTACTATCTTCAGTGGAATTAATGAGGCCAGTTCTTCAGTAATATGAAATTCCTTGTCAATACCTCAAATGAATATGGCAAGTTGAGCCGTATCCGTTGCATCAGTGGTTTCATCCAAAGCTATGGAATAAAAGTTGAAAATAGCACACTGAGATTCCAAACTTTTTTCAATGGATTTCGCTATTTCTTCAATGCGCCTAGCGATTGTTTGGTATTATAAACTTATTTTACAAAAATCTTTTTTTCAGGACAAATTATGTCTGCTACGCTTTCAAGACATTCTTTAACAACGTTCTTTTATTTTCCGGTTACGCAACGCGGGCCGCACGAATGGGCTTTGAGGGCCGCGGGTTGGACACGTCTGATCTACAGGATAGATATTACAGACACAGATGCTAAAAATCCAGTGTAACTTGACCATTCCAGCCAATAAACGTCGTTGTAACCGAATCAAAACAGCTAGTAAGAGATATCATAACCGATCTCATCCGATTCGATCGATCTTTCGAATACGATCTCGAGCTTGAATTGATTCAAAGCAAACGATTCAATCCGATTCGGGAGATCGATCTTTTCGTTGAAAACTCCCATCTCTAGTCTAAACCCCCTGCCACACGCCGAAAGGCAGCTTGCAGGGTATTAATCTATATGTAGATATTACTCTGCATCACTATCCGCAATGCATGTGGTTGTGTAATATAATAACTGCAAAATGAATTGTTAACAACTTCAGAGCATGGGTCCGTAATATATTTCTGACCTCTACATCTGGTCAATTACCACGCAAGGAGAACTTGTCCATCTATATTACAATTCACAGAAAAAATTTTATAATGTTATTATGTAGAAAACATCCCTTGAAAACTATCATTTTTGTAGTTAAGAATAAGACCGAGAATATAAAATAAGCGTTCGAAGAGAATTCGATGCAGTATTAATTAGATGCATTTTTAAAAGTGCTTCGATAGCTGAGGTCATACGTGGGCTCCCTCCGGAAATCGAACGCAGGAAGCGGGGCATTGAATCAGATTACATTTATCTATACCGATATATTTATTAACGTGTAATACTGGGTGAGTAAAGGAAGAATTTGAGAAACAACCAAACTAGTCCAACAAAAGTTAGCGCAGACAACAAATGGTGATTAAATAAAACAGGACCGATTTGTCAGAATTTAAAATTAAAGTTGGTAAATATGCGGTAAAGAAGATTCGTATTATATGAGTATAATCGACATTACCTTTGTCGAAGCGGCAAGTATCCTTAAAGTCTTCCTCCTAATGAAAAACACTCCATGACACAGCAAAAACTTAACTTACTCGAGCGAAATTACGAATACCACGAAATGCGTAGTGCAAAGAAAGAGTTACACATCGAACCAAGCAAAATGCCACTCACGTTAGAAAATAAGGGACAAACAATCGAAAATCATGAAGGCACCTTCGTGCGGTCGATAAGTTGCATTGGTATCGAGAACGACAACTCACACTGAAAATTCGAACAAAGAGAACGCCGAATCCGATCTGGTATGGATGTTAAATTAATGTTCTTAAACAATTGTTCTTATGAGAGCTAATATTGTCAGTTGGCTGTTAAGATAGAATGAATCTCTGAATGCTAGTTTTCTTTCTAGATAGTTATAAAAGTTATTCCGTCAAATTTATGTTCTGCATAACTTCTGTGTACGTGAAAACTACTCTGATGACCTTAGTTCACAATGTTACTTTTCATCTTGGAGTGTGAAAACATTTACTGCGGAGCTACCGCATAGTCATGTGGGCAGCGTTCGACTTTCGTGAAAGCGGTCCCGGATTCGATTACCGGTAGGATACTTAAAATGTCGAAGCACTATTTAACAGTACTACAACCAAAATTACTGCGTGCACTTGGTTTAGGGAAAATAGAAACAAAACTTTTCCCCATCAACAGCGCTGCTGTTTCTATTTTCCTGATTTTCTTTATTTACTTGAAGAAATCAACCATGTTATTCTTCTATGCAATTCATTGTATGCAAAGTAATTAATGCATGTTTGAAAATTAAAAGGCTTTCAATTTTTTCATGAATTGTGAGTGATTAACAAATTAATTGGGTAGCACTCCACTTTAAGGAACCCTGCTGATGATGATGTACATCAAATTTTACTTAATTTTTCCTAAATAAACAATTATAAGATTACTTGCAAGGATTTCAGCACATGATTTGCAGTAAGAACGATGATTCTCACAATTTTTCTTTCGCATAAAATATAGGAGTTAAAATGTTCATTTATGAAGGAGTAGAACTTTATAATTTATTTGTAAAACTATCCAATTATCCAGGTCTCAAGTCATGTAATGGATGCAGTTGTCTCTTGTTAAGTCTTGTACAAAAGATCACTTCCAGAGATCACCCATATGTTATGTTACCCCTATCACTTCACTTCAAGTTAGTGGATGTGATACTGTATTTAACATCCCTTTTCTCAAAGTTACATGCATTCATAAACTGTTCAACAGATCCCTTCTCTGTATACAAAAACATTTCCAACCTTCATAATTATCTATGCCACTTTCCCTGAAGAGAATTTTAAAATAATTTCAGAAGATTCTCTTTCATTGATGGAAACATAAGATGTACATTATTATATCTGTTTGAATTAAAACTATAACTGAATGATCAACACATATTAATTCCATTCAACCTGGATAAAATATGTAGTAATACAATTATTTTTATTTGTTATAATTTGATTTTTTCATGGCTTAAATCATTTTTGCCTTACCTTTCTTTTCCCACACACGAGAAGAAAATTAATCAACATTTAATTTTGTTAATAAATTGAGTATTTTTTATAAAATGAGCAAGAGATAAGCATGTCTTTCTCCCTTCCTCTAAGAAACATCTCCTTAGTTTGTTTAATTCCATAAAATAAAATCTCATATCTTGTTTTAGTTTTCTACTTGAAAAAGATTAAGGTAATGCATAAAAATGTTGCTTAATTGTGTAAATTATTGTTAATATTGTCAAATTAGATAAAAAGTTGTATCAGTGAGGGGTTTATTGCGTAATCATCTGTGCGTTTGTGCGTATGTACTGTAACACTCAGGTTTATATAAACGGCACGATTCATATGTTAAAATTAAGTTTTGAGTTCATGTTTCTCAGTCATAGTGGAGTAGGAAAAGAGATTTTTTACCAAAATTTTTTATGTTAAGCAGTTTGTTAAACAAGATACCATTGTAGTCAATTTGAGGCGTTCATCTGCCTTTTAAGGAATTATTCATGATGCCTGAATAAATTATAGCCAACTCCTGTTTTGTACAATTTTAATAGCAATCAAAGAAAGATTTATGAATAACTTATACCCATAAAGTTATGATATATTGTTTCCAAAAGTAATACTTCACTCTGATTTTTTTCAAAAATTTGGCCAGCATTATAGCCATAAACATGACCATACAATCATGCCATATAAACACAACCATGGCAGTACCATTCAAAAATTATGATTTCCTTAACAACTTTTCTTAAAAAAAAGGCAACTCTTGGCCATCTTCTTCATAAACACAAATATGTGGACCAAATCAGTCACATCTCTGTGTGTATATATTCAATTCATTTAAACTTGCCAAGCCTAAAAAGAGGCAAACAGCAAATAAATACAAAACAAAAAAAGGTCACACCATTTAAAACATCTCCATGAAGCAACCAGTATAAAGGCTACCCTGCTTCAAATGATTATTCTTTGAATCCACAGAAAGAGACAATATCACAGTCACACAGGAATTCAGTCGCAGTACTTGTGGAGTGTAAGACGAGGTATAATGTTCATTGACTGAAGTTCTTGGAAAAGAAGTTTACAGGCATAAGGAATTCTTATAGAAGAGACAGAAGAGCTAGAGTGGCAGTAATGGCACCATCCTGAGTATCCCAGTAGACCACACTTGTTGCAAACATCCACATGGAATGTATCACTGGAAATCATCAGCCTTTCAACAAGAAGCATACTGAAGATAAAAGAATTGAGTTGAGTACAATCTAAAGATAATATTAATCATACTTTACATTAACAAAAGGTTGCAAAATACAAAAGGAATCAATTAAAACATTACAAACCTATATAAAATACTTGTAATATAATATCTCTCACTTATTAACAAATCTTCTAATGACCTTTCTAAAATCATTCAGCATTTCAGAGCTCATTACTTTCATTTAAACAACTCATTACAGCACATTAACTATTTGATCTAATGTTTACCATTTTATAAGATTGTTATGCAGAGGGTCCAGATGAAAGGTATCAAAATATAATATTAATATTTTGGAAGGTTTTTATTATACAAACTTGTGGTTTACAGTATTACAGTGGAAAACGCTGAAAGTATTGTTTTTCACAAAATAAATTTCTAAGTCAGTCTTGGAGGTATGGCATACATGCAGACAATTTCATGAAAGCAACAATGAGATTTTCGAGAATTTGTTTTATAACAAAAACAATTTCTCGAAAACAAATATATTATGACTCTATGCATGATATACTATAAATAATGTACATGTGAAATCAATATTTGCAGGTGTGACTTCATGGAAAGACATCGCAGAAATTAAAAAGCTTTGCACTTTCCCCACAGAGGAAGCCCCTATGGAAAATTTGAAGTTTTTTTCATTCCTAACATGTAATGACTATGTGTAATAGTTTCCTATGGCTTTATTGTGGTGTTCACCAGCAAAGAAGGTGTGAGGGCTTTCCTCTGTGTCTTGATATTACAGTATGTGTGATACTCATGCCTTTTCACCAGCTTGCTGTGTTTTGTATTGGGTGAATAGTTAACAGATTGATGTATTGACGTAGCTATGTTTTGACAATGATTCTGAGATAATGTGATATCTGAAGGACTGATTCAATCTGTGCCTGTGTGGTAATAGAGATTGTAGGATATATGTGGTGTGAATGTGTTGGGGAATGTTCTGAGGATTTAATCCTGTTGATGTTTTTGCATGTGTTCAGATATTAATGATGGTGATATTGCTGAAGAATGTTGGTACTTTGGGACTTCAAGCATAAGGGATTCTAGAGTGTTGGTCTATTGTGTAAAATTTAATTAATTTACTTGACAATGTTCAGGGGCTTCCGCCTGATGACAGCCTCACTGCAGCATGTAATAATAATAATAATAATGCAACCTCACTCTGTGTTGTTCAAAACATGTTAGATGTTAACATAACCAAAGGTTCCTTTATGCAAGCTTCCAGATTCTCTGTGCTGCTGATCTTTTACACAATGTTCTTCCCATGGGAAAAATCTAATAGGGTAAAGTGTGGCAATTTATGAGACCAGGTAACACCTAAGCCCCCTGACATCTTGTGATTCAGATATAGTGATCCTCACCAAGGACTAGGCATATGGGAGAAAACTAAGAGATCTTTCAAATGGTGTATACAAGACATATGTATAATAAATACTTTCCAAGTATATGTCATTTTAGATACCATTTGGTCATTAGAGGAGGACTATAATAGATCGAGTGAAATCTTCAAATAAGTAAATGAGAATTGTAAAGCAAATCTCTAAAATCACCTTTTAGCTGAACGGAGTACCTCAAAAAATTTTAGATGTCAACAGTTACCACTTAAGTAATTACTTTTACTCCTTGCCTACCAACTATTTTCAAGAACAAACTATCCACAGAAGGGTGAATTGACTGGAAAAAACAATATTTTTGGCATCTATTTAATTGTTTTCATTCTAATGAATTCACTTGCTTTCGTGGACTAGTGGTTTTACTCAGATAGTCTCTCTTCTTCTTATATCTTCTTTGATGTCAACTCATCTTGTCTTTCGTGTTTTTGTAAGAATCTAATTAAAGTTGTTCTTGGTATTTCTGAAAAAATGATTTGGCTCTTAATTATTAGTCTTTTAAACATTATTGAGACCTCTACGTAGAAATAAATAATGAGGAATGTTTCGATGAAAATGCAATTAGAAAAGTGCCTGCATGGAAAATTACATACTTTCATGTATATTTGCTTAAAAACCTAGTTTTTCTTCATTATTCAATTTTTTTCTATACTACGATATACTATGAAATTGAAAAAGCCACATTAAACAAGCAACCAATTCTTCTTTTCCGATCTTCTAATTCATTTTCATTATCATGACTGAGGAAGAAATAATTACTATGTGAAAATTGACTTTATCATTGCTGGATTAAAACTCTCCTATTACAGTTAAACTCTATCATTGCTGTTATATTTTCATGCATTTTAATTTTCATACTCTTCAATACATATTTTTCATTAGAGAGGTTTCATTTACTATTTAGAAATCAGTACATTATTCACATCTTCATGGCTGGGAATTAATCTTTTTTATCAGCTTCTTATCTTTCCTTTAAATCAGACGTGTCACTTCCATTTGATTGATCCACCCCTTTTAAACACACATTAAATTATTCCATTGTTTGAATTTCAGTTATTCCTACTTCTAACTAACACCAACTATCTCTTTTCTATGAAATTAATTTCTTTACAATGTTTTCATCCAATTTAACCCATAAGATAATAGATAAAAAGGAAGGCATTCAGAAATATTACACATTTATCATTAACTGTAAAGTATAATGGAAGATGGTGAACCACTGACACAATTAAGTACCACTGACAATGAGAATCTCCATCACCAACAGTTTTGCTTCTTCAAGCACAAAATAATAAGATTGAAAATTTGATAGGTGTTTAACATATCATATACTTTAGATGGATAAGGAACAAACATATCCCATCATTTTCATCTCTATCTTATGTTATTCACCGCGGGATGGAAGTTGGGCAAGAATAGGGCATATGAAGGTTTAGGAAGGGTGAATGGTATTTAACTTAATCTTATAAGGCTACATTATAGGGAAATTGAATGTTTAACATTTTAAAGTAAAGGATGAACAATCACCTTGCTCCATATGATAAGAGGCAGTCACGTTCCATTTCTCCTAAACGTAGGCCGCCTTCTCTGGATCGACCTTCAGTGGGCTGCCGAGTGAGCACAGCACGAGGCCCTCTAGCTCTTCCATGCATTTTATCCAGGACCATGTGTTTCAGTTTCTGGTAATACACCTGTTATTTCAAGATTACATTTAGAATTTAAAAAAAAAACAGAATTTTATGAAATATACAGATTAGATTCCTAAAATTTTCTTTTGATTGGTCTCCATCATTAGATTCCTCACATCACACACTCCAATGCTTTTTAATAATTCAAATTATGAAGAAATCATAATTATCACAAGGAAAAATAGAAAAAAGGCCAACAGGACCAAGAATCATACTTAAGTCTTCCATTACAGTCTGGTGCTCTGATAATTGAGCATTTGTGGGATAGCTCCACTAGAGTAAAGATTATTTTACCACATCCATCTTTACTTCCTTAATTTTAACTTTTCATGATTATCCCCATGCAAAAATTTATGTAGTTTTTATGGTTTGTTGCAATTGTACTTTAATGATTGCAATTGTAGTTTTGTTGTAACTGCTTGTTGTTAATGTTCTAAGGAACAGAATTTTCAGAATATATATTATGAAAATAGGTTAGATGGAAGAAGAGACTTATTTGTCTCAATCTTGCCTAAGTAAAGACCTTAAAATATTCTTTTCCATGTTAAATACGAGAAATGTATGTCCTATATCACATTCTACTATTTACAATTTCAGCTTCAGCTCTTTTTCCATATTAATTACAATGGAAAACAAGGAAATTAAAGGTGACTTAGCACAAGATGGTATCTACAAAAAATCACAAGGAAGAGCAAACAGAGAGATCCAATTTATTGGGTATTGAACTAATGCTGTAATAGGTTATGTTTGACAGAGGGGAGAGCAACAAAAATTGTAAATTACCAGTTTGTGATTTGTAAATACGTTTTGATTTAATGTTCAAGAATTCAGATTAATGGATAAGCCTATTATCATACTGCAGCAATCTTTAATCTAAAAATAAACAAACAATCAGAAACTGAAAATATACACTTTGATATTGACTAATTTCAAATATAAAAATTGACTCACAGGTCCAAAAAAGATGTAAGCAGTGAGAGGCTCTCCTGTTATGCCAGAAGTTAGTATGTCTTTCCCCTGATAATTAAACCCATGCCTTATCAGCTCTTCCCCCACATCTCGGATGCGAGAACCTCCAAATGCAGTGCCATACTTGAACTTCCCTTCCAGTACACCTGCTTTTCCTGCCAACAATTCCATGAGCTTCCCAACCGTCATACGAGATGGGAATCCATGAGGATTCATTATAATATCTGGACACACACCTTGGTCGCTGAATGGCATGTCCTCTTGATTTACAATCAAGCCTTCAAAAATACAAACAGAATAAACACAATTAACATTTTGCAAGGTATATTTTCAAATACAATTCACTTCTAAAACTACTTTTATGTTGAATAACTGAATCAATTACAATACTAAACTTAATTTATTTGCAAATTAAGATTGAAATCGATGTTTTCTGATTAAAATGCATGCTCTACTTTCATAAGTTAATAAAATAATATGATATTTTCTTTTAGTACAATAGTTGAAAGCACTTCTTTGTCACATAAGTTTTAACGTTTCACAAATGAAAAGTTACATTCTCATTTTTGCCTCTCTTCTGTATATAATTAATTTGTTGATAATGGCTTGTAGTAGCACCATTGCAACTCATTCTAAATGAAATCTGCAACAAAGCACAAAGAAAATATGCTAAGTAATTATTTCATGGACACAGTGAGACTCATGGTATATCTGGAACCACGATTGAGTGAGGTGCATTACAAGAGGATTTTACTTTAAAATAAGCAAGCAATCACAAATAAATTACTTTAAGTGCTTGTTTACAGATTAGCCTTTGAATACATTACTTAAATGAACAAAATTCACAGTAATACATAAGAAAATTACAATAAAAATTATATACTGGATTGTGTAATTCAGAGTCAAAATGTTAATGAAATATGCTGATTATCTATGAAAAATATGGAATATTTCTATTATTTGAAGCTAGCAATATTATAGTCTTAATGTAGTTGATACCTGGACTAATATGGAAGTACACTAACTTATAATAATAATAATAATATTTATTTTGCCAAAGACCAGAGAAAAGCCATAGGCATCGTCAAAACAGAAAATATCTCACAAAAAATAGGGAAAAGACAATTTCCAAATACAGAAGATATGCATATTATAAAACAAAAGGTTCATCAAAAATCACAAAGTACATAATGGTTCAAAACAAAAAAAAAAAAAATTACAAGAGAGAGTTAGAAAAAACAAAAAAAAATTAAACAGTTATGTTGACTTTCATATTTACAAATTCATCAATAGAGTAGAAAGGATTTAGCAAAATCCAGTCATAAATGAGTTTATGAAAAGTTATAAAAGGTGTATCTTTTATTGTTGAGGGCAGCTTATTAAATAATTTTATTGCAGAGTAGTTTATGCTGGTTTCCGTCTTCTTGAGTCTATGCTGAGGAATATCAATAAGTTGAGAGTGACGAGTATTGTGTGAGTGGATGCTGGAACGTTGGTTAAACTTATGAAGGTTGATTTTGGCAAAAAGGAGTGATTCAAAAATATAACATGAGTATACAGGCATAACCCTCTGTTGAATAAACAGAGGCTTACAGTGATCTCTTTTGGAGGAGCCAGTTATTAATCTCATTGCCTTCTTTTGTAAAAGTAAAACACTATGAGCATGAGCTGTTTGTCCCCATAATCTTATTCCATACATTACATGGGTGTGGAAAAAGGCAAAATATACTGTTCGTAGGTATAAATCAGAGACAGATGATTTAAGCCTGCGTAACATGAAAATCACTCTTGATAATTTGCAACAGAGGTTATTGATGTGTTCCTTCCAAGTTAATTTGGGATCGAGAAAGAATCCTAGGAGTTTCACACAGTCATTGTTTACAGGTAGCTTGCCCAAAGAGAAGGTAATTGTTTGATTTTTATTCAGATTTAAAATGAGACCATTGGCACTGAACCAATCTTTGGCTACAGCCAACAGTCTCAGATTCAGAATGAGATTCCTGAAGCTTCTTGTTATGGTGGACAAGCGTAGTGTCATCTGCGTACAGGATTGTTTTGCAGGGTATGCAGAATTCCAAATCATTCACTGCAACAAGGAATAATAAAGGTCCAAGCACTGAGCCTTGAGGAACTCCATATGGAACTTTTCTCTTGAGAGATTTGTGGTGATTGGCAATTACTATTTGATGTCTGTTGAGCAAGTAAGACTCCATTAATTTTAAAGAGTTGCCCCTTAATCCATAGAAACATAATTTAGATAAAATTATTTCATGGGAAATGCAGTCAAAAGCCTTGCTTAGGTCACATAGGATTGCTGAGGTGCTCTCTTTCCTCTCGAAAGCTTGATAAATAACATCAACTAGGGATTCTATTGCATGAGAGGTGGATTTTCCCTTGCGAAAACCAAACTGAGAGGATGCAAGAAGGTTGTTACTTTCAAAATATTCATAAAGTTGTTTAAACATAATGGTTTCAAAGACTTTAGATATGACTGGGAGAATGGAGATAGGTCTATAGTTTAGAGGGTCATCTATTGAACCTTTCTTGTGAATGGGTACAATCCTAGCAACCTTAAGGTGGTTAGGAAAAAGTCCAGAGTTCAGTGAATCATTGATTATATTACATAGTGGAACTGCAATCAAGTCCAGGACAGATTTCAGCAAATAGGGTGTCATTCCATAGATGTCTTTGCTGTTGGAATTGGCCATTTTTGAGACAATGTTAATGATGTCTACTGGAGAAATTTGCTTCCAAGAAAAATTGGCTGCAACTCTTCCATAGTTGGATAAGTACTCTTTAAAGTTGTATACAGATTGAGGAATACTGTTGACGAGAGATTCAACTGAATCCAAAAAGCTGTTGTTAAATTCATTAGCACTGATGCTGGGATATTTGATTGATTTGTTCTGACAAGTTTCCTCTTTTATAATTGCCCAAGCTGCTTTACATTTGTTGTGGGAGTTGTTTATGTAGGACTCAATGCCTCTCCTTTTAGCATCCTGTAAACATTTCCTAAAATATTTTTTAAACTGGAAATAGTTTTCTTTGGAGATTGAGTTGCTGCTAGTTTTATAGATGTGATACAGATTCAGTAATTTACTTTTCATAGAGAAAAGTTCAGATGTGAACCAATTGCTGGTTAAGGATTTCCTTAGATTTGTAGTTACTCTGACATGTCTAGTTTTCGTGCTATGATGAACAGCCTCTTGCAAAAATTCAATGAATTCATCAAAAGAGACATAACATTTATCATTGATTCCATTAGCAGTAAGGATTTTTCTTAGTAAGAATCTGAAGTGGTCGATATCTAATGTAGTGATGTGTTTATGAGGATAAGGCCCTTCATCAGACTTTTTGATATCAAAAATACTGTAAGAAATACTAGCAACCAAGGCAGAGTGGTCAGAAATGCAAGGGTCAAACACTGATGTACTATAAAACCATTTGTCTAAATTTAAGAAAATATTATCCAGGCAGGCTTCAGATCTGGTTGGATTTTCGTTTGAATGATATAAGTTGAATGAAAGAAAAAGATTTTTGAAGGATAACACATCTGGTGAAGACAAACGAATATCCAAGTTGAAATCGCCACAGAAAACAAGTTTAGACTTACCTAACTTAAAGCTACGTTTGTTAAATAAGTAGATCAGCAGATTTTCAAGGCAGTTTAGGAAAATATTAATGTCCCCGGTAGGAGAGCGATAGACAGACACAACAATTAGGGAGAACTTCGGAAACAAAGCTGCACAGATCTCACAGTGCAACTCAACAGAAAACTCACTAACATTAATCTCTTCAAAGTGAAGACCTTCTTTTGCATTAATAGCAACACCGCCATTTTTAGATATGTCACGGCAGAAAATGCTGGCAAGATTATAGTTGATTAACCCATAAAATGAAGATTCACCAATAGTTAGCCAGTGCTCACAAAAGCACACAATGTGCATATTGTCATTGTTTAGCAGCATTTCAATTTCACTTACTTTGTTGCGAATACATTGCACATTTAGATGTAATATTTTCAAACTTTGAGTACTCAAATCATCTACATTGGAACTAAGCATCTCAGGGGGCGATGTTTCACCTGATCTCTTCTTAGGGTGAGGATTATTCGGTCCTAGTCATTGGGATTTTGGACAGGAAATTCCATTTTTTGCTCGGGTGGTAACGCCATTCCGATCAGTTGCAGGGTTGCAGTCAGGAACCACGGCTGGGATAGTAGCTTGGCTGGTCACTATTTCGGCGGTATACGGCCGAGTCTTCTGTTGGTTATCATTAACAGTGTTTAGAAATATAAATTTATTGACTGAAACGTTAAGAGGCCAAAAATCAGGGTCATAGAGAGTGTTCGCATGGCTTGCGTTCACTGAAACTCGGAAAGATGCGTAATCACCCTTAGTCCCAAGTTGTACCACTTCAACACTGTCTCGAATTTTGTCAGATATATAACTTTCTAGATCATTTCGTTTGGTATCTTTACTAAAGCGCCATACATGTAAGTGCATTTTTTTGGGGATTCCAGAGAGACCGGAATCAGGGGTTTTGGTACCGATGATAGCATTTCGGCGTGGTCGCTTGCGAGTAACCATCCTCCACGTGTTGACCTCACCGGGAGACTGATTCACCTCAGAGTTATCGACTAAAGAAGTTGAAGCTAATACATTATTATGAGAGGGCTCAATAACTCTCTCAACTCGCCCATTGGGGACTTTTCGGGAAAGCTTGGGATCAATAGGCGTGTTATCAACGGTAATGGAACGGCTAACATAACCGGAATTCATGGTATCAGACACTTCACTGTATTGCATCCTTTCTCTATTATTCACTTGATTATGAACACTTTGATTTTTTAGGGACTTCAATTCTTCCTTAATCACCTTAAGCTCGAGAGCTAGAAGATCCAATGCATGGGCACGATCCAACGTACAGTTCAAACAGGACCAGTGAATTGATTCGGATCCCTTAAGGAATTTATAAGACACTTCATCTAAACTGGAACACTTAAAATGAAATGTTAGTCTGCAAAATGCGCAGATAACAATTCTATCACTGTTTTGAAAGCAAATAGCGCAGGAGCTACAAACTCGTGTTGCCGCCGCCATCTTGGATCGATCAATCAATATAATGTAGAAAGCTCAAAATATTCTGGCCAAATTTTATTGAACACCATCATAAATCACATACAAAGGTTGTATTTTCCACTGTTATGATCATCATCAGACCATTTGCCCTGATGATGATTGAAACTGGTCATCTTGAATAAAACACTTTGGAAAATACAACTTTCGTGATTTACTGTTGAAAGTTGAATTCACTGTTCATTCAAAGTTGTTACATTATAAATTTTGTGATAAAATTTATCGACTGATTCAATACTTTGGTACAACTTTGCCAGTTGGACACTTTCGATCAGCACATAAATGATAAAGATTGAAAAAAATTACATTCAAGATTAGCATTACATTAGCTCTATTTTAGAAATACTCATCTTAGATGGAGAGAGATAAATTTGAATTCATTAGATAATTATTTTAAATATTAAAAAGGAATTTTTCGGAAAAAAATCTATTTTACTAACAAGGAGACTATACACCGTCGGACACGATTTAAGTGGTAAGACTCGGTAATTTGATAGATATCGAGTCAAGATTGATGAATCACCCCCAAAGTTGGGTTTTATCTGTGATAGTTTTCACAGAAAATGAACTTAAAGTTTAAGCAAATCAGCTACTTTATAATGCTAAGGGTAGCGAGTTCCTACATAGGATCGCCTGGCGTAGTGGTATGGTAGTTGCTTCCGAAGTCATTTTTGTTGGGTTCAAGCCCATACGCCGAAAAAAATTTTTTCTCTTTTTTTCTTTCACGTAGTCTTTCGTAATCTTAATCTTTATCTGTTTTCTTCTTTCGGTGAATTTAAATTTATTTTCCGGAAGTTATAGAATTTTTCCCACGGTGAGTCACCCATTTCTTCAAATTAAGCGCAAATACTTCTGTCCGCATATATACGGACGCATCGTATTTAGAGGCATCGTCTACAACAGGGGAAGAAAATGGTCAGGGCAAGACATCAAGTTCTAGCGGGATGAAATATAGGCCTTCACCAATAAAAAAGGAGAGAATTCGTCTGGAAATTAAAATTAAGGCTGTAACCATGGCGAAAATGCATCCGAACTGGACAATAAAATCTTCACTTCATGCCTGTGTAACGCGATGTTTGAAAAGAATTTCCAATCTTGAGTGTGGGAGCTGGATATTAAATCTGGTGGAACAGATACGTCAGTAGAAGTGATCGGTTTTCAGCAGAGGACTTCCTGAAATCGGCGGTATTATTTCAAGATCAGTGCAGGAATCTGATTCCGGAATTCGACCCACATTTCATAATAAATACGGACCAAACCGGATGTCAGTATAGACTAGATATAAAACATACTCTTATTCATGGCGGCGAGAAATTAACGGAGGTGGGTATGCGGCAATTAGGGAAACTGACGCATTCGTACATGCGAACTCAATAAAAGTGAATGAACAAAGGATATTGTTAATTTTAGAATTTCTTAAATAATAAATACTTGAAAAGAATATTTTCTATCACAGACTCCTTGAATTCCTCTTTCCCTTACAGGAAGTTCAGATACTGTGTTCAGACTTCAGAATTGGTAAGTGTCAGGTAGTGCAATAACAGTTGCCGTTAGAACGAGCAGCTGGATGTAGGAGAGGTTTGAATATTTGGACAGAAGTATTTGCGCTTAATTTGAAGAAACGGGTGACTCACCTCGGAGCAGCTACCATACCACTACGCCAGGCGCTCCTCTGGCGGAACTCGCTACCCTTAGCATTATAAAGTAGCTGATTTGCTTAAACTTTAAGTTCATTTTCTGTGAAAACTATCACAGATAAAACCCAACTTTGGGGGTGATTCATCAATCTTGACTCGATATCTATCAAATTACCGATTCTTACCACTTACATCGCGTCCAACGGTGTATAGTCTCCTTGTAAGCATCATATCATTTTCAGAATGAAAATATCAATCTTAATATATTATTTTTAAACATCCATTTTTGGTGACCATTGCTTCTCTCTCTTCACATTCCATAAAACATATAAATGTTGCACCATATCAAAAAGAAGGTTCTAGCTAAAAATAGACCAACAAATGAAAAATGCACCATTTGGTCAAAACAATTGAGTTAAAATTTTCACTTTTGAGCCCAAAGAGTTTTGTTACTGGCTGTATAAATATTGAATCAATCGATACAGACAAGGTATATTAAAATGGACTCTGACACAGAACATGAAGTTATGCTTTTCAGGTGAGTTAGTGTTAGTGTATTTGTTGAAACGTATTTGGGTGGCGAAATAGAGTATCTGCAAAATTTTTGGACAGGGAAACTAGTATTCCTTATTTTAGTATTAATGATTTCTTTTTAAATTATGATTTCCTCAAAGAAAACTTCCACTGACCTGTGACTCCTTTCTGTCCATGCCTGCTGCTGAACTTATCTCCAATCTCAGGCCTGCGAGTCTGTCTTAGCAGCAGTTTAATTAGGAAAGCATCATCCCTGTTCGATGAAACCATAACTTTCTCCACATAAGAGGGAACGGGCCCTTTGTAAGTAACTGGAATCTCTTGATAATCAGTGGCTGGATTTCCAAGAGGCTGAACACTTGGACCTGTTCCTGCAGCTGGGGGTGGGCCAACTGGAGTTTGGGTCACCTTTGGCATAGATTTATTGACAAGCACCTGAAGAAGGGAATTATTTTAAACACGAAAAAAAAGGCAAAACCTCAAATTATTTAAGGCTTTCTTAGGGTTATTAGCATTTGCAGCAATCCTTTAATTTAACATGATAAATTATGATTACCATAGTATTTTACCCTATTATTAATTTAGGAAATACTTATTACAGAAGTAAAACAAAGCCTAAAAATGGGCATACTCTATGGGACAATTTTTCATTCTAAATACAGTTCCTTTAGCGTAGGATTAATTTAACACTAAAACAGAGTAGCCTCAATATAGGAATAGTTTAGCACACCTAAGCATAAGATACCAGTGATTGCTAATACCTTTAACTTTTGAGGTGAAAATTTTGAGTTAAAAATTTCTCAGAAATAAAAAAAATAACATAGCTAAGGAAATAACTAAGGACTACAAACACCTGAGTGAAATGAAAAATGTTTAGGCAATAATCACAATAGTAACACATCTCCACCTCAGTTCTCTGAACAGACAAGACATTTGTTTGACTTGGTCAATTATTTAGCTTTAGTGAAAATTAACTCTGTTCAAATGTAAAAGGTAAAATTCTGGATTTGTTCTTTACAAATTTGAATAATGTGATGGTGACCAAATCTGATTAGCCTCTCTAATTGGTTGATGGTCACCATTCTCCTCTGCAGTGTATGTTCCCAATTAAATATAGTAATAATTTCATCCAGTGTTATTTATATACTTATAATTTTAGTAGAGGTGATTATATCTGGATGAAAGAATTTCTTTCTGCATTTGATTGGAATGTGTTAATTAACCTTGACCTTGATTATGCTGTTGATTGTTTTTATTGTATTCTAAATCAGACTATTGATATTTATGTCCCAAAAGTTTACATAAAATATAATTAATTTCCTTACTGGTTCTCATCTGAACTAAAATCACTGATGCAGATGAAAAAGGTTGCTCACAAAAAGTATAAAGAAACTAAGTAATTGAGTGATTATGTTATGTTTTCATCATTAAGAACCAAATGCAAATCATCAATTTCTAGTTGTTACAATACTTACATACTTAATATTGAAAATACCATTCCGCATAACACTAATGTTTTTTGGAAACATGTCAATACTAACAAGAAAGGTGGTAACATTTCAAATGGTATGTTTCATGACAAAAATGAGGTAAATGGAAGTCAACCTATAGCTTATCTATTTGCAACTTATTTTAGTAACTTATATAAAAACATTATACTGATTACACTGACAATCCTTCTGTTATCAACAACAAAACTTTGTGAATATCAATTCAGTTAAATTATCTGCTGAAGAGGTACTAAAAGCCCTTAAGTCTATTGAGAGTAGAAAGGGCCCTGGTCCAGATAACATTCCTCCATCTGTAATTAAGTCATGTGCTTATGAACTCTGCTTCCCTCTATTTCTGATTTTTCACTCCTCACTAACTCAGGGTATGTTTCCAGATGCTTGGAAAAATAGCTATATCATTCCAATTCATAAAAAAGGTATTAAATCTGATGTTATAAACTATAGGCCCATAACAATTTAGTCATGCATTCTAAAAATATTTGAAAAATTACTACTGAATGCAATATTCCCTCTTCCTAAGCCTCTTATTATCCCTAAACAACATGGCTTCTTACCAGGTCGCTCAAGCGTAATTAACTTAGTATTACATGAAGAAAGCATCTACAATGCCCTAAATTATAATATGCAAACTGACTCTATTTACATGGAGTTCTCCAAGGCATTTGATAATGTTAATCATACTCTGTTACTCAGGAAACTTATGGCCCTAGGATTGAATGGTATGACCCTCAAGTGGATATCAAACTACTTAATAGGCAGGGGACTGTCAGTCAAGATAAATACTTTTATGTCTCAAGAGTTTAATGTATGTTCTGGAGTTCCACAGGGGTCTCACTTAGGTCCTTTACTCTTCAACCTATTTATTAATGACATCAATTCTACTATCCATAATGTTGATTTTTTGCTTTTTGCTGATGACCTGAAAGTTTATAAGTCTATACATAGAGTGTCTGATTGTCATATAATTTACAAAATTCAGTTAACCAGTTGCTTGAGTGGTGTAAAATGAACAAAATGGATTTGAATATATCCAAATGCAATTTAATAACATTTCATCACAAGAAAAAGCCAACCTTGTACAAATAAACCATTAATGATTATGAAATAAGGAGAGTTGACAGAATTAACGACCTTGGGATTATGTTTGATACATCAATTTCTTTTATTCCCCATATAGAAAAAATTTGTAATGAAGGTGTAAAATTGTTGGGTTGCATTATTAGAAATTCAGTAAATTTTAAGAAACCCAAAATACATTGTGTACATACAAGTGCTACATTGTTCACTTGTGAGACTAGTCTTGGAATATGCATCCATTGTTTGGTCTCCCTATTATAATATTCATATAACTAAACTGGAAAAGATCCAAAACAAATTCCAAAGATTCTTAAACTACAAAATAAATTGTAATAACATGCATCAAAATCTACCATTAACAGAATATACTGAGCAACAAGAACTTTATATCTGCAGAAACTTATCAAGCATAATTTTTTTGTATAAATCGATGAATGGTAACATTGAGAGCATAAAATTGGTATCACTCATTCAATTAAGAGTCCTTAAACATATGATGAGGTCGCCTGAATTATTTGTTATAGATAAACATAAAAGGAATTTTTTTATGCTATTCTCCAATAATAAGAATGCAGCAATTAGGTAATGACTTCCTTGGCGATCTGTCACTAGATACTACATGGCCTGAAAAGTCCCGAGCCTAACATAGAGATGTCGCCACTAGTAACTTTTCTGCACATTTCACTTGAGAACCAACCTTAAGATGGCACTGTTTTTAATTTCATGACAATTCATGTATTAGTTCCCGAATGGCAGCTGATTGTTTTCACGAAGTTTAGGCATTTTGCAAACGATGGAAAAAGACGAGTTTCGAGTTTTGATTAAACATTGTTTCTTGATGGGAAAAAACACTGTCCAAGCCAAAACTGGTTAGATAAATGTTACCCAACATCCTCGACTTCGGAAGCGACAGTGAAACGGTGGTTCGTGGACTTTAAACGTGGTCGTGTCAGCACCAAAGACGCCGAATGCCCTGGACGCCCCTCCGAGGCCACCACTTCAGAAAATATAAAAAAAGTCCATCTGATCGTTTGAACGATTGTAAAGCAAAGTTGCATGAGATAGCAAAGTCTGTGGGTATATCGATGGAACGCGTTGGAAATATTCTGCATGAACATTTGGGGATGAAGAAGCTTATCGCGCGATGGGTGCCTCGTTTCCTGACTCCGGACCAGAAGCAAAGACGTGTGGAGGATTCCGAGCGTGGTTTGGCCTTGTTTCAAAAAAACAAAAAGGACTTTTTGCACCAATTTGTGATGATGGACAAATCTTGGATACATTATTACACTCCTGAGTCCAATCGGCAGTCTGCAGAATGATTGGAAGCAGGTAGCAGTCGTCCGAATTGATTGGATACTTGGAAAAGGGAATAACAATCACAGGCGACTACTACGTTGCTCAACTGGACCGTTTGGACATCGAGATCAAGAAAAAACAGCCACACATGAAAAAGAAGAAAGTGCTGTATCACCACGACAACACACCAGCTCATTCGTCAATGAAAGTGACGGTCAAATTGAGTGAATTGCGGTACGAATTGGTTTCACATCCCCTGTATTCACCAGATCTGGCACCCAGCGACTACTATCTATTTTCCAAACATGAAGAGATTTCTTCAGGGGAAGAAATTCACGTGAAGTGAAGAATGAAGAAGTCATGTCCGAAACAGAGGTCTATTTTGGAGGACTTGAGAAATCATTTTTTTCGAAATGCTCGAGGACCGGTGGAATAAGTGCATACCTCTAGATGGAGATTATACTGAAGAATAAAAAAGGTTTTCAGGTAAAAAATTGATTTTTTATTTGTTAGGCTCAGGATTTTTCAGGCCATGTAGTATATTTAATACAACTATTTTCAAATTAAGTCTGCATTCAAGTAAATTTAATATTATGCTTTATTTCTTTCTTGATTTGTTAACTAATGTAAAATGTTATTACAAATTATCATTATGTTATGTATGTAAAGTTTTGCTTTTCTTAAATCATATTTGTATTAAAATGTGCTTATTATATGTATGCAATGTTCTTACTCTGTTATGCTTAGTATATGATCTATGTGTTTCTTTAAATGTTTGTTTGTATATGTTGTGATATTACATTTTTTATGTATACTTATGATGTGCAAACATTATGTATAATTATAATGTGTATAATTAAAAAGGGCATTTCTATGCCCGTTAATAAAAATCAAATCAAATAATGCAGCCCTTTCATTAGACAAAACGCAAATTTGATCATACATCATATAGATGAAATAGTCATGAAAAATCATATTACTACAATAATACTGACTGGAAATCCCTCCATAATCATACCTGTCTGTTTTCAACTTTCTCTCCTGGAGAGGCAATACCATCTTGGTCAAGTATTTCATGTTTCCAAATTGGCTTCATAGTGTCAGAGTCAACCAACGGCCCAAGAACTCTATCAAAAGTCTGGTTAGCATACCTTTTAAGGGTACATTTGGCATTTCTGTACACTAAACACCGACCAAATCCTGTAAATATTACACACTAATATATATTTTTTCTCAAAGTGAATTAAACATTATAATTCTTAACTTTCTTCCCAATCAATTAGAATAACATTTTGGTACAGAGAGTTAAGAATACAGGTAAAGCATACAAAAGAGCTAAAGAATACAAAAAACAATAACTTAAATTTAAGTTGACTTTAATCTTTAACTGCTTAGATAACTATCAACTTTTATTGGTTTCAGCCTTCAGAGTACTTTTCATTTATATTATCTCTATCTTGACTTATATTAATTAAGAGAAATATACGGATAAGTGAAAGAAATCATTTAACCATTTCAAAGGTAAAAGCAGAATCAAAAATCTAAATAAAACTCAATTTTGATGCTTTCTCAGAATTTCATGATTTTAGAAAAATAAACCCATGTTGACTGAAGCATTTAAAGTAATAAAAATATCAATGGAAATTTAACAATTATACTTTCAATATAAAATTGATTTTTATTTCTCAATTTTTGTAAATGTTGATACAAGTTAAAATATAGAAATTACTGAGACAATTTCAAGGCCATTTTTTGTAGCTATATTTAAGAAAGGTTTACAAACATTCCTCCTTGCCCTATTTTTTTCGCAATTCTTATCCAATATTTCTCAGAAGTGGACTGATGTGTCCAGGAATCTGCTCAGGAGGAAGCAATACTATTTAGAAGATTTGGACAGCTAAAATTTATTAGCAACTATTTCAGAAGAAATGTTCAAAGAGAAGGGAAAGAGGAACAATTACCTCTATCAATTGAGGCCTTGTTTAGAATGAGTGCATCTTCTATATCATATCCACTGTAACTCATCACAGCAACTACAGCATTCTGACCAGCAGGAAGCTTATCCAAATTTGTCAATTCAATCGTCTTAGTTTTCACCATAGGAGCTTGGGGATAAACCATGTTATACATCAACGTATCTATTCTGTTCTGCTGATTATAACCTATTGTACCTGCACCAAAAAGAAAGAAATCAGAATATAATAGCATGACAATATACAGAAAGATAGGAATATGTAAAAGCACTCCTGTGAAAGTCAAACTGAAATTTCGAAGTTGCTAAATCTGTCAATTTTAAGCCTTTCATACATAAAAGTAGTAAGGTAGCTGCAAGCAATTTAAATATTTTATAGTTATTAAAATATATCAACCATGATTATACATTAGGGAGATGGTTTGAGTTGAATTCTCAATGCAAATAAGACCTTTTATTTATCTGGTTATAAGTACTTCTCCATTCCAGAGAGGAATGGAGGACAACCAATCTATGGATTGAATTACCTATGATGAAAAGTACCTCTCATAGGTATAGAAAGATCAAATTCTAATTTTGTATTCAGCCCTTCACTCTTAACTTTCAACATAATTATGTTTTGGCATCCCATCAATTTTCCTTAAGGCATGTAAGAGCTAGAATTCAAAACAGCACTTTAAGTTGCATTGCAAATATAGCATTGAAAGAGCTGAGTATGCACAAATGAGCATGGCAATTTTTTAAATATGAAAATATAAATATAATAACAATAAGTCTGAATTACTAATTTTAATAATCATGGGTTAAATGGAAGAGGAGACATTTTATTAACTTTCTTACCCATGGCTTGCTTCCCCATAGCACACTGATAGGTGTTCCTGGGGCTTTGGTTATGATGAGGGTAAGGAACTAAACCAGCACATACACCCAATAAAGTGAAGGGTTCAATCTCAAGATGGGTGCTTATCCCTGGCACTATATCTTCCTCTCTAAGAGCCAGATGACAATCACTCTCCTCATTCACATCAAGGAACTCAACCTGTCCATCTGACACAAAGTCATCAAATGTTCGACATCCTCTGGTCAAGTCCTCTATATGCTCATTCTTCACTGCAGGATGACCCTGTTTATCAACTATGATATATGGCCTGAAAATATTATCACAGATAAAATCCACAACAAATAAATCAATGCAAAATTAGTAAAAACTCAGTGCAAAGAAACAATAAGATAATAAGATCAGTAATGATCTTCAGAAAAGTTTGAAAGTAAAATATGTAGGCTATTGTAAATTATAAAATACTATAAGTGCTTGTTTGGAGATTAGCCTTTAAATAAAATATTTCATGAACTAAATTCAGAGTGATACAGAGGAGATTTACAATTACATTAATAAACTTATATACTGCATTATATGTAATTTAGAGACAAAAAGGTAATGGAGATGAAATATGCTGATTATCTTAGCAAAAATATGAAATCTATCCATTATTCGAAGCTTTTCAAATTATAGTTGTAATGAAATTAATACCTTTAAATTATTACTTGACATATTAAAAATATCTCTTTAATTACACATTACTTGGAGACGAAATATAAGAAGTCTACACATCAAAATTATACCCAGTATTACCTTGGAAGTTTTTGGAAAAACTGAGGTTGAATAACGTATGATTCACAGAAAAACTGAAACTTTAAGAAATGATTTCAGTTTTATATGGGCATTTCAGGTGTGTCTATATAAAATGAGATTAAATGATAACTGAGTGTATTATGGTAACTGTAAAATGCACAGTGGCAATAAATATCCTCACAAAGGGGTGAATCAATTACATGACCAAAAACAGAGGATTAAGTGACATTTGGAAATGTATAATCCTAGAAAGAGTATAGAAATAGAAATATCTTACAATGCCCATTGTCACAATTAAAAATTTCAAACTGTTGGAGAGAAGTGACTTACATCACATCTAGTATCCTTTAAGTCCATTTCCTTAATAAGAAAAATGAATTTACTTTCATAATATACTAAATTCTTCTCTACTCAACAGTATATTAAATTCTGAATAATAATAACAAAATAGAAAGCAAACATCATACAGACTTCTTCCAGAATATAAGATTTTAAAGAGCATAATCCAATAAAATCTTGATTAGAAAAGATATCTTTTGTTCAAACAAGAAGGAATCTCCATAATAAGTTAAAACAACACATAAAGAGAATAACAAACCTGCAAAGCCTGCCACCATCGGAGCTAATATAAACACAGCGGTGATGAAGGTGAGAATAAATGGAAATGAATCCATTAATGAAACCTCTCCGTCTCATCAAACGAAAAATTCGGACTAACCTCCGATGATCTCTGGTCACACCTAGAATATTACCTATAGAAAACAAGGAGAATCATGTTTTCAAAGAATACTGTTGAGCAAACATACAAAGGATTCGAAAAGAGAGAAAATGTATTTGTATACAACAGGAACATACAAAAACCATTTCACGATTATCCACCTAACAATTAATGAACTCTTGAATCAACTGGTTCTATCTCTTAATACTCTGATCTTCCTTGCAGTATTAGAGTTGCCTATGCAACAAGGGGGGTGCATAATGTCAGCTACATCTTCTACAAATCTCTGAATTTATTAAAATGAATAAAAAATGATGTCTTTGATTGAACCTTCTTTCTTCTGGAGTATCTCACTCTGCCTACTGAAGCATCTGAATAATGCTCACCAATTTGTCATTGTAATTTTTGACAAAACATATTGCCCTTTGTTCTACCTTTTCTAATTCATCACTTTCCTACAGGAGCCCATACCACCCTCTTTTACAAATTAATCACTGCACAAGGATAGTTGCAAAATGTTCACTCTCAAGTCTTACTAATTACTGTTACTTGATTCTTAATTAATATTTCACATGAAATTGATTACAAACGGTAAATTAAAATAGGTATCCAAAATATATAAATACATGCACATACCCTCTAAGCTGCCTTTTGGCATGTGGTCATTAATGGACATGAAATTACACATTAACATTTACTACTCAAAGTATACAATCTCTACTTTGAACTGATGATTTATTAAAACACTAGAATTAACAATATCGGGTTGAAATTACATGTTTCTTGATAATCATAATTTATCATAAAAATAGTCATTTTTTCAGTAATTTATTTATTTTGTATCTACTCATGCACAAACAATGTAAAATATATTAATTGTTAAATTGTTAGTAACTGTTAACAGAATCATAAAATAAGAATCCTTACTCAATGACAGTGCCCAAGTTGTTTTCCAACAATAAATTTCAATCAATTTTCATTTGATGATATAACAGAGTTTAAAATGCAAACTCTGCTGAAATTTATCTTATTCTAGTCATTGTAGGGTGGAATCCTCTATGAAGATATTTCTAAATATCTATTTTAGGTGACTTTCACTCTCCATCAAAACATATAAATGACTGACCATTTGAAAAAGAGTTTCCTAGTTCCTGCTGTAATTAGTCTGACTACTGCACCATTTGGTAAAAAAATTGAGTTAATACTTTAA
The DNA here is from genome assembly GCA_036926295.1 of Pachydiplax longipennis. Taxonomy (NCBI): domain Eukaryota; kingdom Metazoa; phylum Arthropoda; class Insecta; order Odonata; family Libellulidae; genus Pachydiplax; species Pachydiplax longipennis. Next base: position 1,147,296 of record JAVFKF010000006.1, on the reverse strand, counting down.
TATTCTGTTTTGTTACTGGATGTGTAGATATCGGTGTTGTCAAGTTTTGGAGTTAATCGTATATCAGTTGCATTTGTTGTGGTAAATAAATAGTTTTTCTCATCAGGCAGTAATATTTCTTCTCATTCTTGAAATGATCGAAATTGGTAAAATTATCAACAATTTTCACAAGTAATACTATAGTCTCCATAAACAAAGACCTTGACATTGTACAGAACCATTAGAACATTTTAATAAACCAACCACCTTGCATCTTTTGGGAGCAGAACGACAACCACAGAAACATGAGCATTGCCAAATATGATGGTTGTGTCACACTTTAAGATAGCTGACATTGTCATTTCACTCAAACAACCGCTTTCTTTTAATTAAATTGCATGCACCTCAGTAACAATTTGCACAAACTTTTCACAAGGGACAACTAGTCTTGAATTAAAAGACATTCTCATTCTTAAGAAAATTTGAATAATGATATTATGACTTGGTATAAATACATTACCATTAAGAAAGACAAGAAAGACACTTGGACAGCTGAGTTCTTCACCACTCAAGAGAGCAAGGCTTTCAACCCCAGCGTTGAAGGCTAACCTAACAATTGGTTCCTCTTCTGCTTCCGTTGTAATGTGAGTCATCAAGGCAAGGTTTTTCACAAGACCACAAGACTATAACAATCAAGAAAAATATTTTCCAACATTTTTGCTAATATCATTTATTTTTTAAATAATATTTATTCATCATTATATGATATACCATAATAGATCTCATCAATATATATACACACAAAGTAATTCAACAACTGATTTTTTATTCTATATATTATTTTACCTCTTGGTAAAACATGTTTTACAAAAGATAAGTTAAAAAATAAAATAGCAGTGATAATGTATGATAAAAGAGGAGTAAGAAAAACAAACAGCAGAATTTGGTTCCAATATATATTAAATCATAGATATTATAATAGGTAGAGGTGAATGCCACTGAAAAGGAAATTGAAATTATTACAAAATAAAGCAATTATGACAACTATGGATAAAAAATAAGAATGATGAAAAAAATAAATGATCACTGAAAGGTGTTTAAGGCAAATTATCCCAGAAAAAGTTAAGATTTAATTTCAAGAGATGGCAGCACCACTAGCGTCAAATTTGTTTTCATTCTCATTTGATAATGGTCAACCAGATTTTTGTTGAGTATACGGTTAAGTAAACTGAATAATAATAAAATATTTGCATTGTGGAGAAAAAAATTATTTTTCTTTTTTAACCATTTTTTGAGAAAAAAGATTCTTAGAAAGACAATAAAATTTTTAACAGTAAAATTTTTTGGTGCAGTCAGTTTGTGGAGCTAATTTTTAAAAACATGTAGCAACTTTTATTTCTAAAATTGGATGTATAGTTCCTGCAATAGAATTAATTAAAGAAAATTGTAAAACTGCAGTACCACAGTGTGCCACCTAAAAATGTGGACTCTGTGTGTGAGGGTTAAGCAAAGTTTAATTCCTTGCAATACCTGGGTAATCTCACATTAACTGTGCTTCACCACCCTTAGAAGCATTGGTTAATTGTGCATTCCTTAGACCCTAACGTGTATTAAGAGGTGAATATCTTCTGTATTACAGAAATAGAAACTGGAAGTTTGAACGTACCAATGTCTCTCATTATTTTATATATTAATTACCGATATATGTATATTAATTTTATATAATATCACCAATGTGTGTATATTTATCTATCCGATGTCAGAAACTCTCATAAGTAATACATAGGAAAAATTTTTGGTAATTAATTTCATGCTCTTCCCTATAGAGATAGAAATATGAAATTTAAAAATTCATTACAAGATCAGTGACCTAGCACATATCGATTTTACTACCAATAGTATCCTTGGTTTGACTCTGGACAACTTGAAAATGTTCTCATAAGAAATGCACGTAAAGTTCACTTTGATCAATTGCAGATAATTTTTCTTTTGCAGAATTAAATTAGAAGTAATGGTCCTAGAACACAGTCTTGAAAGAATGAATGCAAATTAAGATATAAATTTATTTTTGCGATGCCTAAATGTCAAAATAATTGAAACTGTAATTATAGCACGATAAAAGTTCAGAACTGTATATTATATGCCAGCTCTAAACTTCTTATTTACATTAATTAATTAATAAATTAATGTTACTTTGCTTTTTTAATTTTGTAATTATTCCTCCACGTTGCTTTCTTTTCCCTGATAGAGAATTTTGGAGCCTTCGGTAGAATATCTCGAGCTCATTACTCAAAATTCTATAAAGACTAACTTAGGTGGTCAAAAAAGTGATAATCATATGCTCTCAGAAACAAGATGACCCTGATTTTTTCATGTAGAAATTCATATTATTCTCTTAGGAGATACCAATTTGTACGAGAGGGGTTTAGCAGACGCTCCCATCAAATGCACCCATAGAGGCAGCAATGCAATTTAGAATTGCTTTCTACTTCTTCTTTAAAACACTCTCCTGAACAAATGATATATTAATTTATAAATATACAAATTGCAATGTCTTTAAAAAAAATGAGTACATTTTGACTACCACCAATTTTTGTAAGAAGTTTTTATTAGAGAAAAATGGAAATTTCAAAAGTATAAATTTCCTTCTCAGCACAGCTCAAGTTCTATGATTATTTACAGTAAAAATCCTTTTAGATGGAAAATTGAATGAATGATTCATGAATAAGAAAGAAAATAAATTTGGCTCATGTTGGTGGGGGATTTTCTAAGGCCCATTCCAAAGTCAGTATGGAGAGCTTACGGATCTGCCAAGTGAAGAAAGTAAGCGAAAAAATTAGCCTAAAGACTTTAGTTTTTGACTTTTATAACTCAGAGAGTAATCCACTTGGTGCTTCAAATCGAATTCAATTTTTGCTTTTAACTTTATGTTAACTTTTGTTTTTGCTACAAAAGCATAAAATTTTGACTGTTGTGTTGATAAAGTTATTTTCATTCAAATTTCATCAGAACTTAAGTTTGAATTGATCAATGTAAACTAAAAATCTTAATTATACCCATCCGAACCCATAGCTCCACGTAAAGGAGAACCTACGCGAGGCTAATTTCTTCACTTAAGAAAATACTAACCAGAATTTCGGAATTAGGAGCTAATTCAAGCACAATTAGCCTTAATAATAATAATATGTCTACTAACCAGTTATATTGTACAATTGTAACATGTACTGCTCTTTCTGGTAATGCACTGAAAAATTTTATAAATACATTATAATGTGTGTTTTGCGTAGCAGCAAGTCTGCATTTGTTTACTTTGTAAGTTCCTTACATAATATGGTTAAAATTTTCATGAATGCAATATATACCTAAGCAGCAATGTTTAAAAAATTTTCATTCCTTCCAAATTGACTTAAATGCTCAAGATCGTCAATAATCAATTAAATGTTTACCTCTCCTTCAGGAGTATCGGATGGGCATAACATTCCCCACTGTGAAGGCTGCAAGGATCGAGGGCCTGATACTTTTCTGGTCTTTTCAAACTGAGAATTCACTCTAGTCATCATGCCCAGCATCGAGACAAACGATAATCGAGATAACACCTGAGTTACACCTAAACGCTCCATCTTGAATCTCTTGATAGTCCAGTTTCCCTAAAAACAAAAAAGAACACAATTCTCAATCCATGAAAAGTTGCTTCTAACCTAAATCAAAGCCAAATTAATTTCATTCAAAAATATGGTATGGAATTAATGAAAAAACAAAGAAAACAATAAATTGGAACAAAATTTCAAAAACTATATTTGCTAAGGCAAAAGGTAGAAGAAACAATTTCACTTACAGTAGAAATGGCTGCCTCCAAACCAAATGTTATTTGATCTTGTCTCATGTGTTTCACAATGTCAAATTGAGCTGCTTTGATTTTAGGAATATTTTTGTCAGCAATAAGTTTCAACTGAAAAAAATTAATTAGGAACAATTTACAAATGATAAAAAAAACTTAACCTTAACAATTTTTCCTTAATTAGAAACATTAATTCAACCATTAGACAGTTCTCATCATAATTTTTTCAAGATAACTAATTGTAAGTATCTAGTACTAACCATAAGCTTTGGATTAGAGATGAAGCTGGGAAAATGTAAGATGCAGATGGTAGAAAGGAAAAAGGAAATACAGTAAAACAATGATAAGAAGCTTTCCAGGGGACAAAGGAAAAACTGCACTATAAGTGGGATAGAATTATAGTTGAGTTGATTGATGATTGTCATTTCATCACATATTTGAAGAATGGTCCTTTTGCACAAAGAGATCTTCCTTAGTTACTTAATTTTGGTCTTTTTCGCACTACAATTTTTACCAGATAGACAATTAGGGAAGAACAGTGATATTTTTAAAGGGCAGTAGTGAGAAGGTATCACAGAGCATAATTCTTGCAGGACTATGCTCAACAGTCCACAAAATTACATTCCCTTTATTGTTTCCTTTATTCTATAGGTTTACAACTTGAGATTGATAACTTAGAAAGCACCACGAGCTATTTTTAATAAACTAATACCTAATTTTAACATTCTGCCCTGAGATAGAATTGATATATTATTATATTTAATTATTATTACATTATATAAGGTGGAAGATTGGCTGTAGATGGTTGCAGTGTGTCAGGGGATGGGAAAAAACCTGCCTTAAAAATAAGTAGCAGAATGTCTTAAGGGGTATCTTTACCATGTGAATTGTATGAGAGGGACAGAGAAAAAACCACTCATTAAGCAGGATAGTGTCTAAAACATCTTTTACTGTAATCAGGAAGTAAAAGTAGAAGAGAAAGAAGTAGAAAGGGATTTAAGTACACTAGAAGCATGTTATAACAAGAAATGACAAAAATTGGAAAAGTACTCATTATAGCTGATTTCTAATACTAAATGTTCATCCTCTTGAATCCAAGGGTAGCAAGTGACAGAATGGAACTGTAGGAATTTTAATTCTTATGCAAATGCATCAGAATGCGTAAAAAAGTACGTTACATCCACAACATTATTTCATTGATTACTAAACCATAACCAAAGTGCTTGGATATGGAGGACAAAGAGGAAAGTGAAATTCATGAGAAGTCTCTAATTGAAGCACTCTGAACCATTTTTGCAGAGGAAGGGTGAGGCAAGTTGTGGCATGAATTAAGTGAATTTAATTCTTTCCAATGCCCTTTGAAGAGATTACGCACCTCAGATTACCATTGGCTCATTGGACTTCATCTCAATTGACAATTTTGAGATATGCCTCATGCAAGACAAATATAGAAATGCAGCACTCATTGTACTGATACTTAAGAAATAACCATTCATTATAATGAACTCCCTATCCTTTAATGCAGCTCTCTAGTTATTAATAGTTGCAAGTTGTATTTACAGATATTTATTTATCTTTCCTCTGATATTTCCTCAAGTAAAAATTGCTGAGAACTAAAAATCAGAACAGAATAAATATCAGTCTTCGGCTTGGATTTTTCTTTCCAGTAAAAATAAATTATTTTTGGTTTTGGTTTTTAGTTCAAAGCCATGGTGTCATCAATGAAGATATTAAGAAAATTTTAAATCACTACAATTCTCAGAAATGTTTTCAAGATAAATAGATATACTCAAGATGGTTTTAAATAAAGCAACCATGAAGCTCATTACTATAAGTTGAGATTTGTTGTACAGTCACTTACAAAAAAAAGTTACCACTAAAGGATGCAACCCGCTTAACAGACGAGGAGCTCGATGAGAGCGAGTCTATGAGCGGCTCTGCCTTTAGGGCGCATTTCGACTTCCTTCTTACGCATGTTTTGAGGCTTGTTTGACGTTATTATCTTTAAATACTGGCTAAAATTCTTTCATTTGGATGCTGTATAAGCAATATAGTATTATAAAGGAAGTTAATTCGGATTTTTCTTAAATCGGCTCAAATCTCACGCATAATTCACTCTTCTTCACAAATATCGGACAAGAAATACTTTCGTTGCCCATATTTTCTGCTTATGTATAAATTCCCATCAATGGAGGTTTGGAAAGGACTTCATTATTTTTCTTCATGCTGCACATGCTCGCAGGACGAACTTTTCCGTAAAAAATAATAAATAACAGGTCTTAAATAAAGGAAAATTAAGAGAAAATGCAATACTATGAATTATGTCAAAAGAAGGGGAAATTAGAGAAAACATAGTTAGAATAGAAATGGAGTAACAGTGAAGGAATACGTTAACCCTTCAAAATCCGCTTACAGGGATGATCTTGTTTCGCATATGCGTAATAGCGAACACATCGGATTAATAAGACGTTCTATGCGTTATTTCTCTGTTGGCTAATATTTCTAAGTGAGATTGCTGAAACCGTATTAAATATATTTTTAATTATTTCGTTGATATTCATTTCATCTCTCCGAATACATATCATCATGACTGAATGGAAGAACCTTAAATCAGTTTCGATACCCCTGAGAGGGATATGAATGCTATTTTTTTCCCCCTAAGCCGCGCCGTCCTATGGGTGCAAGGGGTGCATCGCACCCGGGCAAGTAGGATGCCATGGGTATTATCCATAAATAGGAAAATTACAAATAAAACACCATCAAATTACATCGATCTATTTAATGCAATATATTTTAATATATATATTTAATCCACTGACGACCAGATTATAATAAAGTGATAGTGGGTGAGGTGAGGGTGAGCCCTGGCGCTGAAGTTGTTGGTGGTAGTTTTGGTAAAAGTTTTTTCGTAGAAATTATGCCCGGAATCACGTGTGGGATTAAGGGGAGAAAGATTAGCAGATAATGGAATGGCTAGGGAGTAGCAGGTAGGCGAAGAGATGGGGTCAATGGGATACCAACCGTGAAGGTCCATTTTAGAACGTAGTATTTCTAGGAAGTAATCAATGAATATGCATTGTAGAGAACCCTCTCCCAAAAGAATCTGGGGTTTCCACAACTTTTCGTCCATTCTAAACGATAAAATCTCAGAAACGCCGAGTTCTTCACTCGAGAGGTGCATTGCTACCACATTTCACTAATTATAAAGTATATTTTAATGCAAATAAAAAACAAACTTTGTAAATTCCATACAGATATATTAAAGGCAACTAGTTTCATCTATAAGAAATCATCAGGCACTTAAATATCGAAAATGAGAAAGACCGAGGGGAACAAGGAGGTGTGGTGTGAAAAACCGGGAATTATCAACGGAAAAGGGCTGAGGGGATGAGAGAGGAGGGGAGGAGTTGTGGAAGAGGTATTCGTTGGTAAGGATTTTGTTCTCCCCCCACGCACCGGGAAGGGCATTCATTGCAGCGGAGTTCGTACTCCCCACTGAGAGAGTCGCTGGGTCTTCTATCTTTGTGGTGGCCGATGGCTCTCCGTAGATTCCAGATGACATAGAAAGCCGCTCTCAGGTCATTAGGAAGCATGTGTCCCAATCTATAGGAGAGACTTCCGAGGAAGGGCAGAGGCGGAGGTAGCACCTTTGCAAAATTCTTTTTCAATCCAAATAACACTTAACAAGTTATAATCGTTACCATTACTCATTACTCATATGAATATGGTATTAAAATCTAATGAATTATATTGCATTTGCACTGAAGTGGCAAGCATTATTTTTTCTGATTCAATAAATGCACTAATCATGATTGATGCAAGATTTTCACTTTAAATATGTTTACCGGAAAATTCCTTAAAAATATAATTTTCTGTTATTCTACGACATGTCATTAGCAATGAAATTTTAAATTATTATATATATATATGGATGTCTCCGTCTGCGTTATGCTGAGACTCGTTCATACAGCTGATTATCTTCGCAAGTGCCTTTCAACGGGTTTTTTTGTATATAAATTTTTATATCAAGCCCTTGTCATCGTTGCCCAGGGCAACCCAGGCTTGCAGTATCTCCTTCTGGCTGTGGCCAAATATGTAAGTGGTTCTACCAGAGAAGTTCATGCAAGAAGAAGGAAAGGGATTTCGCAAGTTTCAGGTCATAAACCGCCTTTAACTTCATTGTTGTTTTCCTCCCTCAGATGTGGGGGAGGGGGATAGTCCTTTCCCGTCCTTCACTACCCAATCCATTTTTCCCTGAAATGTTCGGTATGGTTTCGGAGCACGTCGTGAACATTTGTGAAATAGTTTACTCTTCCATTCATCCCCTCAGATGTTTATGCGAACACTGATATTATTAAGAGAGTTACAGAATAGGATCTCAGCATTTTTCAAGTTAAACTTGGCATTCATATCTACAATAATTTCTTTTACTAACTGTGGATACCCGATGACAATAGCTTGCACTTTTAATGGATTCATCTTCCGAAAATTGTCCTAGCAACAATTGTGAATTCGCTGGAGGTAATGGTTCACATACTGAACACATTTAGGAAGGCAGACAACTGTAGAATCAAGATATATCTGCAGATCATCAGCGTATGAATGATGCTTACAGTATTTAATTTAATTTAATTTCTATATATATATAATATATATCCGCGTCAACAGAATCAAAGACTTTACTAAAGTCCAGTAATGCCATTAATTAGTCCATACCCTCGGATGCTTAGGAAGTTTCCTAACGCCTTATATTAAAATGCAATTGGTAAATTCAATCTATGATTTATCGCAAGAACTTGCTACTAATGCAACGTGCCCAGAATGCGTCTGTTTGGTTTATATTTAACTTAAAAAAGTATGACCATACTTCCGATACGTTTAAGAAAATATCTCGGATTAAACTAGAACATCGTCAAAGAATTCATGTTGTAACGCCAAGTTTCAGGGTCTTGCAAGCACAAACTGCGGAATATCTCTTTTCTAAAAATTTTAGCTTAGAATATATTCACCATTGCTATACTACATGCAAAAAATAAAAGTAAAACTATATCAAAGAAATAACTTTAAAATCACCAAATTAATCCATTCTGACCTCCGAATCGCTATAATATTACTCTGCTATGTTAATGTCACTAAAAATCGCTTTAAATAAGTTATTTTAATAACAATAACGAAAAAATCCTTTCAAACGCTCAACGTGGACCTGCATAGCAGACAACGTCCTCCATCTTTATTTTTGCTCTCTCTCTCTCTTCTGGAGGCTCGCTCGCCCGAAACGAGGAGTCTGTTGGACGAGTTGCCCCTTGGAAGTGGTAACTTTTTTTTGTAAGTGACTGTACAAGAACATTTTCAGTTTATTCCAAATTGATTACTTTGATACATAGTAATTTAAACCAAATACATTAGCTTCCCTACTTTTTAAAACAATCATTTCATTAATGAAAGTATTTGAGGTTTAAAATTAAGTTCATGTTATTCCTCTTATGATTTATATAATTATTTAAGTTCTATAGGAAGTTGTTGAATTAAATTTTTTTGGGATTCTAACAACTGGGTATTTTTTAAAGTGTTTTGGGAACTCAAGTATTTTGGATTTTCTACAAGTGGCAGAATAAAAGAAAAGGCAGAGGAAAGGATACAGAGGAATGGGTATTTTTAAATCCTAAAGGATATCATATGGCAATGGATTATGGGAATTTACAAAGATACATGAAATATGTTAGCAGCAAATATTAACATGTCTCAGAGACAAGGTTATGGATAAACGTAGAGTTAATCAAATTACAAGCAGTATAGATGATATTCCTTAGAGGCAAATTCCTTGAGCTTGCAACAAGAATGGGCAGAACGAGGAATGAATTTATTAGAGAATGGTTAAAGTTGCAGTCATTGAAAGAAAGCATGACAAGGAAATGATTGGCATGTATTGAGGCGAGTGGAATGACAAAAAAAAACCATCAAGTTACAAGTAAGTCACACTTTTCTCCCAAAAGATGATAACTTTGCAAGGCAAAAGCAGAAATATTAGTAGTGTGTGGGCCACATAAATATCATGTCCAATAGTAGTGAAATGGTGCCATGCAATATCTATTATATATAGCTAACTCTCCGGATATACCTATATAGATATATATATATAGATATAGGGGATACGAATTCTGACCATGTTCCACAAGCACCATCGACGTCAGATTTTTTCGACGTACTGGCCCTACACTCTAGATGCCAGAATAATGCAGACTCCGACGCTAGCTATCATGAATTCGATGCCAGAAATTCCCAAAAATCGCAATTTTCCCATAAGAATGCATTGCGCGGATTTTTGAAAATTATTTTGAGGCACTTATCGGTAAGATAGAGTAACCAAAATTTCGGAGGTTGAAGTTGAGGTAGTCTTCTATGCTTCTCATGGAAAAAATGTAGCCAAATGACAGTGAGTTCGACGCCAGGTGGATGCAAAATTCTTCCATAAGAAATGCATTGGACGATTTTTTAAATGCCCTTCCGATAAGCTGGAAAGATAAAACCCGGAATGGTGACAGAGGCGTGGGACCTTCCCGATAAGATATTGAATCGAAACTTTGGAACAAGTAAGGATGGCACTTATCTAATATTATTTTGCTGTCTTCTCTCACGATCGGGTTCTTAGTTCGTCGCCAGGCAGTCTTTGGCGCGAAGTTTTAAATTTGAACTGAGGCAGTACTTGGTATGATACTGTATTCAACAGATAGCTTGCAGTATGCAAGCAACTTTTACTCGTTCATCATTATAGATGACGAGATGCATCACTTAACTCAAAACAAAACAAAAGTCATTGGCATTGAGGCATACACCAACAGGTGTAAGGAACAAATTCATAGCAGGCAGATCAACTTATAGGTTCCAAGCTACTACCTACCTACAACTGTTACATCATGTAATGATGCAGCTAAAGAATTATCAAAGAAGAAAGATGAAAATTCAGAGAATCTACAAATCTAGTTTCTTTGTGTTTAGAAGTTGGTAATCATGGATCTCAACAAGAACACAATTTTGAATAATTCAGTTTGTAAAGGATGGAGCCAAAGCTGCAAATGGATACACCACACTCCTGTGCAATGATCACTCTGTGATTGCTGAGAAACTTATATTAGGTCTGCCATGGTCACCATCGCTGCTTTCCTTTACATTGATCTAGTCTGAGCAGATCTTCAAACTGCTGGGACCATTTATCTACTGTTGAACATCATTTTGCATATGGAATGTTGCGTACTCGCTGCTGATATTTCACAGTGGATTTTTGAGCATTAGACCTGTTAAGCATACAAAACTTAGCCATTTTGTTTACATACTATGCAACAATACCTGCTGAAAATCAATAGAATATGCCACCATAACAAGCCTATGGTCTTAATAATAATTTGCACCAGTTCTGCTTTTGCTGCATATAGTTACCATCTTGTGGAGAATATGTAACTTGCCTTATAATGCCCTTTGTAGAAGGTGTAACAGAGAAAAGGGGAAGAACAAAGATTCTGTAGGAAAGAGGAGAAGCAGAGGTGGGATACAAACCTGCAGAGAATGATATGCAGTAAAACCCACAAAATAGGAACAGGATCTATACAAAGGAATTGGTATGTTACCTCTCGATTAAACTTCTTGAACAAATCTTCAAAGAGAAGAGACAAAAGGGATCCAGCTAACTCCATTCTTTTGTTCCCATAATAATCACGATCATCAATTGTCTTCGGCTCACCTTGTGCCTGAATCACCCTTCTAACCATCAAAGCCAAATACATGGCTTTGATTTTAAAGTTGAAATTAATCACCTGGCAAGAAAAATTATAGGACTTCATTATATTGGATCGATCAAAAAGATCATATTTCTCCTTCAGTTTAAGCACTGAAATATGTTAAAATTTATGTTTAAAGTTGACAATCTTACACACAAACACAATATCAATGAGACAGCATTTCATTCTTTACATAGCATTTAATATTATAGTCAAACAGAATTCATCATAGTATTTTAACTACGAGGGGCGTCCAAAAAGTAAGTTTCCCTATTTTTCTGCTCAGCATAGGATTGAGGTAGGAAAGAGTCATTTGTATGGAGTGTTGGTACAGATGTTGTGATACTACTGAGTAACGCTCAAAATCGCTCGACTCACTGGATGTTAGTATGACAATGGTTTTCATGGAGACACCATAGCGCGTTCCCGCCAGCTACGAAATCCGGATTGTTGTTCTATTTGTGACAGAAAAAACGAAACAGTAGCGTAAATTCATAGACAGATATCCTCAATCGTCAACGATGAAGATGCAATATTTATTGAAATTGTTCGTCACTGAAGTATATTGCTCATAAGGGATAGACAAACTGCTTGTGACGAAGAGCATAGCGGCAGGCAAATGACGAATCGTCAAATTGATTTAAACGACGCGTTTGTGAGACCATAGCATAAACGCTTCACTTCTGAACGAAATTCTTGCTATCCTTCATCCTGAGTTTGAAATAAGCCTGCCATCACTACAGAGCAATATCCTTGCAGGACAGAGAAGTTGGTGTAAGTTGGGTGCCGCGCCGGCTATCGGGCACGACCACGCGCGGCCACATTCTGCTCATGGAACTGAGCAACTGCTGGAAAAGCTTAGTTGGGATGTCTTTGGTCATCCATCGTAATCACTTGACCATCCCCCAGTGATTGCTACCTATTTCCAATGCAGAAAAAACATCTTGGAGGCTAGCGATTATGAACTCAAAAATGAAGTGGATTGTTGGGCTAGAAATCTGGCGGGGGAATGGCGTGACCTTAACTTTTTAAAATGTTACCAATACATCAAAAATGCATACAAAAAGAAGGGGATTACGTCGAGAAATAGAGAAAAGATGAAAATTAATGAATTAATTGTTTTTATGATTTGAGGATAGAGATTCTATTTTCTGTAGCTCAGGGAAACTTAGTTTTTGGACGCCCTTCGTACTTTTAATACTTCAATCACTTTAAAATATTTTGATTAAATTACCATTAAAATTGAAACAAAAAATTCCTTGAAAAATTTAAATGCCACAAAACAAACAAAATTGATGGTGGCAATCAAGAATATAACGATATATACTCATCAACAGAGAGAATTCAACATGAGGGAAATACTATACAGAAATATATTTGGATAATGTTTAAGAACTCATAGCTTCATCATATCACGTGGCAAAATGTCGAGAAATGCCGAAATGTCGGAAACTTTTCAGACCACCCATGTATTTCATCAAAATATAAAATTTTAGGGTATAGAATAAAATCGTTTAGTTTCTAAGGTATGAAACTTACAGGTACATGTGCAAGAATTGTTGTAGCCAGAAGTTCCCTGGCTTCATCCATTGCAGCAATTTTGGGTCCCACGAAAAATCTTTTAACTCGAATTTTTGCTCCAATGTACCTGATAAAAAATGAGCAAGAATAAAACAAAACATTGGTTATATTTGGAATAACTGCATTTCAAAGCCGTGATAAGGAAATGACCAAATGCAGACACACCATTAGTTAGACAGCAATATCACTATGGATTAAATTCACTCCAGGAAATATGAAATATCTATAACCTTACCTGAGAGCTGCATCCTGAGTAAAAACATCAGCAATGTGTGCATCACAGAGAGAACCGATGATAGCTTCTGTATATTTACTGTCAGTTCCAATCATTTGAACTATCGCTTGATCAGTTAGAATCCCCATTGCCTTAAACACAATAACTATAGGGATGTCCTGAAAAAAGAGCAATTCAAGTCTCAACAAATTTAAAATCTAGGAATATCGAAAGTATGCTATGGAAATGATGAATTCCATGTATAGAAAAATGCCCATTTCAAGGATTAAATACTTACATCTTGAAATGCATTATGTTTGAGGTAGTATTTTCCCTTCCGAGATATGACATTTGTTCGAGATTTCTTTTCATGCGTGCTACTCGTCACCTGGCAGACCACCATTCCTTTCTGGTCAACTTCCACTATCATGCGATTACGTGAAAGCTGCTCCTGAATTAAAATAACCTAGAAAAGAAAGAATCAGAGTAACTTAGGACCATTCTGTATTCAGTAAAATATCCCCCATTATATAATATTGGTAGAAACTTAATCCTAGGACTCATAATGACTAGTAGGAACTTAAAGATAATGGTGGTATACCACATGCTAACAGGTGAAATGAAGAATGTTATGGGTGAACTCTTTTCTAAAAACCTAAAGAATACTTGCTTTGCAAGTCATTTTATAGAGCAGAAGAATTTTTCAATGAAAGGAATAGATGACTATACATATATTTGTAAATTTATTAGCATATATCTCCACTTAACTATCCCTGTCTATATACACATTTAACATATACTGATGTAATTACAAATATATATACATATATATCAAAAGAATAAAACATCATATGGATGTGTCTGTCAATAAAAAGATATGTTTACTTAGACCATAATATAAATATTATGTAAAAATATGTAATAAGATATGTTTTGTAACCTAGTATAATTTTGCGATAGTTAAAAAATGAATAATAGCTATGAAATGTAAATGTGGTCATTGTAATTAGATACATATTTATATATTTAGTAATATTAATTTATTGAAATACAATACATTATAATTACTTGTCCAACACATACATTTGTGTTATAGGATTACTAAACTTATCATTGTTATATACTCATGGATTAAGTATATATCATGTATATTCATGGATTGAACAAGTTGAACATTAACAGTATAAAAGTAAATACTTACCAGTTCACATCAAAAGCATAAATAATTATTTATAAATAACTTTATTAAGTTAATTAAAAGCAATGTAGCTATGCATTGACATCCCATGAGTAAACTACAGGTCAGGTTAACTTCCTATATCTTCATTTTACAACAATATTAGTAGCGATCTACACAATAGAGACTTAATAAAGAAATTATCATTTTTTTGTTCTTGAAAATTGATCATAAATATTGACATCGACTATTTTGTTAATGAATCATTATAGATTATGAGCACGCATATGAGTTATAGTCGCTATATAGCTACAAAATTATGAAAATAAGCTACTTTTTCCTGCCCTCTAACGACAAAATATCCTCCAGGATCGTGAGGGCATTCATTAGCTAATGCTAGCTGATGAGGAGTCTTCCCGGTGAGCACACAGTTGGACGAACGCAGCATAATCGGCATACGCCCGATAGGAAGTCCATTCCGCACTACTCGTTGATTTCCTCTTGTATACTCGACATCCACAGTAATTGGGGCTGAGTATGTAATATCTCGTAGGCGACATTCATGAGGTGTGCTAGCTTTACTAATGTTAAATCCTTCCTCAACATCTGGCGTTCCAACGTGAACCTTGATGTATCTGAAAATTTTAAAAATAAGAGTTTATATTACTTTCGGTATGTAGATCAAAAGGAAACGGCTCAAAAAAATTGTTTTCTGTAGACATGCAAAAAATCATTATTACTAGCCAGGCTGACAGAATAACTAATATTATAGCAGTAGGTGATTATAGCAACTAACACTTTACGTAACGCAACTATACATCAAAGATTTAATATTCAATCGGACAAGTTCCTCTGCTTTCACTACCATTGACCACGTCAAGTTGATGAGAGGTTTCCCAAATTACTTGACTGCAAGACCTAGATGCGCTACAAAATACTATTCCTTCTACATAAAGAATCCACTTACTTCAAATAAAATAAAGGATCAGCTTCGCTGGTGACTTTATCATTGGCCCTCACGATATTCTTTATTTCTACATTTACAAAATAATTAAAGGAATCGATGTGCGGCTTGACAAGACCTTTGACTTGGAGGAATGCTGGAACTAACTTCCACTTTTCCTGAAAAGAATTTTGTCACACCTTCATTGACATAGTTTTGTTTAAGACGGTTTAAAACTAAATAAAAATTTTCTTCGGAGTACCTGAATTGCTTTAATGGGCTCCTTCAACTTTTTCGGATCGTCTATAGGTTCGCCGAAAAAATTAAAAGGCCGCGTCTCTCCCATTTCGTAAAAATAAAATCGTCAGTCATAGCATAACTACTGATCAATGATTTCAGTCGCAAATTTCGATCATACACCATTCCACATGGTCTCTCACGATTACCTTGCGTACCCTGCGCTCCTACGCTCCGAACAAGTGACGAATGGAAAACAACAACAAGAAACAGGCAGGTTCAAACTGCGAGGAAACGTAGCTAAACAGTTTTGTAGTCTTAGTTCCGTTCACTTAAACAGTATCACTTTGCTGAATTATTGCCTTTCTGCAAAACTTTGAATGTAAAACTACATATTAGAGTTCGCCGAGGAAGACTGAAGTCGCTACTTACAAGTACGTACATATGGTGTATATCCTAAGTCTCTTGTCAGATTCATTCGCAAAAACTTGAAGAAATTTTCTAGTTATCTATCTTACTATCGATTTGTGCGCTTCTTTTTAAAATTTTCATGAACTTTAGAAATGGAAGAAGACAAATCGGTGACGACATCGATGAATCCAAAGTACATTGAATCTTCCTTTCTTTGTGAAACATTCACATGCGAGCTCATCGACACTTTAGTCACCTTTCAAATTTTGAAAATGGAATCAAGTCTGTATGTTTGGATTGGACTAACTTTAAACCCAGTTTTATCAGATCTATCGTTGGCTTTGACAACAATTTACGACGGTGCGCCAGCTGCCTCAAATTTATTAGGTTCAACCGATTCTATAAATATGGCTAAAAGGTAAAAACCCGTAGAATTGAAAACTGTTTCTCTCTGAAGCTTGACAGTAATTGTATAAATTATGTACATTTTTTTCATTTCAGGTTATCTAAAAAATTTTCCATTCCTGTATTTGTTAGCTATAACCTCATTCCTGAGGATTTGATGATTCTGCCCGTTGTAGAGAAGAAGCTGATCGAAGAGTTGAGGAATCGTTCTCACTTAATTACGAAGAGTTAAATATTTTTAGAGCGTTTTACTATGTTGAACAATGTGTCTTTTCCTCCATAGTTAGCAGGTATGATATTACGTTTATAAATCATGGTGGTTGTTGTCATTGTTTCTAAAACAATTGGTAGATACTGCTTTTGTATCTTTGAAGATTTTAAAGATTTGTGATGATATTTTGCCAATAAAATTGTAAGGTTGCAGAGAACTTCTTGAATTGATGGATCAATGTGAAATAAAAAGAAAGGATTTATGCTTTTATAATTACAGAATAGGCTCTTGAAATTCTCGCTCTTCAAAATAATATGAAAATGCTACTTCTTTCTGTTTTAATGTGGAAGGAGAACTTGCTCAAGTGGCTCTTAGATTAGAGGCATTTGCAAGTCTAGTACTTCACCTCTACCTGCTTTGCTTTTGCATAAGCAGGCTATAAATTAATGTATCTCGTTTGAACGAAAAATCAAATTGTTTATTGATTAAAATAACAAAATTACAAGTGCTTGTAATTTGCATATTTTTTAATCTATGACATAACTAATTTTCATATGCCTTGATTTCTTCTGCAAAATTGTTTATAATGATAAAGTCTTACTATTAATGTTGACCTTAAAAATGATTGAGAAAAATGCGACTCAGTGAATGACTAATACTTCAAAGTTATGCTTATTTTATAACAGCCTCTGAGTGTTGCAACTGTAAGAAAGAACTGCATCGATTTCATTTTCACATTGTTATCCTTACTGTTCTCAATTTTAATTTACTAAAAGCTTTTCATTTTACACTGTCATTTTATACCACAACCTTACTAGCCCATTGCGTTGAATACCTTTAGAGAAATGTCAGCTAAAAGCAGCTTCAAAGTACATTATATACTTGTGGTACGATAATAATCTTTAATTAATTGGACAATCCTGAGTGAAAACAGCAACAGAGCTTTTGAAAAGAAAACACAAAATGAGTAGATAAAAAACTCCCTTATGGAATAGAAAGTATTTCTGAGAACTAAGAAACAAAGGTTCTCCAAGCGGCGACCGTCTAAGGGCGATTCTCGGGAAACGAATAATCGTTTAGCGGTCCCAGTTCTTCAGTTCGATTCCCAGTTTCCCGGGAATCGCCCTTAGACGGTCGGCGCTTGTGAACCTTTGTCTCTTAGTTCATTGACCGCCGAGTTCCTTTTTTCTCTCTTCTATTTCTGAGAATCCAATATAAAAGTAAAAATTTAAACTTCAGTTCAATTTTTAAATCTTTTAGTAACTTGTTAAATACTTTATTCCACTGACCTGGTATGGTCATCTGTTTTGTAGAGGCTTCATGAAGGTATTAATTTATACCCATTTCTGGAGTTATAGTGATGAATATCACCTCTTACCTGAAATTTAGAAATATTAACTTGGGTATCAATGGGTATGTTAAGATTAATCATTTTACACATTACACTCTATCCTTTCAACCTTTTTGTTGTGTATCCATGACAGAAATTTTTCAACTCAAAAGACAAATCGTTATCTCTAAACAACAAAGGGAGGCCTAGTTTCCAGTTGTACTGTTTTTACCCTTTCTGATGCTTAACTGCAGGGCACCATTCCCTCCAAATTACCCCCTGCAATAGGAGCTGTGTTTTAGCCTCACTTTCACAGCCCCGAATGCAGATTTGGAACACAGAAAAGTAGTTGCTGAATTGGTTTAGGTAAAGGGATTGCCGTATAAATTCTCAATATTGCCTCGGATACAAAATCTAGTGGTTTGTTGGTGATACAATTTTAAATTAACTCTATTATTAATATAGAAGTTACTATTAGAATCGAAAAAATCAAACATTTCAAATCTCACCAATAGTAGTGGACTAAAAATGTCAAGAGAAACATTAGTTTCATTTTAAGGTTTTATATTATTAGAGAAATGTAACATTTTTATTTCCCAGGTAATATTGACAATAAAATCCTGCAAATAGCTTGGATGATGTTGAATGACTGGTTATGGATTTAACTTATTTGTACTAATAGCATCAATAACATAATAGAATCGGCATGACATTATAAATCAACAGGAAATAATTCTATAGATTCAATGCGGGAAAATGCTGTGACATCTACGAGTGTTCAGCTAATCTCAATATTTGAGGAGATTACTTGATAGGAAAAGGGTAAACGTTAATGAAAATTTGAATATTTTAGCAAATATCGATTTCATTTTAGGTAATATGATCATAGCAAACTCCCAAAAAAATGACTGACTGAAATCAATAGAAAGAGACCAAATTTTAAATAAAAGCTGTACATAGCGTTTGTTACTGAACTGTGTTTTATGGTATAACTATATCAAAAGTGACAAATCAAATTCATAAAATTTTATCTATATGAAATGGACTTAACGTATGGAAGTCGTACGCATTTGTTAGTCTTCTTACGTATACTCGAGGAATTCTCCTTCGGATCTTGATTCAGAAAAGGAATATGCAGAATTGTATACGAAAGTATATATTCGTGTCTAGGGAATCTTAGTTATGTAGCTGTCGAGACACAGTAAGGAAAACAATCGACAGAAATTAGAAGCTATTAAAATTAAATAAAACACGTACGGCGTCAAGAGTTGCCGCGGCAAGAGGAAGAAATCCGGAATGTAAAATTCAAACTGTTAGAAGTAGTTTGCAGTAAAACCAGAGGAAAACAAAGAGCAAACAGGAGACAAAAAGGATTTACCTTGCTATCGATATCATAATTTGAGTTTAATGTAGGAATGTTGATGTTGGTAATGTGTTGTTCATAATTCATAGAATGCATTGATTAGAGTCGATTTTCCGCCGTATATTGATTCAAGTTGACGCGGATAAAGAAGGTTAAATGATATCGCTATTCTTATGTTCTACTTCCAGCCGTATATCGTTTCGTTAAATCATTCTGGTTTTGAGCCTTGTGTGAATCGTACGACTGGCTTTTGCATTTTAACTCGAATCTTGGCAATGGCTGCAACCCAGAAAAATGCTCAGATGAATCAAGGTGACCAAAAAGAGAAGAAAAGGAAAGAAAGTATTTTCGATCTATCGAAGTATATTGACAAAAATATTCGAGTGAAATTCGCTGGTGGCCGAGAAGCATCCGGCAACCTGAAAGGTTATGATCCATTGTTTAATCTCGTAATGGATAATACCATCGAATTCCTGAGAGACCCCGATGATCCTTACAGATTGACGGAGAACACAAGAGCTCTTGGATTAGTGGTTTGCAGAGGCACTGCGGTAGTTCTCATATGCCCAGTTGATGGAATGGAGAGGATCGCCAATCCCTTCGTGCCTCAGGAGTGATATGTTTAGTGTTCGCTCTAATGTCATGAAAACTAAGGTGGACAGAAGAATTGTTTAATTTTTGAGTGGAAATCATCGTCAGAATCACCTCATAAAGATCTGGCTGTAAACCATGCTTATTTTAGTTGTAATTATTTCATGTTGATGGCTGTAAATATACAACTTAACGAACGAAGTCTGTTATTAAAATAGAGTACTTTGTTCTATCTTGCATTCCTATATATAGTTTTCTTTTATTTTTTGTTACTTTAATTTGAATGCAGCACCTTAATTTAATTAAAGCCATTGGTTAATCAATTCATAAATAGTTAATGCCCGAACTGTGAACATGAATGAATTCTGTGAGATCAAGCGTATCTTTGATTTTCTGTAATAAAGTATAACTATATCTCTTGCTTTTAGTTTTTCATTCCCTGATATCCTCTATTACTTAAAACTTTTACTTGTAGAAAGTCAAAAGCAGTCGTGTGCCCAGATAGATTATAGAAATTAGGCGTTGAAGTTCTTTCCCTAATTGCTATATTCAGCAGGTAGTTGAACCGTAGCCAAAAGTAGGAGAGCAAACAGCTCGCATTTGAAATTAAATTTCTACAAGGAGTGCTAGAAAAGACCAAAATTTGACATGAAATGATAAGGAAGTAAAAATAATAAAGCATCTTTATTAGAGTGCAATTGAGACTAAATAGTCTTTTTACATGTAACCCTTTGTCATATAAAATTGAAACAGAGATAGTTAAGGGAAAAAAAGGGCACATAAGAGCCTCACTTAGGGGTTTTAAAAATTGAAGTTATCAACCTTGTGAAAAATATTCCACAGGATAACACCTGCACAAAAGAGGGAGAAAAACCAATTGGCTTAAAGGGTAGTTAGGATGAAAAAAGGAGGTATTTCCTTTGTCAACATCGCCAACTGCCGTAAACACTGAATCCTGGCTCCAAAGATTTCGATCTGGACTGACTGGTTTCAGACATGTTGGCAAGAATTTTTTTTACCTTTTTTGGTGGCCTATTGAACCAATCATCTTCAAATATCTGTGCACAAATGCAAAACAATTCCCTACACATTCATTATGTTTGAGTAAATACTGTTCTTGACCATATATGGGGGCCTTTATGATGGCCTAGATATAAAAATATGGTACAAATAGCAAACACTCAAATAGTACACTGCAAAAATACACAATAATGTTGAGAAGTGCAAAACCATTTAAGTTATCTGGTTCCATTGAGCTATGCAAAAAGGATTTTTAATTTCTTAAAGCAGAAAAATGTTCTCTTTCATATGCAGATTGAAACAGGTAGTGTTCCTCCAAGTATCCAAAAAAGTTATCAAATATCCTCTTTGGTTTAATAGCGAACTTATTTCTTCCTTAAAGGCTAAGGCAAGATCCTATCACTGATGGAAACACACTTATCTGCAGTCTGACTACATTGAGTTTTTAATTCAGCGTTCTAGGTTTAAAGCACTCCAATTACTAAAGTATATCTCATATCTAAGCAATTCTAACTCATAACTGATGACCCCAAACTCTTTTGGAGGTATATGAGAAGGAAAAGAGGTACTTGCAGGATCCCATCTGCTGTTTTATCAAGATATCACTGCTATTAACCACCAAGCTATCTCAAACTTATTTTCTGAATGGTTATCATTTTTTAACAATCCAATTCCTATCTCCTCTACTTCAGATTATGACATGACATAGGACTACAATTCAGATTCTCTTGCATTTGTGAGCTATATCAAATCTGATATTGTAACTTCCCTTTGTGACTTGTAAACTAATGTCTCTCCAGGTAGTGACCGAATCCCTATATTGAAAATAAATAAATAATAAACTTAGCATGCCCCTCCTATCATTATTTAATAAAATTTTATAGGTCAGAGGTGTCCATTAAGATGGAAAAAAGCAATAATTACTCCTGTGTTAAAAAGTGGCTGCAAATCGAGGGAAATTACAGACCCATTTCTATTCTGCCTTCTTTTTTGAAAGTATCTGAGAAACTGCTCCATGGTAAATTAATGTCTCACTGCGGGAAAAATTTCACCGACAAGCAACATGGTTTTCTTCCTTCATGTTCCACAGCAACCAATCTCAAATGTTACATTCTAACTGTTTGGCTTTGACGTTAGCTATGGGACTTCAAACAGACAAGATATACATTGATTTTGCCAAAGCATTTGATAAGGTAGACCATGGTCATCTGATTAAAAAAACTTGGAACCCTTTGGAATTGTTGGTGGTTTATTGAGCTTGCTTCAATCCTACCTAAAAGATAGATATCAAAAGGTTGCAGTTAGCGTTCTCTCTTCTTCTGTCCAAATGACTTCTGGGGTACCTCAAGGGTCCATTTTAGGTCCTTTACTTTTCAATGTTTTTATTAACAACCTGACTCGGAGTATCTAGAGCGAATCACTTCTTTATGCAGATGACCTTAAAATATCTTCTCTTGATGATTGCCAAAGTTTACAAAACAACCTGGATACGTTCCTTGTTCCTTTCCTGGTGCCAAAAATGGAGTCTTTATCCAAATCCATGCAAATGTAAAACAATTTCCTTCACATCAAAATATAAGTTCCTCAAGTTTGATTACGGCATTGGTGGTACTCCCTTAGAACATGTTCATTCTTATACCGATGTAGGAGTTACTTTTAACAACAAACTTAGCTTTAAATTACAAATAAGTGCTGTCTGCTCCAAGGCTTTCTGCCTCTTAGGTATTTGAAGAATAATACACTTGAGAACTTTTCAGTCAAAGGCATTTGTAATACGAGTAAAAGTTGCATACTGCAAGCTAATTGGTAAAAATTTACAATAAGTTCCCCTAACGGGTGTTATCTTCGAAGCTTATCCAGCAAAATTCTTAAAAATTGCCGCAATACATTTCTTACGTGAGAAATTTTCATCCATCTGGCATCGAACTCACGGTCATATGCAACCTTTCTTCCACTGGTTCTATAGAAAACTACTTCAAACGCAAACGCTGTGATTTTGAATAGTCTCCTGCATAGAGAAAGGCCTCAAAACAATTTTAAAAAATTTGCGTAAATGACCGCCTGGCGTCGAACACAGGACCCGTTCGTGAGAGACAATGGCATACGAATGTTAGAGAAGTGCCACTCTGACGTGTTTCAAAGTTTCAATTCAGTATCTTATCGGGAAGGTCCTAAAATAAGATCCGTTATTCCCGTTTGAAATGCATGGTAGAATCGGAATGACACTCTTGCATCGAACCAAGGACCACTAGAGAAACAGCGGACGTCATTAAAGAATGTTTTCAAACGCCTCCGTCACCATTCCGGGTTTTATCTTCCCAGCTTATCCTTAACGCATTGAAAAAGAATTTCAAAAATTGCAGCAATGCATTTCTTATGGGAGAATTTTGCACCCACCTGGCGTCGAACTCACGGTCATTTGGCCGCATATATTCCATAAGAACCATAGAAGACTACCTCAGCTTCAACCTCCGAGATTTTGGTTCCTCTATCTTACCGTTAAGTGCCTCAAAATAATTTTCAAAAATCCACGCAATGCATTCTTATGGGAAAATTGCGATTTTTGGGACATTCTGGTATCGAACCCATGATAGCTGGCGTCGATGTCTGAATTATTCTGGCATCTGGTAGGGCCAGTACGTCGAAAAAATCTGACGTCGACGGCGCTTGTGGAACATGGTCAGAATTTGTATCCCCTATAAATATATATATAGGTATATCCGGAGAGTTAGCTATATATAATAGACGAGTAAAAGTTGCTTGTATACTGCAAGCTAATTGGTACAAATTTAACAATAAGTTCCCCTTACGGGTATCATCTTCGAAGCTTATCCAGCAAAATTCTTAAAAATTGCCGCAATACATTTCTTACGTGAGAAATTTTCATCCATGTGGCATCGAACTCACGGTCATATGCAACCTTTCTTCCACTGGTTCTATAGAAAACTACTTCAAACGCAAACGCTAAATATATAGGTATATCCGGAGAGTTAGCTATATATAATAGATACACTGTTCTACTGTGAGAACTACGTTAGAATTTAATAGTGTGATTTGGAATACACACCATACCACTCTTACTCAAGCAATCAAGAAATTTCAAATGTGCTTCTTGAGATGGATTAATTTTAGAACTACAGGATAAACCTTTGTTAAAGAGGACTACAATAAAGTATGTACACAGTATAATCTTCTTCCTCTCCAAAAACGACGTGCTGTGGTCAGATATTATGTTCCTTCGAAACATTGTAACAGGCTTTGTTGACTCTAGTGAACTTGTTTCGCTGGTGAACTTCGATGTACCAATGAGGTGCTCTAGGCACTCAATGCTGTTTCAGAACTCCTTTGGGCAAGTGGATGTATGCCTATTTGAGTCTGTGGCTAGAGTAATGAGTGACAAATGAGGCCTAAAGGAAAGCCTCAGATATTGATATATTTTATGACTTACTTCCATCTGTAAGGGTTAGATGTAAGAAGAGACTTTTCAGTCTCAATCTCGCCCGAATAAAGACGATTTATTATTATTATTATTATTATTATTATTAAAACAGAAAATTTACTCTAACTTTTAATTTCAACTTATAAAATATGTTAAAAGCAGAGATGAACCTATTTCCTGTACAAGCTGATGCATGGAGGAAAAAGATGTAATAGCCTGTGTGGCTTTCAAGGAGTCCATTCAGTTTAGAAAGGACTTGTTGCACAATTGCATTTGTCCCAGTTCTGAATTTGGCTGAGTAGAAGCAGCATTTTGGACGCAGTTTCAGTTCCACCACTCCTTCAGTGGGAGATGCAACAGCACCCAAGTTGAATTTCAATACATCAGCTGGAAATTGGGCTGTATTCACAATAGTCAAACAAGACCTTGCAAAGGATCGCTAGTATAATTGAGGAACTGTCGTTGTTTTCAGCAGCCTTGATAACAAGGTCAGAGTCTTAGGAAATGCCACATGCCAAGGGGTATGTCTTGGAGATCCATGAGGATACACTAATGACAGGTCATCTAAAAGTTGCTTTAGCCAGATTGGCAGGGGTTTAGTTACTCATGGACTAATGTTTAAGAGTTAGAAATTGTGAGTTAAAAATAGTTTTGTTGTAAGGATTTCTTTTCATGGATAAAATCTCACTAATGCAGTTATACATTATTGAGTCTCTTCTGATTTTGAGCTATAGTTCTCCTGAATCTGGATAGAGACTGAGGATTGAATTTGTCAGAAAGGATCCAGTTTCCATCCATAGTCCAGTATGATGTATTGAAGATTAGGGTCTTAGATACGGGGTATGAACTGAGGACTATATTAAGCAGCCATAGTCCAACTTCAAGCGAATCAAAGCTCAATATATTGCTACCATTGAAGCATAGTCTGCTAGTATGCATAGTAGAATGCAGAGGAGAGAGAAAATTTCATTAGAAGAGATCTGATTGTTACCAATACACTTTTTGCCTTGCATCAAAGACATAAGACCCTTTAATAGTACACATCTCAGAAGAGGATGAAGAAGAAAATGAAGAAAACTTACCAAGAGCAACCTAATAATAATGAATGGAATAGAAGACCGAGAAGAGAAGAACAAATACAAAACAATAATGAAAATGAAAGAGCAAGAAAAGTGATCAGAATTCCTGGTGGATTTGTAGACTAGTGAAGGAATTTTCTAGTAAAGATGAAAAGCACATCTAATAATATTTCCCAGTGAAGAGGAAGCACTTTTGACACATGAAGAAGCCATTACCTGTGAAGATAAAAATCACTGGAAAAGAGACAAGAAGAAAAGAATTCCTTAATGAAAAACAAAACATAGTCATACCAATCAAAAGCAAGCAAAAGGAAAGGAAATACTTACCAGAGGATGGGAGGTCAAAGAAAATGGAAAGTTCAAGACGAGACTTGTTGAAAAACGAAGTGCACAAAACAGAGAAACCATGGATTATGAGAATATTTATAGTCCAGTGGTAGGCACCACATCATTGAGGCCATTACCAAAGTGTTGTGGTACAGTCAACTATGGAAGCAGAACTGACTGTAGCAAATGAACACATCAGAGCTGAAACATCTTATTGAGTTGCTGAAAACTTCATTGGTAAAGAAGTTAAAGCTGCACTTTTGACAATCAAACAACTAATAAAGCAATAAAAGCTGGAAGGCTGACAAAAAGTAAACACATCCAGGTAAAATACTTCTTTGTCAAAAATGAATAATATAAATAACTTTTCAAGATGAAGTATGCATCTTCAGAAGACAATGTAAGTGACATTTTTACTAAAAATTTGCCAATATAATGATAATAAAATAATTTTTATTGATCCAAAGACAATACAAGTATGTAAAGGAAAAGTCAAGGTAAAAATCTTATTCTAAATCACTCTAAGTATTCCTGTACAGAATAAAAACATTTTTCAAGTAAATACTTGTGAACAGTATAAAGAGGTTAGTAATTTGAAGAATAAATGTCTTTAAATTACTAATCTCTTTAATTTTGGATGGTAGTTTATTGTATATAATTATGCTCATCACTTTTGGGGCTCTTGCATGGACTTTATTGAGAGATCTTTGTAAATGTAGATCTCAATTCCTTTTTCATATCATGGTGATGAAAGGACTCATTTAATTGGTAGTTCCTGATGTTCCTTCAAATGAACAATAAGATATTAAAGATTTATATGGCAGTTAAAATTTTAAATGTCTGAAATACTGGTTTGCAAGTAACTCTGCTAGGAGTATTTGATATTCTTCTTATGATCTTCTTCTGAATTCCAAAATTTCAATCAGGTTGAGGGACCCCACAGTATGATTCCATGTGACCCTGGAGTGAGAATAGCCAAAGTACATATTAAATAGGATTTTTTGATTAACTGAAGACAGAAGTTGTTAGACAAATTGAGGGGTGGGATGAGTTACCGGGAATTCAAGGAAAGGGAACTGTATAGGGAATGTGGAGACACATGAATCTACCAAAAGGTAGAACACTATTATAGTCAACATGGTTGCTTCACGTGAGACAGGAACTATATGGAGTCCATGGAATTTCAGGTTTTCAGATGGTGTCAACCTTAGATCCTTGAAGTTCAAGCAGAAGTTATCAAAATGTTTATCCTTGGTTCTGAAAATGACTATCCGAGTTCTTTCTTGATTTAATTTGTCTATTTTGCAAGCACCACTCTGATGTTCTGGAAATTAGTGCATCTCCGATAGAGGCTAGGTTAGTGATCTTATGCCTAGATAATAGAATATTTACGTCATCGGCTTACATTGTCATACAAGTTCCTTTGCTATCAAGTGTATTAGTTATATCATTTATGAAGATTAAAAAAAAATGGGACCGAGCCTTAGGGAACGTCTCAGTTAATGGGCAAAGTTTTAGAAACAAAATTCTTATTGCTAATCTTGATAATCTGCAACCTGTTAGAGAGATAAGTTTCTATCCATTTTAAAGCATTTCCTCTTATGCCTAGTCTGTGACTTCTGTCATGTAGGATTTTATCAACTAGATCGAAAGCTTTGTTCAGATACAGATAGATTCCAAGAGTATTCATTTTTTTGTTAAGTTCCTCGGTGACAAAATTAAGATCATTAAGCATTTTTCTCTCAAATTGATAAAGGGAAAGGAAAAATTTAATCTTGAGGTCCCACATCAAGAATTAGTAGGATCTCTTATGTATCTTTCTGTGGTCAAGATCAGATATTGCATTTTCTGCCAGTTATTTGAGTCAATTCAATAATATTACAGTAATGAACGTTGGGCAGCTGCTAAGAGAGTGCTAAGGTATCTAAAGAGAACGATAGACAACTCTTTAATGTTTACTAAAACAGGTTTAAATCTCATTGGTTTTGCAGATGAAGACTAGGCTGGTAATGTGAACGACAAGTCATAGAAAGGATTTCTGTTCGTAATGGCTAATAGTCATGTTAGCGGGGAGTGTAAAAACCAACCAATGGTAGCGTTATCTTCAGCAACAAAGGAAGCAGTATTTCTGCAGAACATGCTAGGTTTTGTAAAAGAAACTGTACCATCATATTCGATAATAACTTATCAGCACAAATTGCTGCGAACCTTGTATGTAAAAGTAGAACAAAGCATGCGGATGTAAAATATCATTTCATTAGAGGTATGGTTGTAAACAAAACTATTGACCTACAATAGGTTCCCTAAGATGAGATGTTAACTGATATATTGTCTTAAGTGGCTACCTAAAGTGAAACACATGAACAGAGGCAACATATAAGACATGTACAAGAAAATCTGTCAATGTAAGAAATCAGCAATGAATTAAGAATCCCTCGCTTAAATTCAGTAAAACTGAACTTATTTCCTAAATACTATATATTAGCTCAATGGCCATATTAAACCCAGAGAAAATAACAAAAGGAACTGAAACTGCGGAGCAACCTTATCTATGGTTTCCACCATAGATAAGGTCACCGATCTCTCTCTCTGATGCTTAGTTCTTAATTCTGAGATTCGATTGTTTTCGTCTGCAAAGCGAATTCCGTGTAGAGTCACTGTCGGCAGAGGTGGTGTTTTGGAGGGAATAAGTTCTATCAATTTTACTTCTAGATAGTTCAACATTAAACGTATAACTGCTCAATTTAAGTTTGTTTGTATATACATGTTTCACTGTTTGAAAGCTACAATGAATTCGACTTCAATTTCCGTAGATTGGTCGATGCTTCTGTCAAATCCTTTCAGAATCTTTCAAGTTTAATAAATAATTTAATTCCTCTTGTAACAAAAATATATGCGAAACGATTGAGTAGATGTTTAATGAGTGTTTAGCACTTAGTTATTTTTGACAATGGATGATAGAGTTTTAACTGAAGTCCCCAGCAGTCTAAAACAGCTTGCTCGGCTTGTTGTTCGAGGGTTTTATCAAATAGAAGATGCCTTAATCGTGGATATGTTAGTTAGAAACCCATGTAAGCATATTATGAAAACTATCGTCATCCAGTTAGTATTTGATTGTTTAGTAACCCCAAAATTATTACAACAGGTATGAAAGAAGATGATTTATGCGACTTGTTAAAGTTTGAAAGAAAAATGCTGCGTGCTAGAATCGCAACTCTAAAAAGTGACAAATTCATCCAAGTAAGATTGAAAATGGAGACCGGCGTTGATGGGAAAGCGCAGAAAGTCAATTATTATTTCATCAATTACAAGGTAGCTTCTTTTCTTTGACTGAATTAACGATTCCTTGTAAGATGAGTTCTTATTTAATCTGTTGATATTTTTCAGACATTCGTGAATGTCGTGAAGTATAAGTTAGATCTGATGAGGAAGAGGATGGAAACTGAGGAAAGAGATGCAACGAGCCGTGCCAGCTTCAAATGCCCTTCATGCTGTAAAACATTTACAGATTTGGAAGTAAGATACTTTTACTTATGGCCATTTGTCCGATTAATCTTCCTAACCTTATACTAAAAGAATTACTGTTTTCTATCATTTTCAAGGCTGATCAACTGTTTGACTTTACTACTGAAGAATTCCGATGCACGTTCTGTAAGGAAGTGGTGGAAGAAGATCAGTCAGCTCTCCCAAAAAAAGATTCACGTCTTTTGTTGGCAAAATTTAACGAGCAACTTGAACCTTTGTTTATCCTTCTACGTGAAGTAGAAGGTATTCGTCTTGCACCTGAAGTTCTCGAACCAGAACCAACAGACTTAAGCTCTATTCGAAGGTTTGCTTATTATCTTTATTTATATAATAACAAATGGCCTTTGGCTAATGAGTTCCATCAATTTTTACAGCAGTTTCCTGTATAGGTTCTTACAAGATAAAATTAAAAACATAACATATAGATTAAAGTACTCAGTATCATTGTTAATATTAAAATACTATTTACATTCTCACTACTATTTTTGCGTGAAAGAGCTCTCTATTTCATTTATTGACATTTTGCTCCTTTTCTAACTGTTTCTTTGTGGCCATCATAAGTACAGTTGAACAGTATTGGATGTGTGGTACCAAAATCAATTGGAATTCAATTATTTTCTTGATTTTGACAAACCTTTCTCGATTTATATAGTAAATTGACTATCTAAAGTTGATGTTTATGTATTCAACCTGATCTTAAAAACTTGGTTGATTGTCAATAATTAATCAAAGATATTTGAGCATCTTAACTCACTAATTGCTTCCCAACTAGAGTAACTGAATGTATTGCCTCCAGTTTTTTCCTAAAGATTTGTTCCCAATCACAATGCATTTACTTTTATCTACATTCAGACTTAAAAAGTTACTATTTATCCATTTACTGCCTGATGCTACTTTCTCATTCAATTCACTTATAATTTCTAGTGTATAAGTACCTCTAACATAAATCATAGTATCATCTACAAACAAATGAAGTTTGCAACATTTCATTATCTCTAGATTAGATTATTACTATAAATCATATTAGGAACATCAACTTATTACCCTGTGGTACTAAATGTTTCACTTCTCTCACACCAGATTTACTACCAGTAAATCTCACTTTTCTATTAGCCAAATAACCTTCCAACCATTCATATACCTCACCCTTATTCATATGTTTCAAATTTCTTGGTAATAGCTCCCTGTTTATTGTTTAAAAAGTTCTTCTATAATCCAGGAGCATAGCCTTCTCCCCATTCTCTGATTCCAGTCATCAATAACCAACTGAAGTGCTCTTTCTGTACTGTATTTTTATTTGATGAATAAATCACCCTTTATGGGAGTGATTTATATAGAATGAATAAATATATATATATATATTATATAGCCAACTCTCCGGATATACCTATATATATATATATATATATATATATATATATATATATATAGGTATATCCGGAGAGTTAGCTATATAATATATATATATATATATATATATATATATATATATATATATATATATATATATATATAGGTATATCCGGAGAGTTAGCTATATAATATATATATATATATATATTCCTCCATGTATTTCAAATGGGGAAAGCGAAATCTCATTTTGGGACCTTCCCGATAAGATATTGAATCGAAACTTTGGAACAAGTAAGGATGGCACTTATCTAATATTATTTTGCTATCTTCTCTCACGGAAGAGTCCTGAGTTCGACGCTATAGGCGGTCTTTTGCGCGAATTTTTTCAATCTGTTTTGAGGCCGTTCTCGATGCGATAGAGCAATCAAAATCTCGGTGTTTACAGATGAGATGGTCTTCCATCGTACCAAACGAAGAAATGTTACCAAATGTCCGTGTGTTCGACGCCAGGTGGGTCCGAAATGCCTCCGTAAGAAATGCATTGCTGATATCAGGGACGATTTTTTAAAATGCCTTCCCGATAAACTGGAAAGATAAAACCCGGAATGGTGACAGAGGCGTTTGAGAAGATTCCTTCATGACGTCCACTGCTTCTCTAGAGGTCCTTGGTTCGATGCTAGAGCGTCATTCCGATTCTACCATGCATTTCAAACGGGAATAACGGATCTTATTTTAGGACCTTCCCGATGAGATACTGAATTGAAACTTTGAAACACGTCAGAGTAGCACTTCTCTAACATTCATATGCCATTGTCTCTCACGAACGGGTCCTGTGTTCGACGCCAGGCGGTCATTTACGCAATTTTTTAAAAATTGTTTTGAGGCCTTTCTTTATGCAGGAGACTATTCAAAATCACAGCGTTTGCGTTTGAAGTAGTTTTCTATAGAACCAGTGGAAGAAAGGTTGCATATGACCGTGAGTTCGATGCCAGATGGATGAAAATTTCTAACGTAAGAAATGTATTGCGGCAATTTTAAAAATTTTGCTGGATAAGCTTCGAAGATGACACCCGTAAGGGGAACTTATTGTAAATTTTTACCAATTAGCTTGCAGTATGCAAGCAACTTTTACTCGTATATATATATATATATATATATATATATATATATATATATATATATATATATATATATATATATATATATATATATATATAGGTATATCCGGAGAGTTAGCTATATATAATAGATATAGGTATCACATATATATAGGTATATCCGGAGAGTTAGATATATATTTAATAGAAGATATAGATATTTATAGGGGATCTATTCTAATATGTTGTCATTATGTGTTCCCTTACATTCACCTTATTAGTCTAGAAAGGCTACTAAAGAAAATCATTTACAATTTGAAACGTTACAAGGTGGGTTATACTTAGAGCGATATACCTTATGAAGATATGAGAATTGTTTAACTTATCTTATTTGTATCAAAGAGAGAGGTTTTTCATTTAAATAGTTAAAGGAAATTTTTAAATCATTCAATAGATGTTCTTCATAGTCAGTTAACGTATAACAGTCCACAATATAGCAACAAAAACCATTGACCCTTTAATTTACCTAATGCCAGAATATATAGGATAATGATTCAGTCTATAAAATGATGAGTCTAGCAAATAATTGAAACTTTTGATTTTGAATGTATCATTTCTACTTTCTTTATTTAATATACTATTTTACTTCACCAGTTGTTGGTACTGAACATTAGTACAGTAGTTGTTTTTAAAAGAGGGTAAGGAGACTGCCTACATTAGAGACTGTTTCTACATTAGAGTTGCATGTTGTATATGAAATAAAATATTATTCAACTTTGGTTACAGTTTGGATAAGGGTCGTCCCATGTCATTGTTACGTCCACCTGGAGATTCATCTGGCCCATGGTCTGGTGATGCCACTAGAGGAGGAGGATTTCAGGTTTCACACTTTCACCTTCACCTATTGCCAATCATTTCAAATTACTACTTTGACAATGTTAAAATATATTTAGAAAGAAGAAGTTTTTTCCCGGTGCGTTTTTGGGTGCAGAGTACGCACCCGAAACGTCGACCCTTTGGCAGGAGGCAACCCGGTTGGAGACTTGAGAGCACTTTATACATCTTAAAATATATTTTTTTATGATTTTTTTCAAAATCCTGTATATGGATTCTCTGCCATCCCTCTCTCCAACTTACAAATGGGATTTGCTGTATATCAGAAAGATATTACTACGTTTTAATTCTGCATTCTTGCTATTATCATACTTAAAAATCTTTTCTCCTTGTTCCTAAACTATAAGCTATTGGTAGAAAGGACTGTGGTTCTTTAAAATAAATTATAAAAAGGTTCTTAACAACATTCATAAGGAGTATGCAACCACATACTGTTATCTAAAGTGCATTTTCAATTAAAAACTTGCTTACGAAACTTAGAGATGAAATAAGAATGACCCAGTATCTCATGACCCAGTCTTGAAATTATATTCTCATTGAATATGGGTAATGAATGGGTTGCACAGTGTTCCCTGTAGGCAAACAAATTCCGTTCCAGTTGGCTGTTTGTATGTATATTGTTTGTAAGTTGGTAATGGGACAAACGTGTCTTGTGATTACAGTATTGTATATGTACAACCAGCTGTACTTTCATATATTCATAATATAAACAGTAGTTTTCAGTGTCTTTTATTACTTTTGTAATTGATCCCAGCTATCATGAGTTCATTACCAGAAGGCCCCAAAAATTCAGTTTTCCTAAAATAATAAATAACCTGGCACGTTAACAGAATTATGAATATGTATAATAAACGTAGCATACCATTTCATTGCTATGCGTGGTTCAACAAAAGAGATATTTGTTTTTTAGCCATTGATAAGGCTCTAATTGGTGCTTAATAATTCAGTATGGGCATGCTAAGTTTGATGGCCAGTCATGGTGGTACAGCAGTTAGCATACTAACTCCTCCAACTCAAGGTCCCGGTTTCAAGTCCCAGCTAGCCAGGATTTTTCTAGTTAGGGAATGGTTGTGTGTGTTGTCTGTTGTTAAAGTTATTTCCCAACACTGTAATTATCCAACAATGGATGTTTGTGGAGGATTTGGAAAATAAATAAATAAAAAATTCACATCCTTATGTGCCAACCCTTATCACTGGGTGTTATGTAATTATAATTTAAGGCTGTTTAATAAAACTGGCTTGAGGATTGCATGAGCCTTGTCTGCTAAGGAAATTTCATCTTGGATTTCATTGTAAAAAGGAAATTATGCATGCAATTCATAATGGATTAAGTCTTTAAAATTTCTCCTTTTTGTGTGCACAGTTACAGACTAAAATTTTAATTCAGGGGATAAATTTGTTTACAATATTAATAATAATAAACTTTATAACAGGCAAAAGCTCTCTTACATTTTAGGTGTATTTACGGAGAAAATTCAGAACCAGTTTGGAACTGCGGTGCTTATGTGTGATCATTTTGGTCTAGAAGAGTTCAGAACCGAATTCTGATTATTAGTCTTGCATTCAGGAAATGAGAGAACCTGTAATGAACAATTCGGAATGAGTGATTAGTTCAGAATTTGGTTCTAATCGCTCCGCAAAAGACCAAAATCATCACGTGCATGCGCCACAGTTCAGAACTGGTTCTGAACTGTCTCTGTGAATACACCTTTTATGAACAGTATTTATGAAAATAGATGAATAAAAGTTTACAAAATTGCATTATGTAATAAAGTTTTAACTGTACATGCTTCAAGATAAAATCTATTGTAATTCATAATATAAAATCGTAATTTAGCGGAAACTAATACTCTATAGAATACATAAATATCAGTTTTGTGATTCAATTAGATATCAATTTGCAGATAATTTATGTTAGCAGTGTGTCAATCTAATACATAAATATTTATATATAGTAAGTGTCATTGAATCACGTGTGAGATTTTCAATAAGAGCAACTCATCATTTCTAGGTGGAAGAGACAAGAGTGGATGTTACAATTGGTGATGATACAAGTTCTGACTTATCTGCAGCCGCTCGCAAAGAGAGACCGATTTGGATGGTGGAAAGCACAATCACTACGGACACTAATGAGGTAATCATAGTATTGGTTCATATTTATGGCGATGATGCATCCAGTGTTTTATGATGACATGAGACTAATGTTTAACCCTTCAGTGCTCATTTTTGTAACGTGAGTGCTCACATGGGGTGTATGGTACACCCCATGCACTATTTTGAGGAAAATACCCTTGTCTTAACATTTAGAATTTTTTTTATTTTCATGGATATTTTTTCCAACTTTCCTCAAACTTTCAACTATTTACCCAAAATTTCATTGATTTATAAATTATTTTCCTAAAACTGACCCTCGAGCTCACATGAAGCCCCTAAACCTAAACCAATACATCAGTAAAGGGAAAAATTCTTGCCATGCATGTCCAAATCATTCCCTCACCAAATACATTATAGTATAGTATTATAGTATGTTCAAAAAGGGCAATATAGAGACGGATAGGAAGGATCCATCCTGCAAATCGAGGCAGAAGGTTGGGTAAACTTTATGAAAATAATCTATGAATCAAGGAGATTTCGCATAAAATAGTCAAAAGTTTGAGGAAAGTTGGAAAATGCATCCATCTTCAGACTCCAAAAAGGTAAAATTTCTAAATATAAGGAAAAGGGTATTTTTCATCGAAATAGAACCATGGGGTGTACCATACACCCCACACGAGCACTGGAGGGTTAACTTACTTTATTTGGATCAAAAAAGAGAGGTTATGCATTAAAATCTTTTAAGATAATTTATTAAACCATTGAATAGATTCTCTTCATAGTTGGCTAATGTACAATAATCCAGTATTTAACAATAGAAAACTAAGACCTTTCAATATACCTTATGCGTGAATGAATTACATGTATAGTGATCCAGTCCATAAAATGATGCATTTAGCTAATAATTCAAACTTTTAATTTAAAATTTTTAATTTATTATTTTATATTCTATTGCCATTTCTCATAGTTGATACTTTGACATTGACATGAAAATTTGTTCATTATATTTTTAAAGGTTAGACTGATTACACGTTTGTAAAATAGTTGAATAAAATTCAAATATTTTTCAACCTTGTTTCTAATAATTTCTTACTTTTGCATTCTCCTACATTGAAACATTATGTTGGGAAAAAAGAAATTTAGTTTGTGCATTGTGATTTGTTATGATTATTTTTAATTCCTTTACTTCCATTGGTGCACTGGCTATCCTTTTGGAATTTACTCTTTGGGCTGAGAAATTTATGTACCCAAGGCATTTTCATTTTTATATGGCATATGGAACCATAAGTGAGACATCCAGTTATACTATTTTATTCTTCCTGACTCTTTGGGGGCTTAACTGTTCCATTGGCTATGCTATAGATTCATTCTATTAGATGGACTCTATAGCAGCATTGGGCCAAGGATAATTAAGTGTTATTACAATCACTTTGCTAAAGATTAATTGTCTGCTTACATTGAAAATACAAAAAAATTTTAGGAACAAAAATCTTGTGTTTTGCTGATAATGTACAACTTTGAAACAAAATTCTGCTATTGATATTAAGGTTACTTTTAATTAATCATAATAGTAGTGGTAATATTAATGTTAACATTGGAAAAAATCTAACATAATTAAAATCACTCATATAGTAGAAGGCTAAAAACATTAAGTTATCATATCAACAGCATAATTTTGCTTGAAAGTTGTATATTATCAGTAAAACACAACATTTTCGTTTCCTAGGTACAGTCACAAAAACAAAAGTTACCAGTTAGGATGCAACCTGCTTAACAGACATGGAGCTTAATGAGAGCGAGTCTATGAGCGGCTCTGCTTCTAGCTTGCATTTCGTCTTCCTTCTTACACGTTTTGAGGCTTTTTTGGTGTATTTTTTTTAAATACTGCCTAAAATTCATTCATTTGGATGCTATATAAGCAATATAGTATTATAAAGGAAGTAAATTCAGTTTTTCTTCAATCGGCTCAAATCTCACGTGCAATTCACTCTTCATCGAAATTTTCGGACAAGAAATACTTTGGTTGCCCATATTTTCTGCTTACGTATAAATTCCCATCAGTAGAGCTATGGAAAGGATTTTGTTATTTTGCTTCATGCTCTACATGCTCACAGGGTGAATTTTTTCATAAAAAATAATAAATAATAGAGCTTAAATATATGATAATTAAGAGAAAATGCAGTAATATGCATTGGGTCAAAAGAAGGGGAAATTAGAGGAAACATAATGAGAATAGAAAAGGAGTAACAATGACAGAATACATTAACCCTTCAAAATCCACCTTTACTTACAGTGATGATCTCATTTGTCATAGGCATAGTAGCGAACACTTAGGATGAATAAGACGTTCTAAGCGTTATTCCTCCGTTGGCTAATATTTCTAAGTGAGATTAGTCAAACAGTGTTTTTTATATATTTCGTTGATATTCATTTTATCTCTCCGAATACAAACGTATCATTATGACCAAATCGAAAAACCTTAATTGAGTTTCGATACTTGATCAAGAGAGGGAAATGAATGCTATTTTTTCACCCTGAGCCATGACTTTCTATGGGTGCAAGGGCTGCATCACACCCAGGCAGGTAGGATGCCATGGGTATTTTCCATAAATAGGCAAATTATAAATAACGACACCTTCAAATCAAGCCAGTCTATTTATTACAATATATTTAAGGGGAGTTAATTGTGGCATAACTATAAAGTAGCAGCGTACGCACATTCTCAGTTCATTCTCCAATGACGACAAGATGAAACTAAAGCCATAGTGGGTGAGGTGAGGGTGAGCGCTGGCGCTCAAGTTGTTAGCGATAGTTTTGGTGAAAGTGTATTTCTAGAAATTGCGCCCAAAATCACGTGTGGGACTAAGAGGAGAAAGATTTACAGATTATGGAATGGCTAGGGAGTAGCAGGTAGGCGGAAGGGGTATACTGAATTCCACGCATGCTGATCTCGGAAAGAATAGCGGGGTCTAAGGAGTAAACAGCGGGGAAGAGATGGGGTCAGTGGGATACAACGGATGCCGGCTGTGAAGGTGCATTTTAGAACGTAGTATTTCTAGGAAGTAATCAATGAATATGCATTGTCAAGAACCCTCTCCCAAAAGCATCTGGGTTTTCCGCACCATTCATTTTGTCTGTTCTAACCGATGGAATCTCAGAAATGCTGAGTTCTTCACTCAAGATTTAGGTGCATTGCAACCATATTTCACTTATAATAAAATATATTTTGTTTGTATACCATTCTAATATATGTCAATTTCTCACTATTTTACTCATAAATATAGATTACTCGTAAATGCCTCTTCTTACGGTGATACTGAGGGCACAGGACACTACGGAGTTCTTCCTTATCGCTCAATTTCTGTCTATCTCTATTCCAGATCATTTTCTAATAGCTCCCTTACCATGCACGGATTGAAAACTTTTCTTTGCTCACCACTGCTTGGATTTTTATTTTTTATTTTTGAAGAATAACATTTACAAAAGTCCTTTTCTATCCAAATAACATGTAACAAGTTATAATCGTTATCATTACTCATATTACTATGAATATGGTATTAAAATCTAATGAAATAGATTACATTTGCACTGAAGAGGCAAGCACTATTTGTTGTGATTTGATAAGTTCACTAATCATTATTGATGCAAGATATTCACTTTAAAATATGTTTACCGGAAAACTCCTTACAAATATCATTTTCTTTGATTCTACGATATCATTAGCAATGAAATTTTAAAATATTTATACTATATATGTATACATATACAGTGGTACCTCGGGATATGAGTGCCCTAACATACGAGTTTTTTGAGATACGAGCCGTCAAGCGAGCGAAGTTTTGCTTTGAAATACGAGCAAAATTTGAGATACAAGGAACGGCCGACTACACACGACCCAACAGTTTACTGTGCCTCGTGCGTCTCGCATTATCCCACGCATCCCCCCAGTATGCTTGTTTACCTCTCTGTCGAAGCATCTTTGATAAGTTTTCTAGGGCTTAGTGCTTTTTATGCAATTAAATACTTTATCACATTTCTTTTTATAACCTTGGATCCGAAGAAAGTGAGTGGAAAGGTCAATGCTCAAAAGAAGATGACGTCTATTGAACTAAAGCGTGAAATCATAGAAAAAATGAGCGAGATGTGCGAGTAGATTACTTGGCGAGGTAGTACAGGCGTAGTACTTCAACGATATGTACTGTGCTTAAACAGAAGGAGTCAATAAAGGGTATAATGCCAGCTAAGGGCATTACAATAATTTCTAAGCTGCAGAGCTCTCTCCATGAAAAGATGGAGAAACTGCAGATGGTTTGAGTGGCGGAGAAGCAGCTTATAGGCAATATTTTAACACAGGGCAACATTGCATATGGAAAGCACGAGCAATTTACGGTGATTTGCTGAATCAGACCCCGCGCACTTCCACGGACGAGGCATTGTAAGACTCGTTTAAAGCCAGTCGAGGCTGATTTCACATCTTTAGGAAAAGGACCGGCATTTACTCCGTTGTCAGGCATGGTGAGGCTGCAAGTTCGGATCTGAAGGCAGTTGAGGATTATCTGAAAACTTTTTCCGAACTGATAGAAGCCAAAGGACACATCCCCCAGCAAGTCTTCTACTGTGACGAGACGGAGCTTTTCTGGAAGAAGATGCCGAATAGGTCTTACATAATGACAGAGGAGAAGATTAATCGCCTAACTCATTTCTGCAACATTCTGAAAGGGAAAAAGGAACAAAAGTCCTTGGACATGTTTTTTTTTAATCCGGCGAAAAAAAGCAAAGACCAGTGAAGAAATAAGCAGTAACTAAAATTAAGCATAAAGCAGCATTTAAGTTGTGTGTAAGTTGCATTTTAGTAACCAAAATACAAATACACTTTATAAATTCATTTTTCCTATTCAAAAACACGTAACAAGAACAACTGGGGTGGCATTTTGAGGCCTGGAACGAATTAATGGCATTTCAATTAATTTCAATGGGGAAAATTGCTTTGACATACGAGCAATTTGACGTACGAGCAAGGTTACGGAACGAATTAAACTCGTATCTCGAGGTATCACTGTAGGTGTATGTGTCTGTGTTATCCTGAGACTCATTTATATAGCTGATTATCTTTGCAAGTGATTTTCAATGGGTTTGTTAATAAATAGATTCTCAAAGTTTGCCACTTTCCACTAAATATTCGA
This sequence comes from Pachydiplax longipennis, assembly GCA_036926295.1. Taxonomy (NCBI): domain Eukaryota; kingdom Metazoa; phylum Arthropoda; class Insecta; order Odonata; family Libellulidae; genus Pachydiplax; species Pachydiplax longipennis. The sequence goes on along the minus strand of JAVFKF010000006.1, from coordinate 1,107,233 downwards.
CTTACTTTCTGTACTTCTGCCCCTCCCCCCCCTTATCATAGTTGACCAGGGCCACCACCCGGCTCACAGTGTCTCTTGGTTATGCTCAGATATGCTAGCAATTCTACCAGAGAAATTCATACAAGAAGAAGGAAAGTGACTTCGAAAATTTCTGGAGGTCATAAACAGCCCTCAACTTTATTGCTGTTTACCTCCCCCAGATGTGGGGGAGGGGGATAGTCCTTTCCCCGTCCTTCACTACCCAATCCATTTTCCCCTGAAATGCTAGGCACGGCGATGGAGCACAGTCGTGAAAATTTGTGGAAATGTTTATTCTTCAATTCATCCTATCAGATGTTTATCTAAACACCGATATTATTAAGAGAGTTACAGAATGGGGTCTTAATATTGTTCAAGATGAGCTTTGCATTAATATATCCAATAATTCGTTTTAATAACTTGGGATACCCGATGACAATGGGGTACCATTTCAATGGATTTATCTTCAAAAAATTGTCCTTGCTACACTTGTGTATTTGTTGGAGGTCATGGTTTGCATGCTGAACACATTCAGGGAAGCAGGCAACTGTAGAATAGAGATATATCTGCAGGTCATCAGCGTATAAATGATGCTTGCAGTAATGTAATATAATTTAATTTTTAATATATATACAGGTCAAATGAGTTGAAGGCTTTACTAAGTAATTCCATTAATTAGCCCATTCCCTCAGATGCTTGGGAAGTTTCCTAACGCCTTATATTAAAATGCAATTGGTAAATTCAATCCATGATTTATCTCAAGAACTAGCTACTAAGATGTAACGTGCCGAGAATGTGTCTGTTTGGTTTATATTTAACTTGAAAAAGTATGACTATACTACCAATACATTTGAGGAAATATCTTGGATTTAGCTCAAACATCGTCAAAGAATTCATGTTCTAATGCCAGCTTTCAGCATCTTGCAAGCACAAACTGCGGAATATCTCTTTTCTGAATTTGTCAGCTTAGTATCTGTCCATAATTTCAATACTAGAGGGAGAAAAATCTATAGTAAAATAAATCTTAGAAACCACTTTTAAACCACCGAATTAATGAATTCCTATCTCTCTTTTGCTATAATATCACTCCATGTTAATGCTACTAAAAATCGAAGTAATGAAGTGATTTTATAAAAATAACGAAAAAAAAATCCTTCCAAATGCTCAATGTGAACCTGAATAGCAGACTATGTCCTCCATCTTTATTTTCTCTCTCTATTCTGGAGGCTTGCTCACCCAAAAGGTGGTGTCTGTCAGACGAGTTGCCCCTGGAAGTGGTAACTTTTTTGTAAGTGACTGTACTATTGACAATTAATGCAAAAATGATTCTTTAAAAAAATGACTGTGATAACATATTGTATACTGCAGCCCTATGTCAGGTAAGGGGTTAGGATTTAGCCAGAAGACTCCTATAGTAGTCTAGAGCCCTGTTGAGAAGGATTGGACATTGAATTGAAAGGCTTCAAAACCTGGATACATTTCTACAAGAAATCTGCTGGCAGGAAAGAGTTTAGAATAAAACCAACTCGGAGCATATGCAGCATAATTCCAGAAAAACATTTGAAAGTTTTCATGATCATCAATTCTTTCTCTAATAGTTAAATGGTCCAGCAGCTGGTGGATTGATATCTCAGGCAGGAGACCTTCCAAGCTCAACAGAACAGAAAAGCAGTAACAAAAATGCAGAAGACATAATGTCTGTACTGTTAGCTCATGAGAAGAGACCTGGAGCCACAGGAAGCTCAGTGGCCACAGCTGCAGCAACTGCAACCCTGGGCACTCGAGGTGCTGTTGCCAGTCTCACTGGACAAGCAGAGAGTGGAAGCGAATCCAGTGATGACGAAGCATCTGGAAATGCAAGAAATGCCATGACCAGTATCCCAGACATTGATAATGGTAATTACATTTTCTTCTGGGGTGTTTTCTTTTATTGATCAGTCAAATTCTTCATAGACTTTCAGTTGAGGAATTGACCCAAATCTTTATATTTAATTTTATTTAGATCTAGTTTGAAGCAAGCTCTAGAAATATTCTGCCTTTCATAAGCTGTCATGATACTGATGTTCACCTTGCTTTTCTCTCATCAGTGGAGGCAATGGATAGTGAAGATGGTGCCGAAGATGGTGATGATGATGATGACTTGGTTCCTATGGTGATGATAGGCAACAAAAGTGTACCTCTCACAGATATTGATGATGCTCTCATAGCACAGATGACTCCAGCTGAGAAAGAAGCATATATACAAGTTTACCAAGAACATTACTCTCACATTTATGACTGAGTGTGTGTGACTGTGATAGAGAATAGTATGTCAGAATGTTTGCTCTCTATCTCCGAGATAATAATGGGAACTTTTTGTTAGGGATGGAGGTTTTGGACTGCCCAAGTTATTTGAACTTTCATATGAAGAATTTGTGCCAAGATCTATTTGCTAATAGTATTGGGGGGTGTATCTCATCAGCAATGTTTCAGAAGTTGCCTATGATGCTGATTTGAGGTGTATTAGTTTTACTTTTTCAACTGTAATGAGTCCTCATTTTTGAAAGTTATATGAACATCTTCATACAAATGAATGATGAGTTGCATTATTGATGTTTAATATTTTATTAAGGTAGATCCAAAAATTGCACATTTTGCTCTGAAAAGAATGACTTCTATTTTTACCTATATGTACTATAGGCTTTTCAAGATTTTCTGATTAAATTTGTAAATTTTAGATGGCTTTTGATTTTTCATTCAAATAGAGTTGAAACTTTATCATGTTCATCATCCTGATATCCCAGTGTCAACATTTAAATAATATTTATTTCAATTTAAAGTGTTTAAATTTCACCTTAAAGTCAATTATCAATTAATTACTGCAGCAAAACCAAGCCGTATTCAGAGGAACACTTTTTCCATTCCTCTACTTCCTGCACCACCACAAAAAGTATCATCAAATTCTCCGGATAAAACTGAGAGTATCTCTGTGTCAGATAATGAGCATAATCAATAAAAAAGCATGAAAAATGAACTCCTAGCCTCAATTATCACTTTGAGAATTTATTTAAGCGCAATTAATAAGATAGGAGCTGTCTGTAAAACTGGAAGAACACCCTACTTTACACTACACATTACTCCACTTCCTTTGCTACCACAAAAAGTTTTATCCAAATCCCTGGACAGAACTGAGAGTCTATTCAGCAGAGAGAAACTTCTGCTGCATGATTTTAAAGAGAAAGTTATTCTGGCATTGTCAGAAAAGAGAACTTACCAATGTTGGTGGTATCTGATAAAAAAGGATTGTACCAATGCAATACCAGTGCAATGATTATGCACCACAAAAGAAAGGATGTGCCCACATATTATCCAGATTGCCCTGGAAAGCCTGGTCTATGTTTGGGCTGCTTTCACTAGTAACATTTCTATAAAATGTAAATGAATATAAGCTTTCAAAGCTACAAAAAGTATACGAGTAATTATTGAAGTACATCTGTATATAATATAGTATTGAGGGTAAGGTATTTCCTGTCACTGGGACAGTACTACACACAGTAAGATGCTCTCCTAAGCTGCAGAAGCCAATATGATTACTGAATATATTCAGAAAAAGTTTTCAGTAGTGCTCACTTGAGACATTAAATTTCCTGAGATAGGGAGATGAGAAGTTAGAGAATGGGTCCCAAAGTTTTCATAAATTTAAATCACAACACCTCTGTATACAATAAAGTAGGAGGATAACAATTACATCACCAGCCTCATTATTCTAGTCAACATGAAACCAGATGACTCCCTCAAGAAGCAACATCTACTAGAAAATAACCTACATGGATTGATTTGCAAATGAAGGTTATCAACATAATCCAGGGAAGGACCAAGTAATGTTAACCGTTTTGGCCCACAAAGTTTATTTGATATTTCACCTACTGAGGTGCATACATTTTTAAAGGGACACCAATTGGCTGAAGGACATAATTTTGGCCATCATCATCATAGGTCATTCAATCCGTAGATTGGTTGACTGCAGCCCTCCATTCCTCTCTATCTAAAGCTAACTTTACTAAATCCTGATATCTCTTCTTTCCTATATCTCTCTTTATTTGGCTAATATATTCATCTCTTGGTCTTCCTCTTGCTGCTTTTCCTTCTATTTTTCCCTCAAGTACGTTCCTAACTAATTCATTGTGTCTGATGATATGTCCAATCCATCTGGTTCTTCTTTTTCGGATGATGCTCCATATTGTTTTGACCTCTTCTATTCTTCTGTATACTTCTTCGTTTCTTACCTTATCTGTCCATTTGATCTTCAGCATTCTCCTCCAGCACCAGGTTTCGAAGGCTTCTATTCTTCTCTGGTCCGCTTTCCTAATGGTCCATGTCTCTGATCCATAGAGTGCCACACTCCAGACGAATGTTTTCAAGAATTGTTTCCTTGTCTGTAATCTTATATTCTTTGAGCATAGTAGTGGCCTCTTCCTCATGAATGCCTCCTTTGCTTGGGCTATTCTTCGCTTGATGTCTGTGGTACTTCTCCCATCCCATGTTGTGCTACTTCCAAGGTAGGTGAATGATTCTACTTGCTCCAATTTCTCTCCTCGTAGGGTAATGTTTGCTTTCAATTTTTCTCTTCCACATATTAAGATTTTTGTTTTCTTTTTGTTCACTTTCATATTATATCCTTGAATAGCTTGATCTATTGCATTTAGGGATGCCTGCAAATCGCCTTTATTTTTTGCTATTACTGCAATGTCCTCTGCAAACCGAAGCATGTTAATTTCTTTTCCATTCACCTTAATTCCCTTCATGTTCATTCCTTCTATTTCTTTCATTGCTTCTTCTAGGTATACATTGAACAATGCTGGTGAGAGGCTACATCCTTGTCTTACTCCTTTATTTATCTTAGTTTCTATTTTCTTGCCGTCTCTCATCCTCAGAGTGGCGACTTGGTTTTTGTACAATTGGTAGATTATTCTTCTGTCGTTGTAGTCCATTCCTTTGTTTTCCAGTATTTGGAACAATTTGTTCCACTCCACATTGTCAAAAGCCTTCTCCAAGTCTACGAAAGCCACATACACTGGCTTGTTAACATGTATCATCTTTTCTATTATTCTCCTTAGGCATAATATAGCCTCTCTGGTTCCTGTGCTTCTCCTGAATCCAAATTGGTTTTCTGACAAGTTGGCTTCAATTATTCCTTCTATCCTCTTGCTTAATATTCTTGTGAGTACTTTGGATGCATGTGAGAGCAGACTCAATGTTCGGTATTCCTCACATCTCTCGGCTCTTGTTTTCTTTGGTATCGCAACCATTATACTCTTCTCAAAGTCCACTGGTAGTCTTCCACTTTTATAACTGTCCTTGATAATTTCAAACAGGGTGTCTTTTGCTTTCCCTTCAAGCGCTTTGACAATCTCTCCATTTATTTTATCTGCTCCAGGTGCCTTGTTTTTCTTCAAGTCCTTCACTCCTCTCTCGAATTCACTTCTCGTTATCTCTGGGCCTCGCTCATCTTCATCCACCTCACTTTCGTTCTTTAATATATCTTCAAGAGGTTTTGGTCCTTGATATAATGTTTCAATATAGTCCTTCCATCTCTTTCCTATATCTTCATTTTCTATCAGCATATTCCCGTTCACATCTCTGATGTTGTTGCATGTAGTTTTTCTTTCTCTGAAGTGGCCTTTTACTAACCTGTATGCTGTTTCAGTGTTCCCCTTTCTCATGTTTTCATTTATTTCTTCGCAGCAGCTTTCAATCCATTCTTCCTTAGCTTTCTTTGATTCTCTTATAACTTGGTTCCGTAGCTTCTTGTAGAGGGCTCTCCCATCTTCACTCCTCGAGTTCTTGTATTTCCTTCTTTCTTCCATAAGTTCTCTTATCTGCATTGTTATCCATGGACGTCTGGTATCAGTTCTGTTACTTACGAGTAGCTCTTCCGCTACTTCAATGATTGATTTCAGGTTATTCCATCTTCCTTCATTGCTTTCATCACTCCTATACTCTTGCTTTTCAAGCTTTTTATTAATGGTTGCAGTGAATCTTTCTCTGGTGACCTTTCCTTCCAGAGCTTTTGTATCCCATCTTGGTTCACGTTTCACCCTCTTAATCTTTTTGTGGCGCAAACAACTCTCCATAACTACTAAATTATGATCACTATCTATGTCTGCGCCTGGATAACTCTTGCATTGTTTCACTTGGTTCTTATATCTTTGCCTAACAAGGATGTAATCAATCTGGTATCTAGCTAAGTCCCCTGGCATCTTCCATGTATATCTTCTACGTCGATGTTGTTCAAATAGTGTGTTCGCTATTACCATTCTCTTTTCGTTACAGAACTCCACTAGCCTTTCTCCTCTGGCGTTTCGTTTTCCTAACCCAAACTGTCCTATGCTGCTTCCATCTCTTCCTTCTCCGACCACAGCATTCCAGTCACCCATAATAATTAGATTTTCTTTTGCTCTGGCTGCACTGATGATTACTTCGATCTGTTCATACATTTCTTCTATTTCTTCTTCAGAATGGCTGGATGTCGGCATATATACCTGCAATATCACTGTGTCTGTGGGCTCTGCCTCTAGTTTGATCATGAGCAATCTATTGCTGTACTGCCAATAAGACTTAACTCTTTTTCCCCATTCCTTCTTCATTATGATACCAACACCTGCTATCTTTCCGTCATCTCCTGAATATATTATTCTGTGTTTGTCACTCCAGAAGTCGCCTGCCCCAGCCCACTTTATTTCACTAACTCCCAAGATGTCTAGTCCTAGCCTGTCCATCTCTATCTTTGCATTTTCTAGCTTCCCACAAATTCCTAAGGATCTTACATTCCACGTTCCTATCCTGCACTTATCAGACTTGACCGATGTACCCCTCCCAATGGTCCCCACCCGGAAATCCGATTGGGGGACAATTTTACTTCCGGAATATTTCACTGGGAGGAATGCCATCATGTCATAGTTGAAGATGCAGGGCTGCATTACTTCATGGGAAATATAATTGGGGTGGTTTCCCGTTGCCTTCCCCAATAGGGTTTTTTACGTGACCCCATCACTTAATGGCCGCCCCTCTGGGGTAAAGACGCCTTTGTCTGGGGGCGTCTCAATGAGGACTACCTTTCGTCTGGCTCCTACCCTTTGACCTATCTGGCATGGGTGACCCTGCTAGGAGCAATCGTAATTGCTCCAGCCAGTACAGCTCTAAGGATCCTCGGAGCACACAAGCCCTCCCACCACGCCAAGGTTGCAGTCCAGGGGAGGGAATTTTGGCCATAGAAAGATTTTTTCTTAATTTAAATCCATGCTTTCAAACTGCAGCATAGAGCATTTCGAGTTGGAGTGCCTGGAGAGGTGATGGAGAACTTGTAAGAATTTAGAGAATTCACTTGCTAATTGTAATTCCTTCGTTAATGAAAATGGATTAGATAATCATTCTGAGTTTATGCTTACTCTTATTATGGTAGAAATAGTTGAAAATTACATTATAATTGTCTGTCGAGGATCTACATGTATCACTTCATGCCCTATGAAATGGAGAATAAAGATCTGTTTCAGGTACAGTCTGAGATTGGATACAATGCATCACACATCAGAACCAGAAATGTGGTGGAAAGACTGTTTGGTGTTTGGAAGATGACTTACAGGTCTCTATAAAGAGGCCTGATTGCAGATGACAGAGTATGCAGGGCTATGATTGTTGCCACAGCTGTGCTGCACAATATTAAAAGAGATTATCGAATGAAAGGCAAGTAATCATTTTCACACCCATTATATATTATGCCTTATATATGATTGAATTATTTGTGCCTGAGGATATGGAAACTGTGAGAAATTCCTAGCTGATACTACATGAATTCATTCTCTCAACAGATGTGGATAGTGATTGGGTGCTGAAGAGGATGACGAACAGGAAGATGAGGCTCATATTGAGGGGATGGTTGGACATAAGCATTGTGGAAATGCATTCAGGAGATGGTTCATTGGAAAGCACTTTTAACTTTCTAATCCTTTCGGACTGTGGGACTGTTTCCTCTACCCCATGTTCCCTGCCGAACAACTTCTGTCTGATAAGTATTCTTCCATCATTAACAAAGTGTCTGAAGTACTCACAACATCAGCAAATCTCTAAGTTCTAGTCTAATTATTTTACTAACTCACTTGCTCTTCTTTTACACTTACAATCTCAATTAATAGGACTGATATTTACAACATTCAAACTTTTCCAGTCTTCAGACCAAAGTACTGTTATGAACTTACTCAACTAAAGCTAACACAGTAATTTCTATCCTTCTGTATGTGTGAGATAGCTGAGAGACTTTTGATTAAAGCATCAATTATTACCTTAGCTTTATTCCTCGTCTGATATTAAACTTAACTAATTCCAATGTATGAGTGATAGAAATCCTTTCACACTCATTCTCGTATGAATATATCTCATTTGCCACTTTTCTTTTTTCTCATTTCACAGATATTCTTCAATGACGTGATGAATGGGATGCAGCACAATGATGATTTCTTATATTAGTTATAGTATATGTGTTCTTTATGTGTATTTAACGAATATGGTGATTACATATTTTAATATTGTCAATTTTCTACATTTACGTATCATAATTGTCTTTACATTTATATTTTTAATTTATATTATTGTTATATGAGAATTAGTAATTTTACATTGACTGACTTATCATTCTTTTAAATTTAACCTCCGTTGTAATTTTTTTCACTTTATCTGTAGCTCTGCATTTGAATGTTCTTATTTCTCCTTGGCACTGCTTTGTTATTGATGTGTTTTCGCAATATAGTAAATACTCTATTCTGAAATAAGAAACTCTTACAATTCCTTTCTTATAATTCCCTTCGTTTGTTAAGAACTATAACAAAAACTAGCTTCTACAAGACAAAGAGAGCACAGCAACGAAATATATTCCCATTTTGGATCTTTTACTGAAGTTGTCGACTTGAAAGAACTGTAGTTATCATTACCATGATACCTCATTTCTACTTGAAAATATGAAAATAATTGAAAAGAAAACACTATCTATTATATTAAATACCTAATTACAGATATTATCACTTCGAAATAAGGAAAAAATTAAATAAATCGTATTAATTCCTAATAGTGGAAAGACAGATGCTGATACCGCAATTTTATGGAGTACTGATTCTCACAGTTAGTCGGACCTTTATTCCTGCTTAGCTTAGTTGGGAATTACTGCCCTCTCTCTGAATATGGCCAGAAATGTAAATTATCTATTGAACTACAAATGTAAGTTGAGCTACAGTAACTTAATCTCAGAGTATCATTTTTTGTTTTTATGTAAACAATTGCATTTTGTTATCTACATTGTAATATTTTTGTAAAGGCAAAACCTATTTTTTGAAAGAAGGAAATAAAGAAATATGAAAAGGGAAAACATACTTTTAAAAAATTGGATAAGGCAAGCATCCGATAAGAGAAATATCGCGGGTTCCATTCCTACTACTGTCAGATATTGTTCAACTTCCTTTTACTTCATTGGATGGCATTTATTCTGAGCTGGGGCATTCTGATATTTAAAGCCTTTTCAGAATGACTTTAAGCTTATAATTTTTAAGCTGAATATTGAGAAAACCAAATGATTTTTCCATTCTGTATTCATCCATTCGAACACAAGATCTATCACCATGTTTGGTGAAAATCTAACCACTAGAGAAAAGATTAAGGTATTTTCAGCATAAGTGCTTCTACAGAGGATAGATCAAGAGGAAAAATGGAATAGAAAAAAAATACAGGATCGGGAATCAATCTGTGATCTTCTTCATGTTGGTAGGTAGGTATTATTCAGCTATCCTACGGACTTCTGAAATTTAAAGCCTTCTCATACTATCTTCAAGATTATAATTTTTTCTATTCTGTATCAATCCATTTTAATATTGTTCGGCAAAAATCTAACGACTAGGGAAAGCGTTGTCATTATTCAAATTAGGGCATTTACTCAGCATAAATCCCGTGGAAAAACCGGATAGAAAGAAATAAGACTGGATCGGGAATCGAGCCTACCATCTTTTTCATGCTGGCAGGTTGTATTATATCGTACATCAAATATATCCAAGCGAAGATTATATAAATAACTGTAAATTCTCTAAAGTTGTATATAAATCATCCACACCAAAATCTACTTACAGAGATGTATCTTGATGTTTCTTTTTCTAAAGATTGTGTCAATTTCAATACAAAATTTTCTGGGAAAATTAATGATTCTCTGATAAAAGAAATACTTGTTAACAAGATCATGATGTGCAAAATGGGAATATTTTGGTACCAAACAGCTTTTTCTTTAGCTGTACTAGGTATGGTATGAAGGTTAAATAAAAAATATGAATTATTGTTAATATCTTTATTTAATTTTAAGAGGGGGGCCACATGGCCAATCTGCCTGGCATTTGCCCTATGCTGAGAGGGAAACCCCTCTAAAACCTCCCAAAGGCAGTTTTTCTTTTAATGCACATCAATCATAAATTGGACAATACAGAAATATAACATCATATATAATACCTTAAAAGTTCTTTAACAATTCAGAGACCCTCAATTAGGACAACCAAACCGAAAACAAGATATACAATGATGATAAAGAATATATACATTCACACACACACTCATACATGTTCCTTAAAAACACACACACACATTTTCCTTTAAATATACACATTCACACATACAAAAAGTTCTCAACTTCACACTTCAGAAACAAAAAAGTCACTCAGAAAGAAAGACTTTACTAGATTAATGACCATCAAGTACCCATACAAAACATACTACAGTATACTCTCAGGATTGTATCACTTTAGCAAGGGAAAAAACACTCCTGATTTGCACATCAGAAAACATGTTGAATTCAGAACAAAGATTGCCATAGACTGACTTGAAACATTTTGATATAAATTTAATGGAATTAAACATAGGACTGAAAGCCAAAATATTAAGGCATCATATTCATATTAATGTATATAATATCAGTAAATGAAATTTCTTGCACTCGTGTAGGTTTTCTGTTGAGCTATCTTTAAGTTAGCTTTCTGTGTAGGTTTGTGCAGGTTTTTCACATCCCACTTCTTTGTGGGTGTTTTACTGCTCTAGATTATTTTCCTAATCTTCACTTTGGCATTTTTTATCTACAGCTTAATTCATATTATTCTCTAAGACTTTAAAATTGCCTTTTATCAGTACTTATTTGTATGATTTATTTTACATTAAAGTAAAATGAGAATTAAAAGTTTTACTTTCCACAATTTTACGAATACAGGCTGTAAGATGTGGAAAGTAAAACTTTTATTTTTCACTTGATTTAAAATGAATTTCCACCTAATTTTAGTCAATACCTTTAACTTCATTTTACATTAAAAATGGGTTAAATGGAAGTCTTACTGTCTAAATTTTGCCCAAAATAAAGACCCTATTTATTTATATTGCTGTTCAGTTTAAAACTAGTTTAGTGTAGATTCATTTCCTAGCTGACTCATAGTTTTGGGTTCCCTTCTAATAGGCTGTTTGGGTTGCTGTTGTTTGGTCATTGGCCTGGTCATTCATTTCTTTCGAGAAATGCTGAAATCGGATAAATAAATTAATTAATATAAAGACAATGGTGTTTATTATATAAAATTTTAGAAAGCAATCGCTATTTATGATAGAACCTACGGGGAATCGATTTTGGGAGAGCTTTATCGAATGTTGACTAACATACGATACGCTTATTTGACGGTAAGGGATTGAACACGCTAACATCATGCTAATCATCCTGCTAGCCAATCGAGTAAAGTACGTTGTAAACTCCGGGAGAAGGAATATCGCCAAAGACTTGCATGTTTATGCAATATAACAAACAAAACATGCAAAAAGACAATGGTGTTTATTATATAAAATTTTAGAAAGCAATCGCTATTTATGATTGCGAAATCCTAAATTACTTGAATGCAAGCTCCTTTTACGTTCTTAGGATAGTCCTTAACTACCTTAAATGGAAAAATATCGCTTACGAAGTTTACTTAACGGAATTACAAATTGAGCATACTATTTATTATTATTAATAAGTCAATAGTAAGTATCAAGGAAAGAATTTAACGAACGAAAAGAAAAATTTAATGACAAATATGCCAGAGAACATGGCGTTCTTTCATGCATACTCGGCTAGCAAGGGCGTGTATTGCGAGGTTGCCTGTACTCCGGTTATCAATTTTCAATTATTTATTGCAGCGAAACTAAGGCCCATTCAGACGAACGCCGTCACACTTTTTCATTGCTCTACTTACTGCAACACTGCAAAAAGTTTCATCAAAATCCCCGGACAAAAGTGAGAGCCTCTCCTTGTAAGTGGACTTCAGTCCTGGAATAGGCGTTTCTGAATAAGGCCGTAAGGGAGTGCATTATTTTGTGGGTTTGTGAGCGTATTCTTGGACATTTCTTGCTCTGTAACGACCTTTTACCAATGTTGTTAAAAATTCGTTGTTTTTCCCTAATTTTCTATCTCCATGGTAAAAATTGCTTCATTATAGAGTAAAAAGGACCGCAATGAAGTAGTAATCTCTCTGTCCAAAAATCTGATCACTCTTCAATAACTTTTCTAGAAGAAAACCAATATTACAAAATAATACTTCGCTAGATTTCCCATGTTCAATTGTTGGAATAGAGTAAAATAAAGAAGCATCACTTTCCTTTTAAGGTGTGAAGCACTTATTTAAATATTAAAGAGAGAAAATCCCATTCCGTTATGTTTTCCAACTTAAAAGAAATACAAAGATTTCGTAAACCCGGTTGTAACACTATCCAGCGTATAACGCGGTTTTCACTCAGTTCCTGAAAATAGTCTTAATCAGATTGTGATTTATTTAGTGCATTATGAAGAAAAACTTTCCAATAAATAAGTATTAGTTGATCTGTTAGCTTTCTTTCGTTGAATTCGAGGTCCTTCAGATGTGATGAAGGTATAGAGTATGAAACGTAGAAAGTGATTCATCTCATAGAATCTTATCTTCTCTCATTCTTTAATCGACTCCCGTATTTATCGATATTAGCCAAAGTACAAACTGAAGGGCGAATGTCTTTTGATTTACGGGAAAAAAAGCACTTTGGAAAGTCTTTTGAAAAAAGTCAGTTGGAAAGAATGCACTTTGGATTGTGAGAGATTTATGGTTGTCAGTTTCAGCGAAACCTCTGGAAATATATGTGATGAGTTCTCTTCGGATGCATTTCTAACATTGGTGTAAATGAAATTACCTTTTGCTTCTGTTAGCTAATAGAATAGTAACCTACCGAAAGGTAGAACACTATATATATAATAGAATAGCAAATGCGAACCTACTAAATAGGTGAACTTCACATGAAATATTTCCAATATAAGCTTATGATATATTCTGATGGCGCATTCCGATCTTTTTCCTGTTTTTCCCACAAAGTTTTAAGAATTAAATTTCGGCCGAAATTATTACTGTTGAATTTTTTTTAAAGATTTTCCGTTATTGTAATGAAGAAAATGTACATAATCGTCAATGGAAACAATATCTCCTTCATCATTGTATCAAAATAAGCTATCGCCCATTCGAAATACAGTAAAATCATTTAAGAAGGTCCCGCTAAATGTAGGTTTTCTCTGGGTCCCTTTCACAATAAACACGTGGTAAAAGTACCGCTGGAGACCCGGTGAAAACGCGGATTTTTCTCGTACCCGGATGCAATGCAAAATCGTTTTTCTCAGTCGATAACCAAACATAGCTCATTATTCAACTAGGTGGGAACATTATTAAATGAGTAAAACCACAATATAACTATGTCCACATTTTAATAATAAAATAAATTGTGGACATAATCAGATTGTGGTTTTTTCTCATCTAATTATGAATATGTTCCACCAAATATCGCCTAAACTAATTAATCATAGTTCACATTATTTTTCCTATCCGGTAAAACTTGCTTCATTGTAAAGAGAACCATCACGAATATTACGCAATAAAAGAATACGTTCCCTTTGTTCGGATTAATATTATTAATTATTAAATTATTAAAATTATTAATTAATAAACCTTAATCAAAAAACCATTTTGTGTTATACTATAATATAACACAAAAATGGTTGAACTAAATTCGCGGACTCTACTTACTTATCGTTGCTTACTATTATTAATATTTATAACCTGAATATTCCTAGTTTCTCGTTGTTTACATGTATTTCGTGATTTGGGACCCAGTCACCTTCGTCAGATTCAGGCGATTCCAGACAAATTGTGCGTTGCACCTCATTGTTTAAATGCAAAAGCTGTGTATGTGCCGCGGGCCATGTACGGACTCCTTTTGATATAGGCGGAGACAAAATTGTCATTGTGTCATCAACAGTGTCATTGCACCCACACACTATGGTGAAAACTCTTTTCTCGTGGAATTATTTGTTCTTCATATTCTCTATATTTGTCATCTAATCTAGCCGAAATGCCCCTCAAAGTTATCTTTCCAAAATACTGAACGAAAATATATCACGTGATACTCACCGGTACTCACCTTTGTCGTATGAGATAATTGAGTGAACCTTTGATTTTCAATATGGCTTTTCTTTACAAATGAGAGGTTTAGAAGTGCTTTCTTAGATCTTCCAAATCATCTTAAACAATATGATCTGATATCCATAAAAATGTTATTAGAAGATTTTCTACTTTTGTAAGTGTATAGTTTTCTACTTTTGTGTGTGTGTGTGTTTGTACAAACACACACAAACTTAATAAAAAAACAATCTAACATGGAAAAAAACTGTTTATTCAGATATTTACCATTCACTTATCGAATCTCTGAGCTTAACGTGAACATGAGATAAATTACTAGCAAATAAAATAGCAACAGATTTCCTCAAGATTGTGACTAAAAATACAATATAAATTTTTCCTAATCATGGAAGTTTCCTATAATTTAAGAAGAAGATTCAAACTTCTATAACCATGATTAATAAAAAACCGCGAATGACCTTTAAGCCTTCATTGGAGCTTCGTTTATTGTCATTATATATATACACGAGTAAACGTTGCTTGCAAACTGCAAGCAATCAGTAGAATGCAGTACCGTACCAGGAAATGCCTCAAAACAATGTTCAAAACTTCGCGCAAAAGACCGCCTGGTGTCGAAATAAGGACCAAATCGTGCGAAACAATTGCATATTAATGTTAGAAAAGTGATATTCCGACCTGTTCCAAAGTTTCAATACAATATATTATCGGGAAGGTCCTAAAATAAGATTACGCTATCCCCCTTCGAAATACATGGTAGAATAGAAATGACGCTCAGGCATCGAACCAAGAACCGTCAGAGAAACGGCGGACAGCGTACATGAAACATATCAATTGCCTCCATGTATGTACATCCCTTTTTATATCATTCCCGGTTATCGGATAAGCATTATAAATAATTGTCAAAATTGACCGCCATGCATATTATACCGGAGAATTTTGCACCCACTTGGCGTCAAACTCACGGACTTTTGGAAACATTTCTTCAGTTAGTACAATAGATAACCACGGCATCTACAACCTCCGTGATTTTCACTGTTCTATCGCTCCGAGAAAGGACTCAAAACAATTTTCGAAAAATCGCGCAAAAGACCGTCTGAATTATTCTGGCATCTACAGGGTGGGGTCAGTACGTCGAAAGAATCCGACGTCGACGGCGCATGCTTCCGTAAGAAATGGATTGCTGAAATCCGTGACGATTTTTAAAAATGCCTTTCCGATAAGCTGGAAAGATAAAACTCGGAATGGTGACAGAGGCGTTTGAAAACATTCTCTCATGAGGTTATCCGTTTTTCTAGTGGTCCTTGGTTCGATGCAAGAGTGTTATTCCGATTCTACCATGCATATTAAACGGGAATAACGGAATCTTATTTTAGGACCTTCCCGATAAGATATTGAATTGAAACTCTGGAACAGATCAGAATGGCACTTATGTAATATTAATATGCAATTGCGTCGCACGATCGGGTCCTTAGTTCGATGCCAGGCCGTCTTTCGCGAAGTTTTCAAACTTGTTTTGAGGCATTACTTGGTACGATATTGCATTCAACTGATAGTTTGCAGTAAGCAAGCAACTTTTAATCGTATATAGTATATATATATATATATATATATATATATATATATATATATATATATATATATATAGGAATATCCGGAGAGTTAGCTATATATAATAGATATATATTATTAAGAGCGTTCATTTTTAGAAATTCATATTTTGTACCCCCAAATGTTCTGTTTCAACAGGATCTGTATAAATCACTATGTATTGAAGACTTTGGAGCAACGAAAGCAGTTCTATTCATTGATAAAAACATTTTCAGAGATAAATTTAAAGGTAATACTATCGTGAATTGACGCCCGACATGCCTTCAAAGATATTTTACGAACAATGACCTCTAAATTATCTTCTGATTAAATCTGGATTTGTTTTTTCCGCCTTTATGAGGATTTAACTAAGCAGTTGAGTAACAGGAAAACATCCATAAAATTTAATCTGAAATGTAAGCAATAATTGCTCTTCATAATCTTACTCCGTTAACCTGCGAATGTAATGGGTGAGATTCTAAATGATTTATTTTATTTCTGATATTATAAAAATAATGTTAAGGGCTTTCATAAATAGTATGTACATAATCCTCTCATGCGCCTTTTAAATGGATTTCTATCACTTTCCGCGAATTTACAGGTTTTGAAATGGATGTATAGTGGTTCATGTATAGATGTTGGGTGAATGATTTTTATTATATCTGCTGACATAATTTAGATTTAAATCAGCGTGATAACTCATTTTCGTCTGATTTTATTCTCTACCATCCTACCTGTTGGGCGGTAGGTATACCCTTTACACTAGACCTATGATATTTTTTCTTTAACAAGTCTTCCACCGAATTATTTCTATTAATTCATATCCGGTCATCTAGCAAGGTAGTCACTAACAAATATCCATAACCACGTACCCACATCCATAACATATGTGGGAGAGCTCTTATTTAAAATTTCCATAGATGCTTGACTTCTGCGAAATCAGGAAGTTTCCTTTTCAGAACGGTGCTCCTTGAAAATGAGGGTCCGGATGCTAGACATCCACCATCCTTGTTCGGACCTGTTCATATTCATATTATTTATTTCCTGCGATTTCCTATCATAGTTTGGCTGTCTCAGCTTTTTCTCTGTAATAATATGTTGCACCGAATAACGAATTTATTTTGCGGAATTCCGAAATTCGTAATAATTCGCTTACAGATAAAATAGCAAAAGCAAAACAAATACTTAAAAATTTTTAAGTTTAGTTATGTAAACAACACCACTGCATGCAGTGCTTGTAAAGGACTCGATAATCATAAATATCACTTTTAGACCTTCTCTAACGACCTCTGACCTTGCTAAAGGATAAGGATGTGTTTTATTTTTCTTTCTTCGGTCATGTATGCACCACGTGAATAATTTTCTTAGATTACAGTTCCTGCCACAGTAACGAAATAACGAAGAAATTTTATAGATTTATAAATAAACTCTTATTACTATTTACTTGGCGTCGCTATATTTGATACTAGCTGAGGAACCCGTTGATTCTCAACGGGATATATAAATAAACAGTAGATAATATATTATGTAATAACTTGTGAAGTGGAGAATCTAATATCTCTCACACAGCTTGAATCAATGAAAATGTTATCCTAAACGAAAATGCTTAATACTTTCAAACTTCTTATAATTTGAATCCAAATCTAGAATCCACGATAGGAAAATTAATCGTCTTATATTTTCTTTCTTTAGGAGTTTCCTCAGTTGTGTTAGGTGATTCTTCCTTGGGATTTTTCCTGGGTCCACGTCATCTCGTGCAATAATCACATACACCAATTTCCTTGTTTCTTTTAAATTTACTTATTAAGATAACATTGCTTAGCTTTACATTGAATCCTTTAAGGGAGAAAATTTTGATGGAGACAATACTATTAACGGTTTGCTCGGCCCTCACGAATACGGCCCGTGTAAAAACTGAGGCGTTTGATTAAGGTATCATTTACCCGAAATACTAATGTAATACGCGGTATTAGAGTCATGGTTCAAGCACCCACTGCCACACGCCGAAAGGCTATACGCAGTACACATTATCAATTTAAAGTTTTTTCCAGCGTAAATCACAGTTAGTAGCTTCATTATTTTCAAATAGAGTTGGCAAAGTCGAGGTGATAAAGAAACTTTCCCTAAATGATCGGACGTTGCCTCCTGAGGATCAACACAGAAAATTGTTCGAAAATGCAAATGCTGAAATTTCAGAATATTGCCTGCTATGAACATATACATTCATTCTAATCATTACTTTCATATGGATCTAAAATCAACGTGTATTCTTATGGGAAAACGCAATACCTCGGTTTCAACAATCGCATTCGTCGTCAAGGGGACTCGTTGTTTATAGCCTCAAAATTTCACGAAATTTCAGTTTATTTTAACCGAATTCTCGTCATTTCGACTCGATAATGATATTTCACGGCCATAATAAGAATCTTCATTCATTTCTCTTTCTTTTGGTGCTTATCTCGATTTCGTAAGCCTATCATTTCTAATTTAATTTCGCAAAAGAAATGTAGCCTGCAACCGATGAAAGTGAGGTTTACGTGCATTTCTTATGAGATCGGCTTTTCTTGTCTGGGTTCGAACGGGGGACATTTAGGCAAATGATAAGCCTCTTTATCTGCGCAATAAATTTAACAATCATGAAAGTTTGAAAGTTGTGCCATTTATATTTCTCGAGTTTTATATACATATACTCACACACACACACACCTTATTTTATTATATTAATATTTTATTACGATATATTAAGATGTGGCTATTGTTGTCAGCGCCTGTTGGCTTTTCCTTTATTTCAATTTCCTCACGAATATCTTTTAGCTGCTTTTAGAATTAAAACTGGCCAAATAAAACACAGTTTTTTGGAAATTCAAAGAATAAATTTTTAATCCCGTCAACCATGACACAATCCACAGGATCTAGCAACTGGGGGAAGTATGCACAATAATTGATTTCCCCCCATTGATGAAGAGGCAGAAGCATATTTTGCCGTCGAATATTTCTTGCTCTTTAAGATCATAGGAAAATTACTCGCCCCCTTATAAAGCTACAAAAATCATTGTAAACATGAAAAAAACGTTCATAATCGCTATGGGCGTGTGAAATGAACCTAAGAAATTTCTATATTTCCGACTTGAAAAAGTTTAGGATTTGCATACTTACAGATGTGAGGAATAGTTAAAATGGCTTATTTTAGATTATCATAAGTTACTTTGACTCTTTGCTTCATTTTAAGAAGGCATAAAAATAGGAAGATTAATGAAAGAAGAAAACTTTAGACCTTGCAAATGACCATGAGAAAAAAATTAAGGTCACCCCTTATCACTAAAATTAAATTGTTTATCAGCTGTATAACTTGAAACATCTTTTATCCCAGAGAATTTTTTTAGAAACATTGATAAGTGACAAGGTGGCGCTAGAAAATGAGAAAAAATAATATTTGAGTATTTTTCTCATTTTTACAAGTAAAAATATATATTTTATTAATTCTCATTCAGCTGTAATAGCATTTTAAATTAACATTGATATAGTTGATAAAACCAACCGCATGAAGTAAATAATTGCGATTCAAGCCTAAATTATGACGGATTAAGAGGAAATACATTTATTATCATAAGAGTATGCCCCAACTTCTCGCTTATTTTCAGCGCTTCTGTTTACTGGAGCATCTTTGACTTTGACCATCAAGATAACCGCGTCGGAAAACGACAGAAAATGAATCGGTTGATTGACGGAGCCAACAAATCAGACTCATCTCAGCTCTCATAAGAGCTAGCACGGAAAAATCAAAGGGCTAAGAAAGAGTTAAGATTCTTGACTTAAAGAACTAAAATTTATAGAGAAAGAAAGACCTTTCATTTCAGCAATATCATGTTTTAAAAATAACTAACAATAATTATACAGGTTGGTGAATATTTCTCCTCATTTTCAAGTTAGAGTCAAGAAATTCCATCTTCCCATTAGCTGTGCGATAGCGCCTTAGCGCCTTTCGTTTTCCTACAAATTTACGTCACTGTTACTGTATAAGCAAGTGACGTCTTCTTCGCGCGCTATGTTTTCTGCTACCAGCGTAAAATTCTTGCCAAATTTGCATCTATTTTTGTGATCATCGCCCTCGAAATTATATTCTATTTGCGTATCAGTATCAATGAGTTTTCAAAAATTTGATTTATTTGATCTTTAGTCACTTCAAGGCTAAATGCCTTTTCGTTATTCTTGGCGTTGAGAATGCCATACATATCGTTAATTTGTATTTGGAAGTAATTTATCACAACGTATTGTTTTATCTTTCGGTCCATTACTTAGTTCCACTAAAATGGTTTTAAAAAGTGTGCTGGCGCTCCATCAAATTGCTGGAAAAAGTACGTTGAAGAAAATTGGACTTTTTTCAAGGCATAGGACCCTGATTACTCAAAGATGTGTTCATAAATTAGCGACTGAAACGAATGCTCAAGGACCAGTAGAAGCCTTACAAACAAGAATCGACAGTGGAGAACTATTACCTGATGAATACCAAAAGAAAGTAGCCCAAAGTTTGCAGAGAGTATATAATGATATCCAGGTATAACCATTCTTCCATGGTATAACTTAAAATTTTTATACCACGTCTTTTCTCAGAACTGAATCTTTCCTTGAGTTAAAAATAATTTCCTGACTACTTCATTGATCAGAGCTTATTATTTCGAGAATCGCAGGCACGTTCATGCTTGCTTGCAAATTTAGCATGTCTGTGCAGTTCTTGCAAAAATTAACGACACAACTTCGTTTGGGGAGTTCTGATGCATGAGTTAATATTTTCTAGGGATATACTCCACCGGAAAGGGGAGGCATACTTAGTAGATGGCTATCATCAACAAGGAAGAGCGATGATCCTGATGCAGAAGCTACGAAAGGGACGCCTGGAATTCCGAAAGGTGTCTATTTGCATGGAGCTGTAGGAGGTGGTAAAACCATGCTAATGGACCTTTTCTACGGCTGTGTGCCTCTTCCAAAATCTGAGATTGGACGTGCCGGTGGCAAGCGACGGGTTCATTTCCATTCATTCATGCTGGATGTTCACTCTCGAATACATGACGTGAAGAGGAACATGGGAGCAAGAGACCCAACAAGTACAAAGCCACAACCTTACGATCCAATTCCTCCCGTCGCCCAGTCAATCAGCAAGGAATCTTGGCTTATTTGCTTCGATGAATTTCAGGTAAATATTTCCTTATTACTTGATTTGCAATCTAGGCCAGTGGTTCTCAACCTTACATATCTTACACCATATTGTAACCAACAACTATATCCAACATTATTAGATTCAGAAATTTAAAAGCTTGCTACTTTGCATTTCTTGCAAATATTCTATTAAATAGAATAGCAAGAATTTTACGTTGGATTTAATGTATATGAAGACAATTTTTCTATTACCTTTTTATTGTTTAAGTAATAGATATTATATTTATTTTTAGTTTAATCAACAACTTCATAGATTCCCCAATTCTTTCTTAAATAATTCTTTTATTAATATTCAGGTACCTCCCTGCTGCACTCACGATAGCAATATCCTTTTTCCCTTTCACAGTAGAACAATTTATCTGCTAAATGTCCCCATTTCATAAATAGCCAGCAATATTGCTCTCTTCCATGACTCATCTCTCTTTAAGTAGAAAAATTAAAAGCAACTTTTGGATCTTTCAATGATCAGTTATTTATGATCTTTAGTCCATACTTGTTACAGTTTCTTTATTTCATTTATTTCAAATTCCTCTTTACTGGTATTATCGTTTCCTGTTATTTTAACTATTATATTAGGATATTGTATATTACTAAATCAAATTCTTTTATACAAATATTTTTTACCCACTCTTTCTTTTCCTTTATCCTATATTCTCTTTGTATCACTGCTATTTTATTTGTTAACTTATCTCCTGTAAAATGGTCGCATCATATAAAGTTAGATAAAAAATAGTGACAAACAAGCAGTTGGTATTTGGAGCAAATCGTTAAGTATGAAAAGAGAAGGATTTACTGTTGGGCTTGATTATAGTAGTAGTATCTGACCCATAAAGGGTCAGCAATTTGTCATTTTTTTCATGTGAATAATTTCTTGTTTTGCCCTCAAAGTGGATTTCTGAAATACACTCCTGCATATTAACCAAGTAACAGTGAATGTGGTGAGAGAAGCACACACAAATAAAAGTCATAAAAAGAAAATCATCTATGATGATGTTTCAATATCTCTATATTCTCCACTGTTGTTTACTTTCTCTGTATTACAGTTAAATAAAACTTATTCATTCTCAGATTATACACAGAGTAATGTTTTAGGGATGTTCAACTCATGCTAGTAAAACTCTTAAATTACAAAGAAATGTATACCCTTGATGGCTATTGCTAACTTTGATACCCTTAGCCTGCCTCCATTTAAACATCTAAGAATTGTATCTCTTCCATGTATATACTTTATTTCTATTGTCATGTGTGAAAAAGTAATCTGAAGGAATTTGTAACATAAATATAGAAGCAAAGTGACCACAGCACATGAAATGCCAATAATTTGCATGTCTCATATATTCAAACCACTTTTCTTGGACTGCAACATACTTGTTATTTCTAACTTGGACTTGTTATTTATAACAGACTGCCTGAAGAATGTGATATCAACTTTATATTTGTCATGAATCCGTCCAGTACTTTCAAACTTTAATTTTGTGGACAACCTTGTGAATTCTTGCCTCACACTCATGGAAGATTTTTTCATAACATTCATTTTTGCATAACAAAGCCAACATAAAAACAAATAACTTTTACCATTCTAATCTTTCATAATAGGTGACAGATATTGGAGATGCTATGATTCTGAAGCGTTTGTTCACCGAACTCTTCAGAAATGGTGTCGTAATGGTTGCAACTTCCAACAGACCCCCTGATGATCTCTATCGAAACGGACTCCAACGCTCTAACTTCCTGCCTTTCATAGGGATCTTGAAAGCTCATTGTGATATCATTGCGCTTGATTCAGGAGTGGATTATAGATTGAAATCATTGCCTGGAGATACCAAAAGTTATTTTGTGTAAGTGGTGATTTAGTTATCTATTTTGCATTAAAGTTTAATGTGGTGTTAATTGATAAAATAATTGCCCTTTTTTTAGGAAATCTGTGGATGATGCCCATGAAGAGATGGAAAGGCTCTTCAAATTCTTATGTTCCATGGAAAATGATATAATCAGACCTCGCACTGTGAACATTAAAGGTAGAAATGTTACCTTCAGCAGGACTTGTGGTCAAGTAGCCGACTGTACTTTTGAAGAGCTTTGTGATAGGGTAAGTATTATTGCAGTTATGTTTAGAATTAATAATTGTCATATATTCTTGATAATTTTATAATGTTGGTAAGGTGTCATTATATTTTGCTTAAATCAGACTCTCAAAGAGTGTGTTTGAAAAGGATTTTGAGAAATGTTCACCTAATTATCATTCTTAGCTATTACCACTCTTGCATAGGTCAAATATGCAAATACTTGGATTCATTATTTTATATTAACATGTAAATGGTTTGCTGTCTTGAATTCAGTCTTATACCATGTAAAAGATTCCCCCAAAAATAAATCTTTTGAGATACATATTTCACTATCTTCTCATAATGAGTTCCATGATGATATTCACAAAAATAGATCAATTACACACAGTAATTAATGATATATTCCTCTTCTGTTAATTCTTTAGTTCTGTTAATTCTTTAATAAAAGTCTTCTCTTTTAATGCACATAGAAAAAAATTATGTAGTACAGCTTCTCAATTAATTGGATATAACTATCGTGCAACCTAATTTGTGCATTTTAGAATTTGCAGATCCAAATTTACTTATATCATTACATGACACTATTAAAATCTGTTCAGTATATGCAGTCATTGTTTAACCCCTTTAAATTCATATTGTTAGGCTAAAAAGGCTAGAAAAGAAAATCATTTGCATGAAAGGTTACAGCCAATATTATTCTTAAAGCCATATGCCTTATGATGATGATGACATTAGACTAAATTTAACTCACTCTATTTTGATTAAACAAGAGAGGTAATTCATTAAAAATTTTCAAGGTAATATATTAAACTATTCAATAGATTCTCTTCATAGCCAGTTAAAGTACAATATTCCTTATGTCAGAACATGTATCCAATCCATAAAATGATGAATTTAGCAAATAATTCTAACTTTTTATTTTAAATTTGTCCTATCTCATTTCTTTATTTTTATACTATTTTTCTTCATTGATTCTTGACGCTGATCATTTGTGAATTATGTTGAATTTTGAAAAGTGAAAGTTGAAATACTTGAAAAGTGTAGTCTGCCTTTACATATTTGTAAAATCCTTAATTAAAAAAGGTGTGAAACTGTTTGGATACAATAATACTTTTGGTTTTCCTTTTTATTTTTATTAACACCTTTGTTTCTTTGTTGTAGCCTCTTGGTGCAAGTGACTACTTGCAACTTTCTCAGGCCTTTCATACTGTACTTATCAGAGATGTTCCTCAGCTCAGCCTCAAAACTAAATCACAGGCGAGAAGGTTCATCACTCTTATTGATACACTGTATGATAACAGGGTAAGAAATCATCAAATTTTAGAATGAATTTTAATACTTTAT